>CASCKD010000057.1:0-65000 GCA_949152435.1 Gastracanthus pulcherrimus
GATGAAACAATGCGGAAATATGAAAGATGAAACAATGCGGAAAGATGAAAGATGAAACAATGCGGAAAGATGAAAGATGAAACAATGCGGAAAGATGAAAGATGAAACAATGCGGAAAGATGAAACAATGCGGAAAGATGAAACAATGCGGAAAGATGAAACAATGCGGAAAGATGAAACAATGCGGAAAGATGAAACAATGCGGAAAGATGAAACAATGCGGAAAGATGAAAGATGAAACAATGCGGAAAGATGAAAGATGAAACAATGCGGAAAGATGAAAGATGAAACAATGCGGAAAGATAAAAGATGAAACAATGCGGAAAGATGAAAGATGAAAAAATGCGGAAAGATGAAAGATGAAACAATGCGGAAAGTTGAAAGATGAAACAATGCGGAAAGATGAAAGATGAAACAATGCGGAAAGATGAAAGATGAAAGAATGCGGAAAGATGAAGGATGAAACAATGCGGAAAGATGAAAGATGAAACAATGCGGAAAGATGAAAGATGAAACAATGCGGAAAGATGAAAGATGAAACAATGCGGAAAGATGTAAGATGAAAAAATGCGGAAAGATGAAAGATGAAACAATGCGGAAAGATGAAAGATGAAAGAATGCGGAAGATGAAAGATGAAACAATGCGGAAAGATGAAAGATGAAACAATGCGGAAAGATGAAAGATGAAACAATGCGGGAAGATGAAAGATGAAACAATGCGGAAAGATGAAAGATGAAACAATGCGGAAAGATGAAAGATGAAACAATGCGTAAAGATGAAAGATGAAACAATGCGGAAAGATTAAAGATGAAACAATGCTGAAAGATGAAAGAATGCGGAAAGATGAAAGATGAAACAATGCGGAAAGATGAAAGATGAAACAATGCGGAAAGATGAAAGATGAAACAATGCGGAAAGATGAAAGATGAAACAATGCGGAAAGATGAAAGATGAAAGAATGCGGAAATATGAAAGATGAAACAATGCGGAAAGATTAAAGATGAAACAATGCGGAAAGATGAAAGATGAAACAATGCGGAAAGATGAAAGATGAAACAATGCGGAAAGATGAAATATGAAACAATGCGGAAAGATGAAACAATGCGGAAAGATGAAACAATGCGGAAAGATGAAACAATGCGGAAAGATGAAAGAATGCGGAAAGATGAAACAATGCGGAAAGATGAAACAATGCGGAAAGATGTAACAATGCGACAAGATGAAACAATGCGGAAAGATGAAACAATGCGGAAAGATGAAACAATGCGGAAAGATGAAACAATGCGGAAAGATGAAACAATGCGGAAAGATGAAACAATGCGGAAAGATGAAAGATGAAAAAATGCGGAAAGATGAAAGATGAAACAATGCGGAAAGATGAAAGATGAAAGAATGCGGAAGATGAAAGATGAAACAATGCGGAAAGATGAAAGATGAAAGAATGCGGAAAGATGAAACAATGCGGAAAGATGAAAGATGAAAGAATGCGGAAAGATGAAAGATGAAACAATGCGGAAAGATGAAAGATGAAACAATGCGGAAAGATGAAAGATGAAAGAATGCGGAAAAATGAAAGATGAAACAATGCGGAAAGATGAAAGATGAAACAATGCGGAAAGATGAAACAATGCGGAAAGATGAAACAATGCGGAAAGATGAAACAATGCGGAAAGATGAAACAATGCGGAAAGATGAAACAATGCGGAAAGATGAAAGATGAAACAATGCGGAAAGATGAAAGATGAAACAATGCGGAAAGATGAAAGATGAAAAAATGCGGAAGATGAAAGATGAAACAATGCGGAAAGATGAAACAATGCGGAAAGATGAAAGATGAAACAATGCGGAAAGATGAAAGATGAAAGAATGCGGAAAGATGAAAGATGAAACAATGCGGAAAGATGAAAGATGAAACAATGCGGAAAGATGAAAGATGAAAGAATGCGGAAAGATGAAAGATGAAACAATGCGGAAAGATGAAAGATGAAACAATGCGGAAAGATGAAAGATGAAACAATGCGGAAAGATGAAACAATGCGGAAAGATGAAACAATGCGGAAAGATGAAACAATGCGGAAAGATGAAACAATGCGGAAAGATGAAACAATGCGGAAAGATGAAACAATGCGGAAAGATGAAACAATGCGGAAAGATGAAACAATGCGGAAAGATGAAACAATGCGGAAAGATGAAACAATGCGGAAAGATGAAACAATGCGGAAAGATGAAACAATGCGGAAAGATGAAACAATGCGGAAAGATGAAACAATGCGGAAAGATGAAACAATGCGGAAAGATGAAACAATGCGGAAAGATGAAACAATGCGGAAAGATGAAACAATGCGGAAAGATGAAACAATGCGGAAAGATGAAACAATGCGGAAAGATGAAACAATGCGGAAAGATGAAACAATGCGGAAAGATGAAAGATGAAAGAAAGCGGAAAGATGAAAGATGAAACAATGCGGAAAGATGAAAGATGAAACAATGCGGAAAGATGAAAGATGAAAAAATGCGGAAAGATGAAAGATGAAAGAATGCGGAAAGATGAAAGATGAAACAATGCGGAAAGATGAAAGATGAAACAATGCGGAAAGATGAAACAATGCGGAAAGATGAAAGATGAAACAATGCGGAAAGATTAAAGATGAAAAAATGCGGAAAGATGAAAGATGAAACAATGCGGAAAGATGAAAGATGAAAGAATGCGGAAGATGAAAGATGAAACAATGCGGAAAGATGAAAGATGAAACATTGCGGAAAGATGAAAGATGAAACAATGCGGAAAGATGAAAGATGAAAGAATGCGGAAAGATGAAAGATGAAACAATGCGGAAAGATGAAAGATGAAACAATGCGGAAAGATGAAAGATGAAACAATGCGGAAAGATGAAAGATGAAAGAATGCGGAAAGATGAAAGATGAAACAATGCGGAAAGATGAAAGATGAAACAATGCGGAAAGATGAAAGATGAAACAATGCGGAAAGATGAATGATGAAACAATGCGGAAAGATGAAAGATGAAACAATGCGGAAAGCTGAAACAATGCGGAAAGATGAAACAATGCGGAAAGATGAAAGGTGAAACAATGCGGAAAGATGAAAGATGAAAGAATGCGGAAAGATGAAAGATGAAACAATGCGGAAAGATGAAAGATGAAACAATGCGGAAAGATGAAACAATGCGGAAAGATGAAACAATGCGGAAAGATGAAAGATGAAACAATGCGGAAAGATGAAAGATGAAACAATGCGGAAAGATGAAACAATGCGGAAAGATGAAACAATGCGGAAAGATGAAACAATGCGGAAAGATGAAAGATGAAAAAATGCGGAAAGATGAAAGATGAAACAATGCGGAAAGATGAAAGATGAAAAAATGCGGAAAGATGAAAGATGAAACAATGCGGAAAGATGAAAGATGAAAGAATGCGGAAGATGAAAGATGAAACAATGCGGAAAGATGAAAGATGAAACAATGCGGAAAGATGAAAGATGAAAGAATGCGGAAATATGAAAGATGAAACAATGCGGAAAGATTAAAGATGAAACAATGCGGAAAGATGAAAGATGAAACAATGCGGAAAGATGAAAGATGAAACAATGCGGAAAGATGAAAGATGAAACAATGCGGAAAGATGAAACAATGCGGAAAGATGAAAGATGAAACAATGCGGAAAGATGAAACAATGCGGAAAGATGAAAGATGAAATAATGCGGAAAGATGAAAGATGAAACAATGCGGAAAGATGAAAGATGAAACAATGCGGAAAGATGAAAGATGAAACAATGCGGAAAGATGAAAGATGAAACAATGCGGAAAGATGAAAGATGAAAGAATGCGGAAAGATGAAAGATGAAACAATGCGGAAAGATGAAAGATGAAACAATGCGGAAAGATGAAAGATGAAACAATGCGGAAAGATGAATGATGAAACAATGCGGAAAGATGAAAGATGAAACAATGCGGAAAGCTGAAACAATGCGGAAAGATGAAACAATGCGGAAAGATGAAAGGTGAAACAATGCGGAAAGATGAAAGATGAAAGAATGCGGAAAGATGAAAGATGAAACAATGCGGAAAGATGAAAGATGAAACAATGCGGAAAGATGAAACAATGCGGAAAGATGAAAGAATGCGGAAAGATGAAAGATGAAACAATGCGGAAAGATGAAAGATGAAACAATGCGGAAAGATGAAAGATGAAACAATGCGGAAAGATGAAAGATGAAACAATGCGGAAAGATGAAAGATGAAAGAATGCGGAAGATGAAAGATGAAACAATGCGGAAAGATGAAAGATGAAAAAATGCGGAAAGATGAAAGATGAAACAATGCGGAAAGATGAAAGATGAAAGAATGCGGAAGATGAAAGATGAAACAATGCGGAAAGATGAAAGATGAAACAATGCGGAAAGATGAAAGATGAAAGAATGCGGAAATATGAAAGATGAAACAATGCGGAAAGATTAAAGATGAAACAATGCGGAAAGATGAAAGATGAAACAATGCGGAAAGATGAAAGATGAAACAATGCGGAAAGATGAAAGATGAAACAATGCGGAAAGATGAAAGATGAAACAATGCGGAAAGATGAAACAATGCGGAAAGATGAAAGATGAAACAATGGGGAAAAATGAAACAATGCGGAAAGATGAAACAATGCGGAAAGATGAAAGATGAAATAATGCGGAAAGATGAAAGATGAAACAATGCGGAAAGATGAAAGATGAAACAATGCGGAAAGATGAAAGATGAAACAATGCGGAAAGATGAAAGATGAAAGAATGCGGAAGATGAAAGATGAAACAATGCGGAAAGATGAAAGAATGCGGAAAGATGAAAGATGAAACAATGCGGAAGATGTAAGATGAAACAATGCGGAAAGATGAAACAATGCGGAAAGATGAAACAATGCGGAAAGATGAAACAACGCGGAAAGATGAAACAATGCGGAAAGATGAAACAATGCGGAAAGATGAAACAATGCGGAAAGATGAAACAATGCGGAAAGATGAAACAATGCGGAAAGATGAAACAATGCGGAAAGATGAAACAATGCGGAAAGATGAAACAATGCGGAAAGATGAAACAATGCGGAAAGATGAAAGATGAAACAATGCGGAAAGATGAAAGATGAAAAAATGCGGAAAGACGAAAGATGAAAGAATGCGGAAAGATGAAAGATGAAACAATGCGGAAAGATGAAAGATGAAACAATGCGGAAGGATGAAAGATGAAAGAATGCGGAAAGATGAAAGATGAAACAATGCGGAAAGATGAAAGATGAAACAATGCGGAAAGATGAAACAATGCGGAAAGATGAAAGATGAAACAATGCGGAAAGATGAAAGATGAAACAATGCGGAAAGATGAAAGATGAAAGAATGCGGAAGATGAAAGATGAAACAATGCGGAAAGATGAAACAATGCGGAAAGATGAAAGATGAAACAATGCGGAAAGATGAAAGATGAAACAATGCGGAAAGATGAAAGATGAAACAATGCGGAAAGATGAAAGATGAAACAATGCGGAAAGATGAAAGATGAAACAATGCGGAAAGATGAAAGATGAAACAATGCGGAAAGATGAAAGATGAAACAATGCGTAAAGATGAAACAATGCGGAAAGATGAAACAATGCGGAAAGATGAAACAATGCGGAAAGATGAAACAATGCGGAAAGATGAAACAATGCGGAAAGTTGAAACAATGCGGAAAGATGAAACAATGCGGAAAGATGAAACAATGCGGAAAGATGAAACAATGCGGAAAGATGAAACAATGCGGAAAGATGAAACAATGCGGAAAGATGAAACAATGCGGAAAGATGAAACAATGCGGAAAGATGAAACAATGCGGAAAGATGAAACAATGCGGAAAGATGAAACAATGCGGAAAGATGAAACAATGCGGAAAGATGAAACAATGCGGAAAGATGAAACAATGCGGAAAGATGAAACAATGCGGAAAGATGAAACAATGCGGAAAGATGAAAGATGAAACAATGCGGAAAGATGAAAGATGAAAGAATGCGGAAGATGAAAGATGAAACAATGCGGAAAGATGAAAGATGAAAGAATGCGGAAGATGAAAGAAGAAACAATGCGGAAAGATGAAACAATGCGGAAAGATGAAAGATGAAACAATGCGGAAAGATGGAAGATGAAACAATGCGGAAAGATGAAAGATGAAAAAATGCGGAAAAATGAAAGATGAAACAATGCGGAAAGATGAAAGATGAAAAAATGCGGAAAGATGAAAGATGAAACAATACGGAAAGATGAAAGATGAAAGAATGCGGAAGATGAAAGATGAAACAATGCGGAAAGATGAAACAATGCGGAAAGATGAAACAATGCTGAAAGATGAAAGATGAAACAATGCGGAAAGATGAAAGATGAAACAATGCGGAAAGATGAAAGATGAAACAATGCGGAAAGATGAAAGATGAAACAATGCGGAAAGATGAAAGATGAAACAATGCGGAAAGATGAAAGATGAAACAATGCGGAAAGATGAAAGATGAAAGAATGCGGAAAGATGAAAGATGAAACAATGCGGAAAGATGAAAGATGAAACAATGCGGAAAGATGAAAGATGAAACAATGCGGAAAGATGAATGATGAAACAATGCGGAAAGATGAAAGATGAAACAATGCGGAAAGATGAAAGATGAAACAATGCGGAAAGATGAAACAATGCGGAAAGATGAAAGATGAAACAATGCGGAAAGATGAAACAATGCGGAAAGATGAAAGATGAAATAATGCGGAAAGATGAAAGATGAAACAATGCGGAAAGATGAAAGATGAAACAATGCGGAAAGATGAAAGATGAAACAATGCGGAAAGATGAAAGATGAAACAATGCGGAAAGATGAAAGATGAAAGAATGCGGAAAGATGAAAGATGAAACAATGCGGAAAGATGAAAGATGAAACAATGCGGAAAGATGAAAGATGAAACAATGCGGAAAGATGAATGATGAAACAATGCGGAAAGATGAAAGATGAAACAATGCGGAAAGCTGAAACAATGCGGAAAGATGAAACAATGCGGAAAGATGAAAGGTGAAACAATGCGGAAAGATGAAAGATGAAAGAATGCGGAAAGATGAAAGATGAAACAATGCGGAAAGATGAAAGATGAAACAATGCGGAAAGATGAAACAATGCGGAAAGATGAAAGAATGCGGAAAGATGAAAGATGAAACAATGCGGAACGATGAAAGATGAAACAATGCGGAAAGATGAAAGATGAAACAATGCGGAAAGATGAAAGATGAAACAATGCGGAAAGATGAAAGATGAAAGAATGCGGAAGATGAAAGATGAAACAATGCGGAAAGATGAAAGATGAAAAAATGCGGAAAGATGAAAGATGAAACAATGCGGAAAGATGAAAGATGAAAGAATGCGGAAGATGAAAGATGAAACAATGCGGAAAGATGAAAGATGAAACAATGCGGAAAGATGAAAGATGAAAGAATGCGGAAATATGAAAGATGAAACAATGCGGAAAGATTAAAGATGAAACAATGCGGAAAGATGAAAGATGAAACAATGCGGAAAGATGAAAGATGAAACAATGCGGAAAGATGAAAGATGAAACAATGCGGAAAGATGAAAGATGAAACAATGCGGAAAGATGAAACAATGCGGAAAGATGAAAGATGAAACAATGGGGAAAAATGAAACAATGCGGAAAGATGAAACAATGCGGAAAGATGAAAGATGAAATAATGCGGAAAGATGAAAGATGAAACAATGCGGAAAGATGAAAGATGAAACAATGCGGAAAGATGAAAGATGAAACAATGCGGAAAGATGAAAGATGAAAGAATGCGGAAGATGAAAGATGAAACAATGCGGAAAGATGAAAGAATGCGGAAAGATGAAAGATGAAACAATGCGGAAGATGTAAGATGAAACAATGCGGAAAGATGAAACAATGCGGAAAGATGAAACAATGCGGAAAGATGAAACAACGCGGAAAGATGAAACAATGCGGAAAGATGAAACAATGCGGAAAGATGAAACAATGCGGAAAGATGAAACAATGCGGAAAGATGAAACAATGCGGAAAGATGAAACAATGCGGAAAGATGAAACAATGCGGAAAGATGAAACAATGCGGAAAGATGAAACAATGCGGAAAGATGAAAGATGAAACAATGCGGAAAGATGAAAGATGAAAAAATGCGGAAAGACGAAAGATGAAAGAATGCGGAAAGATGAAAGATGAAACAATGCGGAAAGATGAAAGATGAAACAATGCGGAAGGATGAAAGATGAAAGAATGCGGAAAGATGAAAGATGAAACAATGCGGAAAGATGAAAGATGAAACAATGCGGAAAGATGAAACAATGCGGAAAGATGAAAGATGAAACAATGCGGAAAGATGAAAGATGAAACAATGCGGAAAGATGAAAGATGAAAGAATGCGGAAGATGAAAGATGAAACAATGCGGAAAGATGAAACAATGCGGAAAGATGAAAGATGAAACAATGCGGAAAGATGAAAGATGAAACAATGCGGAAAGATGAAAGATGAAACAATGCGGAAAGATGAAAGATGAAACAATGCGGAAAGATGAAAGATGAAACAATGCGGAAAGATGAAAGATGAAACAATGCGGAAAGATGAAAGATGAAACAATGCGTAAAGATGAAACAATGCGGAAAGATGAAACAATGCGGAAAGATGAAACAATGCGGAAAGATGAAACAATGCGGAAAGATGAAACAATGCGGAAAGTTGAAACAATGCGGAAAGATGAAACAATGCGGAAAGATGAAACAATGCGGAAAGATGAAACAATGCGGAAAGATGAAACAATGCGGAAAGATGAAACAATGCGGAAAGATGAAACAATGCGGAAAGATGAAACAATGCGGAAAGATGAAACAATGCGGAAAGATGAAACAATGCGGAAAGATGAAACAATGCGGAAAGATGAAACAATGCGGAAAGATGAAACAATGCGGAAAGATGAAACAATGCGGAAAGATGAAACAATGCGGAAAGATGAAACAATGCGGAAAGATGAAAGATGAAACAATGCGGAAAGATGAAAGATGAAAGAATGCGGAAGATGAAAGATGAAACAATGCGGAAAGATGAAAGATGAAAGAATGCGGAAGATGAAAGATGAAACAATGCGGAAAGATGAAACAATGCGGAAAGATGAAAGATGAAACAATGCGGAAAGATGGAAGATGAAACAATGCGGAAAGATGAAAGATGAAAAAATGCGGAAAAATGAAAGATGAAACAATGCGGAAAGATGAAAGATGAAAAAATGCGGAAAGATGAAAGATGAAACAATACGGAAAGATGAAAGATGAAAGAATGCGGAAGATGAAAGATGAAACAATGCGGAAAGATGAAACAATGCGGAAAGATGAAACAATGCTGAAAGATGAAAGATGAAACAATGCGGAAAGATGAAAGATGAAACAATGCGGAAAGATGAAAGATGAAACAATGCGGAAAGATGAAAGATGAAACAATGCGGAAAGATGAAAGATGAAAGAATGCGGAAAGATGAAAGATGAAACAATGCGGAAAGATGAAAGATGAAAGAATGCGGAAAGATGAAAGATGAAACAATGCGGAAAGATGAAAGATGAAACAATGCGGAAATATGAAAGATGAAACAATGCGGAAAGATGAAAGATGAAACAATGCGGAAAGATGAAAGATGAAACAATGCGGAAAGATGAAAGATGAAACAATGCGGAAAGATGAAACAATGCGGAAAGATGAAACAATGCGGAAAGATGAAACAATGCGGAAAGATGAAACAATGCGGAAAGATGAAAGATGAAACAATGCGGAAAGATGAAAGATGAAACAATGCGGAAAGATGAAAGATGAAACAATGCGGAAAGATAAAAGATGAAACAATGCGGAAAGATGAAAGATGAAAAAATGCGGAAAGATGAAAGATGAAACAATGCGGAAAGTTGAAAGATGAAACAATGCGGAAAGATGAAAGATGAAACAATACGGAAAGATGAAAGATGAAAGAATGCGGAAAGATGAAGGATGAAACAATGCGGAAAGATGAAAGATGAAACAATGCGGAAAGATGAAAGATGAAACAATGCGGAAAGATGAAAGATGAAACAATGCGGAAAGATGTAAGATGAAAAAATGCGGAAAGATGAAAGATGAAACAATGCGGAAAGATGAAAGATGAAAGAATGCGGAAGATGAAAGATGAAACAATGCGGAAAGATGAAAGATGAAACAATGCGGAAAGATGAAAGATGAAACAATGCGGGAAGATGAAAGATGAAACAATGCGGAAAGATGAAAGATGAAACAATGCGGAAAGATGAAAGATGAAACAATGCGGAAAGATGAAAGATGAAACAATGCGGAAAGATTAAAGATGAAACAATGCTGAAAGATGAAAGAATGCGGAAAGATGAAAGATGAAACAATGCGGAAAGATGAAAGATGAAACAATGCGGAAAGATGAAAGATGAAACAATGCGGAAAGATGAAAGATGAAACAATGCGGAAAGATGAAAGATGAAACAATGCGGAAAGATGAAAGATGAAAGAATGCGGAAATATGAAAGATGAAACAATGCGGAAAGATTAAAGATGAAACAATGCGGTAAGA
Organism: Gastracanthus pulcherrimus; assembly: GCA_949152435.1. NCBI lineage: Eukaryota > Metazoa > Arthropoda > Insecta > Hymenoptera > Pteromalidae > Gastracanthus > Gastracanthus pulcherrimus. Next base: position 10,643 of record CASCKD010000057.1, read on the forward strand.
TGAAAGATGAAACAATGCGGAAAGATGAAAGATGAAACAATGCGGAAAGATGAAATATGAAACAATGCGGAAAGATGAAACAATGCGGAAAGATGAAACAATGCGGAAAGATGAAACAATGCGGAAAGATGAAAGAATGCGGAAAGATGAAACAATGCGGAAAGATGAAACAATGCGGAAAGATGTAACAATGCGACAAGATGAAACAATGCGGAAAGATGAAACAATGCGGAAAGATGAAACAATGCGGAAAGATGAAACAATGCGGAAAGATGAAACAATGCGGAAAGATGAAAGATGAAACAATGCGGAAAGATGAAAGATGAAAAAATGCGGAAAGATGAAAGATGAAACAATGCGGAAAGATGAAAGATGAAACAATGCGGAAAGATGAAAGATGAAAGAATGCGGCAAGATTAAAGATGAAACAATGCGGAAAGATGAAAGATGAAACAATGCGGAAAGATGAAAGATGAAATAATGCGGAAAGATGAAAGATGAAAAAATGCGGAAAGATGAAAGATGAAACAATGCGGAAAGATGAAAGATGAAAGAATGCGGAAGATGAAAGATGAAACAATGCGGAAAGATGAAAGATGAAACATTGCGGAAAGATGAAACATGAAACAATGCGGAAAGATGAAAGATGAAAGAATGCGGAAAGATGAAAGATGAAAAAATGCGGAAAGATGAAAGATGAAACAATGCGGAAAGATGAAAGATGAAACAATGCGGAAAGATGAAACAATGCGGAAAGATGAAACAATGCGGAAAGATGAAACAATGCGGAAAGATGAAAGATGAAAAAATGCGGAAAGATGAAAGATGAAACAATGCGGAAAGATGAAACATGAAAAAATGCGGAAAGATGAAAGATGAAACAATGCGGAAAGATGAAAGATGAAAGAATGCGGAAGATGAAAGATGAAACAATGCGGAAAGATGAAAGATGAAACAATGCGGAAAGATGAAAGATGAAAGAATGCGGAAATATGAAAGATGAAACAATGCGGAAAGATTAAAGATGAAACAATGCGGAAAGATGAAAGATGAAACAATGCGGAAAGATGAAAGATGAAACAATGCGGAAAGATGAAAGATGAAACAATGCGGAAAGATGAAACAATGCGGAAAGATGAAAGATGAAACAATGCGGAAAGATGAAACAATGCGGAAAGATGAAAGATGAAATAATGCGGAAAGATGAAAGATGAAACAATGCGGAAAGATGAAAGATGAAACAATGCGGAAAGATGAAAGATGAAACAATGCGGAAAGATGAAAGATGAAATAATGCGGAAAGATGAAAGATGAAACAATGCGGAAAGATGAAAGATGAAACAATGCGGAAAGATGAAAGATGAAAAAATGCGGAAAGATGAAAGATGAAACAATGCGGAAAGTTGAAAGATGAAACAATGCGGAAAGTTGAAAGATGAAACAATGCGGAAAGATGAAAGATGAAACAATACGGAAAGATGAAAGATGAAAGAATGCGGAAAGATGAAGGATGAAACAATGCGGAAAGATGAAAGATGAAACAATGCGGAAAGATGAAAGATGAAACAATGCGGAAAGATGAAAGATGAAACAATGCGGAAAGATGTAAGATGAAAAAATGCGGAAAGATGAAAGATGAAACAATGCGGAAAGATGAAAGATGAAAGAATGCGGAAGATGAAAGATGAAACAATGCGGAAAGATGAAAGATGAAACAATGCGGAAAGATGAAAGATGAAACAATGCGGGAAGATGAAAGATGAAACAATGCGGAAAGATGAAAGATGAAACAATGCGGAAAGATGAAAGATGAAACAATGCGGAAAGATGAAAGATGAAACAATGCGGAAAGATTAAAGATGAAACAATGCTGAAAGATGAAAGAATGCGGAAAGATGAAAGATGAAACAATGCGGAAAGATGAAAGATGAAACAATGCGGAAAGATGAAAGATGAAACAATGCGGAAAGATGAAAGATGAAACAATGCGGAAAGATGAAAGATGAAACAATGCGGAAAGATGAAAGATGAAAGAATGCGGAAATATGAAAGATGAAACAATGCGGAAAGATTAAAGATGAAACAATGCGGTAAGATGAAAGATGAAACAATGCGGAAAGATGAAAGATGAAACAATGCGGAAAGATGAAATATGAAACAATGCGGAAAGATGAAACAATGCGGAAAGATGAAACAATGCGGAAAGATGAAACAATGCGGAAAGATGAAAGAATGCGGAAAGATGAAACAATGCGGAAAGATGAAACAATGCGGAAAGATGTAACAATGCGACAAGATGAAACAATGCGGAAAGATGAAACAATGCGGAAAGATGAAACAATGCGGAAAGATGAAACAATGCGGAAAGATGAAACAATGCGGAAAGATGAAAGATGAAACAATGCGGAAAGATGAAAGATGAAAAAATGCGGAAAGATGAAAGATGAAACAATGCGGAAAGATGAAAGATGAAACAATGCGGAAAGATGAAAGATGAAAGAATGCGGCAAGATTAAAGATGAAACAATGCGGAAAGATGAAAGATGAAACAATGCGGAAAGATGAAAGATGAAATAATGCGGAAAGATGAAAGATGAAAAAATGCGGAAAGATGAAAGATGAAACAATGCGGAAAGATGAAAGATGAAAGAATGCGGAAGATGAAAGATGAAACAATGCGGAAAGATGAAAGATGAAACATTGCGGAAAGATGAAAGATGAAACAATGCGGAAAGATGAAAGATGAAAGAATGCGGAAAGATGAAAGATGAAAAAATGCGGAAAGATGAAAGATGAAACAATGCGGAAAGATGAAAGATGAAACAATGCGGAAAGATGAAACAATGCGGAAAGATGAAACAATGCGGAAAGATGAAAGATGAAAAAATGCGGAAAGATGAAAGATGAAACAATGCGGAAAGATGAAACATGAAAAAATGCGGAAAGATGAAAGATGAAACAATGCGGAAAGATGAAAGATGAAAGAATGCGGAAGATGAAAGATGAAACAATGCGGAAAGATGAAAGATGAAACAATGCGGAAAGATGAAAGATGAAAGAATGCGGAAATATGAAAGATGAAACAATGCGGAAAGATTAAAGATGAAACAATGCGGAAAGATGAAAGATGAAACAATGCGGAAAGATGAAAGATGAAACAATGCGGAAAGATGAAAGATGAAACAATGCGGAAAGATGAAACAATGCGGAAAGATGAAAGATGAAACAATGCGGAAAGATGAAACAATGCGGAAAGATGAAAGATGAAATAATGCGGAAAGATGAAAGATGAAACAATGCGGAAAGATGAAAGATGAAACAATGCGGAAAGATGAAAGATGAAACAATGCGGAAAGATGAAAGATGAAATAATGCGGAAAGATGAAAGATGAAACAATGCGGAAAGATGAAAGATGAAACAATGCGGAAAGATGAAAGATGAAACAATGCGGAAAGATGAAAGATGAAAGAATGCGGAAGATGAAAGATGAAACAATGCGGAAAGATGAAAGAATGCGGAAAGATGAAAGATGAAACAATGCGGAAAGATGAAAGATGAAACAATGCGGAAAGATGAAAGATGAAAGAATGCGGAAGATGAAAGATGAAACAATGCGGAAAGATGAAAGAATGCGGAAAGATGAAAGATGAAACAATGCGGAAAGATGAAAGATGAAACAATGCGGAAAGATGAAAGATGAAAGAATGCGGAAATATGAAAGATGAAACAATGCGGAAAGATGAAAGATGAAAAAATGCGGAAAGATGAAAGATGAAACAATGCGGAAAGATGAAAGATGAAAGAATGCGGAAGATGAAAGATGAAACAATGCGGAAAGATGAAAGATGAAACAATGCGGAAAGATGAAAGATGAAAGAATGCGGAAATATGAAAGATGAAACAATGCGGAAAGATTAAAGATGAAACAATGCGGAAAGATGAAAGATGAAACAATGCGGAAAGATGAAAGATGAAACAATGCGGAAAGATGAAAGATGAAACAATGCGGAAAGATGAAACAATGCGGAAAGATGAAAGATGAAACAATGGGGAAAGATGAAACAATGCGGAAAGATGAAAGATGAAAGATGAAAGATGAAAGATGAAAGATGAAACAATGCGGAAAGATGAAAGATGAAAGAATGCGGAAGATGAAAGATGAAACAATGCGGAAAGATGAAAGATGAAACAATGCGGAAAGATGAAACAATGCGGAAAGATGAAAGATGAAAGATGAAAGATGAAAGATGAAAGATGAAAGATGAAACAATGCGGAAAGATGAAAGATGAAACAATGCGGAAAGATGAAAGATGAAACAATGCGGAAAGATGAAAGATGAAACAATGCGGAAAGATGAAAGATGAAAGAATGCGGAAGATGAAAGATGAAACAATGCGGAAAGATGAAACAATGCGGAAAGATGAAACAATGCGGAAAGATGAAACAATGCGGAAAGATGAAACAATGCGGAAAGATGAAACAATGCGGAAAGATGAAACAATGCGGAAAGATGAAAGATGAAACAATGCGGAAAGATGAAAGATGAAACAATGCGGAAAGATGAAACAATGCGGAAAGATGAAAGATGAAACAATGCGGAAAGATGAAAGATGAAAAAATGCGGAAAGGTGAAAGATGAAACAATGCGGAAAGATGAAAGATGAAAAAATGCGGAAAGATGAAAGATGAAACAATGCGGAAAGATGAAAGATTAAAGAATGCGGAAGATGAAAGATGAAACAATGCGGAAAGATGAAAGATGAAACAATGCGGAAAGATGAAAGATGAAAGAATGCGGAAATATGAAAGATGAAACAATGCGGAAAGATTAAAGATGAAACAATGCGGAAAGATGAAAGATGAAACAATGCGGAAAGATGAAAGATGAAACAATGCGGAAAGATGAAAGATGAAACAATGCGGAAAGATGAAACAATGCGGAAAGATGAAAGATGAAACAATGCGGAAAGATGAAACAATGCGGAAAGATGAAACAATGCGGAAAGATGAAACAATGCGGAAAGATGAAACAATGCGGAAAGTTGAAACAATGCGGAAAGATGAAACAATGCGGAAAGATGAAACAATGCGGAAAGATGAAACAATGCGGAAAGATGAAACAATGCGGAAAGATGAAACAATGCGGAAAGATGAAACAATGCGGAAAGATGAAACAATGCGGAAAGATGAAACAATGCGGAAAGATGAAAGATGAAAGAAAGCGGAAAGATGAAAGATGAAACAATGCGGAAAGATGAAAGATGAAACAATGCGGAAAGATGAAAGATGAAAAAATGCGGAAAGATGAAAGATGAAAGAATGCGGAAAGATGAAAGATGAAACAATGCGGAAAGATGAAAGATGAAACAATGCGGAAAGATGAAACAATGCGGAAAGATGAAACAATGCGGAAAGATGAAAGATGAAACAATGCGGAAAGATTAAAGATGAAAAAATGCGGAAAGATGAAAGATGAAACAATGCGGAAAGATGAAAGATGAAAGAATGCGGAAGATGAAAGATGAAACAATGCGGAAAGATCAAAGATGAAACATTGCGGAAAGATGAAAGATGAAACAATGCGGAAAGATGAAAGATGAAAGAATGCGGAAAGATGAAAGATGAAACAATGCGGAAAGATGAAAGATGAAACAATGCGGAAAGATGAAAGATGAAACAATGCGGAAAGATGAAAGATGAAAGAATGCGGAAAGATGAAAGATGAAACAATGCGGAAAGATGAAAGATGAAACAATGCGGAAAGGTGAAAGATGAAACAATGCGGAAAGATGAATGATGAAACAATGCGGAAAGATGAAAGATGAAACAATGCGGAAAGCTGAAACAATGCGGAAAGATGAAACAATGCGGAAAGATGAAAGGTGAAACAATGCGGAAAGATGAAAGATGAAAGAATGCGGAAAGATGAAAGATGAAACAATGCGGAAAGATGAAAGATGAAACAATGCGGAAAGATGAAACAATGCGGAAAGATGAAACAATGCGGAAAGATGAAACAATGCGGAAAGATGAAACAATGCGGAAAGATGAAAGATGAAACAATGCGGAAAGATGAAAGATGAAACAATGCGGAAAGATGAAACAATGCGGAAAGATGAAACAATGCGGAAAGATGAAACAATGCGGAAAGATGAAAGATGAAAAAATGCGGAAAGATGAAAGATGAAACAATGCGGAAAGATGAAAGATGAAAAAATGCGGAAAGATGAAAGATGAAACAATGCGGAAAGATGAAAGATGAAAGAATGCGGAAGATGAAAGATGAAACAATGCGGAAAGATGAAAGATGAAACAATGCGGAAAGATGAAAGATGAAAGAATGCGGAAATATGAAAGATGAAACAATGCGGAAAGATGAAAGATGAAACAATGCGGAAAGATGAAAGATGAAACAATGCGGAAAGATGAAAGATGAAAGAATGCGGAAGATGAAAGATGAAACAATGCGGAAAGATTAAAGAATGCGGAAAGATGAAAGATGTAACAATGCGGAAAGATGAAAGATGAAACAATGCGGAAAGATGAAAGATGAAAGAATGCGGAAGATGAAAGATGAAACAATGCGGAAAGATGAAAGAATGCGGAAAGATGAAAGATGAAACAATGCGGAAAGATGAAAGATGAAACAATGCGGAAAGATGAAAGATGAAAGAATGCGGAAATATGAAAGATGAAACAATGCGGAAAGATGAAAGATGAAAAAATGCGGAAAGATGAAAGATGAAACAATGCGGAAAGATGAAAGATGAAAGAATGCGGAAGATGAAAGATGAAACAATGCGGAAAGATGAAAGATGAAACAATGCGGAAAGATGAAAGATGAAAGAATGCGGAAATATGAAAGATGAAACAATGCGGAAAGATTAAAGATGAAACAATGCGGAAAGATGAAAGATGAAACAATGCGGAAAGATGAAAGATGAAACAATGCGGAAAGATGAAAGATGAAACAATGCGGAAAGATGAAACAATGCGGAAAGATGAAAGATGAAACAATGGGGAAAGATGAAACAATGCGGAAAGATGAAAGATGAAAGATGAAAGATGAAAGATGAAAGATGAAAGATGAAAGATGAAACAATGCGGAAAGATGAAAGATGAAAGAATGCGGAAGATGAAAGATGAAACAATGCGGAAAGATGAAAGATGAAACAATGCGGAAAGATGAAACAATGCGGAAAGATGAAAGATGAAAGATGAAAGATGAAAGATGAAAGATGAAAGATGAAACAATGCGGAAAGATGAAAGATGAAACAATGCGGAAAGATGAAAGATGAAACAATGCGGAAAGATGAAAGATGAAACAATGCGGAAAGATGAAAGATGAAAGAATGCGGAAGATGAAAGATGAAACAATGCGGAAAGATGAAACAATGCGGAAAGATGAAACAATGCGGAAAGATGAAACAATGCGGAAAGATGAAACAATGCGGAAAGATGAAACAATGCGGAAAGATGAAACAATGCGGAAAGATGAAAGATGAAACAATGCGGAAAGATGAAAGATGAAACAATGCGGAAAGATGAAACAATGCGGAAAGATGAAAGATGAAACAATGCGGAAAGATGAAAGATGAAAAAATGCGGAAAGATGAAAGATGAAACAATGCGGAAAGATGAAAGATGAAAAAATGCGGAAAGATGAAAGATGAAACAATGCGGAAAGATGAAAGATTAAAGAATGCGGAAGATGAAAGATGAAACAATGCGGAAAGATGAAAGATGAAAGAATGCGGAAATATGAAAGATGAAACAATGCGGAAAGATTAAAGATGAAACAATGCGGAAAGATGAAAGATGAAACAATGCGGAAAGATGAAAGATGAAACAATGCGGAAAGATGAAAGATGAAACAATGCGGAAAGATGAAACAATGCGGAAAGATGAAAGATGAAACAATGCGGAAAGATGAAACAATGCGGAAAGATGAAACAATGCGGAAAGATGAAAGATGAAATAATGCGGAAAGATGGAAGATGAAACAATGCGGAAAGATGAAAGATGAAACAATGCGGAAAGATGAAAGAATGCGGAAAGATGAAAGATGAAACAATGCGGAAAGATGAAAGATGAAACAATGCGGAAAGATGAAAGATGAAACTATGCGGAAAGATGAAAGATGAAACAATGCGGAAAGATGAAAGATGAAACAATGCGGAAAGATGAAAGATGAAACAATGCGGAAAGATGAAAGATGAAACAATGCGGAAAGATGAAAGATGAAACAATGCGGAAAGATGAAAGATGAAACAATGCGGAAAGATGAAAGATGAAACAATGCGGAAAGATGAAAGATGAAACAATGCGGAAAGATGAAAGATGAAACAATGCGGAAAGATGAAAGATGAAAGAATGCGGAAATATGAAAGATGAAACAATGCGGAAAGATTAAAGATGAAACAATGCGGAAAGATGAAAGATGAAACAATGCGGAAAGATGAAAGATGAAACAATGCGGAAAGATGAAAGATGAAACAATGCGGAAAGATGAAACAATGCGGAAAGATGAAAGATGAAAGAATGCGGAAGATGAAAGATGAAACAATGCGGAAAGATGAAACAATGCGGAAAGATGAAACAATGCGGAAAGATGAAAGATGAAACAATGCGGAAAGATGAAAGATGAAACAATGCGGAAAGATGAAAGATGAAACAATGCGGAAAGATGAAAGATGAAACAATGCGGAAAGATTAAAGAATGCGGAAAGATGAAAGATGTAACAATGCGGAAAGATGAAAGATGAAACAATGCGGAAAGATGAAAGATGAAAGAATGCGGAAGATGAAAGATGAAACAATGCGGAAAGATGAAAGAATGCGGAAAGATGAAAGATGAAACAATGCGGAAAGATGAAAGATGAAACAATGCGGAAAGATGAAAGATGAAAGAATGCGGAAATATGAAAGATGAAACAATGCGGAAAGATGAAAGATGAAAAAATGCGGAAAGATGAAAGATGAAACAATGCGGAAAGATGAAAGATGAAAGAATGCGGAAGATGAAAGATGAAACAATGCAGAAAGATGAAAGATGAAACAATGCGGAAAGATGAAAGATGAAAGAATGCGGAAATATGAAAGATGAAACAATGCGGAAAGATTAAAGATGAAACAATGCGGAAAGATGAAAGATGAAACAATGCGGAAAGATGAAAGATGAAACAATGCGGAAAGATGAAAGATGAAACAATGCGGAAAGATGAAACAATGCGGAAAGATGAAAGATGAAACAATGGGGAAAGATGAAACAATGCGGAAAGATGAAAGATGAAAGATGAAAGATGAAAGATGAAAGATGAAAGATGAAAGATGAAACAATGCGGAAAGATGAAAGATGAAAGAATGCGGAAGATGAAAGATGAAACAATGCGGAAAGATGAAAGATGAAACAATGCGGAAAGATGAAACAATGCGGAAAGATGAAAGATGAAAGATGAAAGATGAAAGATGAAAGATGAAAGATGAAACAATGCGGAAAGATGAAAGATGAAACAATGCGGAAAGATGAAAGATGAAACAATGCGGAAAGATGAAAGATGAAACAATGCGGAAAGATGAAAGATGAAAGAATGCGGAAGATGAAAGATGAAACAATGCGGAAAGATGAAACAATGCGGAAAGATGAAACAATGCGGAAAGATGAAACAATGCGGAAAGATGAAACAATGCGGAAAGATGAAACAATGCGGAAAGATGAAACAATGCGGAAAGATGAAAGATGAAACAATGCGGAAAGATGAAAGATGAAACAATGCGGAAAGATGAAACAATGCGGAAAGATGAAAGATGAAACAATGCGGAAAGATGAAAGATGAAAAAATGCGGAAAGATGAAAGATGAAACAATGCGGAAAGATGAAAGATGAAAAAATGCGGAAAGATGAAAGATGAAACAATGCGGAAAGATGAAAGATTAAAGAATGCGGAAGATGAAAGATGAAACAATGCGGAAAGATGAAAGATGAAACAATGCGGAAAGATGAAAGATGAAAGAATGCGGAAATATGAAAGATGAAACAATGCGGAAAGATTAAAGATGAAACAATGCGGAAAGATGAAAGATGAAACAATGCGGAAAGATGAAAGATGAAACAATGCGGAAAGATGAAAGATGAAACAATGCGGAAAGATGAAACAATGCGGAAAGATGAAAGATGAAACAATGCGGAAAGATGAAACAATGCGGAAAGATGAAACAATGCGGAAAGATGAAACAATGCGGAAAGATGAAAGATGAAATAATGCGGAAAGATGGAAGATGAAACAATGCGGAAAGATGAAAGATGAAACAATGCGGAAAGATGAAAGAATGCGGAAAGATGAAAGATGAAACAATGCGGAAAGATGAAAGATGAAACAATGCGGAAAGATGAAAGATGAAACTATGCGGAAAGATGAAAGATGAAACAATGCGGAAAGATGAAAGATGAAACAATGCGGAAAGATGAAAGATGAAACAATGCGGAAAGATGAAAGATGAAACAATGCGGAAAGATGAAAGATGAAACAATGCGGAAAGATGAAAGATGAAACAATGCGGAAAGATGAAAGATGAAACAATGCGGAAAGATGAAAGATGAAACAATGCGGAAAGATGAAAGATGAAACAATGCGGAAAGATGAAAGATGAAAGAATGCGGAAATATGAAAGATGAAACAATGCGGAAAGATTAAAGATGAAACAATGCGGAAAGATGAAAGATGAAACAATGCGGAAAGATGAAAGATGAAACAATGCGGAAAGATGAAAGATGAAACAATGCGGAAAGATGAAACAATGCGGAAAGATGAAAGATGAAAGAATGCGGAAGATGAAAGATGAAACAATGCGGAAAGATGAAACAATGCGGAAAGATGAAACAATGCGGAAAGATGAAAGATGAAACAATGCGGAAAGATGAAAGATGAAACAATGCGGAAAGATGAAAGATGAAACAATGCGGAAAGATGAAAGATGAAAGAATGCGGAAAGATGAAAGATGAAACAATGCGGAAAGATGAAAGATGAAACAATGCGGAAAGATGAAAGATGAAACAATGCGGAAAGATGAAAGATGAAACAATGCGGAAAGATGAAAGATGAAAAAATGCGGAAAGATGAAAGATGAAACAATGCGGAAAGATGAAAGATGAAAGAATGCGGAAGATGAAAGATGAAACAATGCGGAAAGATGAAAGATGAAAGAATGCGGAAGATGAAAGATGAAACAATGCGGAAAGATGAAACAATGCGGAAAGATGAAACAATGCGGAAAGATGAAACAATGCGGAAAGATGAAAGATGCAAAAATGCGGAAAGATGAAAGATGAAACAATGCGGAAAGATGAAAGATGAAAAAATGCGGAAAGATGAAAGATGAAACAATGCGGAAAGATGAAAGATGAAAAAATGCGGAAAGATGAAACAATACGGAAAGATGAAAGATGAAAGAATGCGGAAGATGAAAGATGAAACCATGCGGAAAGATGAAACAATGCGGAAAGATGAAACAATGCTGAAGGATGAAAGATGAAACAATGCGGAAAGATGAAAGATGAAACAATGCGGAAAGATGAAACATGAAACAATGCGGAAAGATGAAAGATGAAACAATGCGGAAAGATGAAAGATGAAAGAATGCGGAAAGATGAAAGATGAAACAATGCGGAAAGATGAAAGATGAAACAATGCGGAAATATGAAAGATGAAACCATGCGGAAAGATGAAAGATGAAACAATGCGGAAAGATGAAAGATGAAACAATGCGGAAAGATGAAAGATGAAACAATGCGGAAAGATGAAACAATGCGGAAAGATGAAACAATGCGGAAAGATGAAACAATGCGGAAAGATGAAACAATGCGGAAAGATGAAACAATGCGGAAAGATGAAACAATGCGGAAAGATGAAACAATGCGGAAAGATGAAACAATGCGGAAAGATGAAACAATGCGGAAAGATGAAACAATGCGGAAAGATGAAACAATGCGGAAAGATGAAACAATGCGGAAAGATGAAACAATGCGGAAAGATGAAAGATGAAACAATGCGGAAAGATGAAAGATGAAACAATGCGGAAAGATGAAAGATGAAACAATGCGGAAAGATAAAAGATGAAACAATGCGGAAAGATGAAAGATGAAAAAATGCGGAAAGATGAAAGATGAAACAATGCGGAAAGTTGAAAGATGAAACAATGCGGAAAGATGAAAGATGAAACAATGCGGAAAGATGAAAGATGAAAGAATGCGGAAAGATGAAGTATGAAACAATGCGGAAAGATGAAAGATGAAACAATGCGGAAAGATGAAAGATGAAACAATGCGGAAAGATGAAAGATGAAACAATGCGGAAAGATAAAAGATGAAACAATGCGGAAAGATGAAAGATGAAAAAATGCGGAAAGATGAAAGATGAAACAATGCGGAAAGTTGAAAGATGAAACAATGCGGAAAGATGAAAGATGAAACAATGCGGAAAGATGAAAGATGAAACAATGCGGAAAGTTGAAAGATGAAACAATGCGGAAAGATGAAAGATGAAACAATGCGGAAAGATGAAAGATGAAACAATGCGGAAAGATGAAAGATGAAACAATGCGGAAAGATGAAAGATGAAACAATGCGGAAAGATGAAACAATGCGGAAAGATGAAAGATGAAACAATGCGGAAAGATGAAACAATGCGGAAAGATGAAAGATGAAATAATGCGGAAAGATGGAAGATGAAACAATGCGGAAAGATGAAAGATGAAACAATGCGGAAAGATGAAAGAATGCGGAAAGATGAAAGATGAAACAATGCGGAAAGATGAAAGATGAAACAATGCGGAAAGATGAAAGATGAAACAATGCGGAAAGATGAAAGATGAAACAATGCGGAAAGATGAAAGATGAAACAATGCGGAAAGATGAAAGATGAAACAATGCGGAAAGATGAAAGATGAAACAATGCGGAAATACGAAAGATGAAACAATGCGGAAAGATGAAAGATGAAACAATGCGGAAAGATGAAAGATGAAACAATGCGGAAAGATGAAAGATGAAACAATGCGGAAAGATGAAAGATGAAACAATGCGGAAAGATGAAAGATGAAAGATGAAAGATGAAAGATGAAAGATGAAAGATGAAACAATGCGGAAAGATGAAAGATGAAACAATGCGGAAAGATGAAAGATGAAACAATGCGGAAAGATGAAAGATGAAACAATGCGGAAAGATGAAAGATGAAAGAATGCGGAAGATGAAAGATGAAACAATGCGGAAAGATGAAACAATGCGGAAAGATGAAACAATGCGGAAAGATGAAACAATGCGGAAAGATGAAACAATGCGGAAAGATGAAACAATGCGGAAAGATGAAACAATGCGGAAAGATGAAAGATGAAACAATGCGGAAAGATGAAAGATGAAACAATGCGGAAAGATGAAACAATGCGGAAAGATGAAAGATGAAACAATGCGGAAAGATGAAAGATGAAAAAATGCGGAAAGATGAAAGATGAAACAATGCGGAAAGATGAAAGATGAAAAAATGCGGAAAGATGAAAGATGAAACAATGCGGAAAGATGAAAGATTAAAGAATGCGGAAGATGAAAGATGAAACAATGCGGAAAGATGAAAGATGAAACAATGCGGAAAGATGAAAGATGAAAGAATGCGGAAATATGAAAGATGAAACAATGCGGAAAGATTAAAGATGAAACAATGCGGAAAGATGAAAGATGAAACAATGCGGAAAGATGAAAGATGAAACAATGCGGAAAGATGAAAGATGAAACAATGCGGAAAGATGAAACAATGCGGAAAGATGAAAGATGAAACAATGCGGAAAGATGAAACAATGCGGAAAGATGAAACAATGCGGAAAGATGAAACAATGCGGAAAGATGAAAGATGAAATAATGCGGAAAGATGGAAGATGAAACAATGCGGAAAGATGAAAGATGAAACAATGCGGAAAGATGAAAGAATGCGGAAAGATGAAAGATGAAACAATGCGGAAAGATGAAAGATGAAACAATGCGGAAAGATGAAAGATGAAACTATGCGGAAAGATGAAAGATGAAACAATGCGGAAAGATGAAAGATGAAACAATGCGGAAAGATGAAAGATGAAACAATGCGGAAAGATGAAAGATGAAACAATGCGGAAAGATGAAAGATGAAACAATGCGGAAAGATGAAAGATGAAACAATGCGGAAAGATGAAAGATGAAACAATGCGGAAAGATGAAAGATGAAACAATGCGGAAAGATGAAAGATGAAACAATGCGGAAAGATGAAAGATGAAAGAATGCGGAAATATGAAAGATGAAACAATGCGGAAAGATTAAAGATGAAACAATGCGGAAAGATGAAAGATGAAACAATGCGGAAAGATGAAAGATGAAACAATGCGGAAAGATGAAAGATGAAACAATGCGGAAAGATGAAACAATGCGGAAAGATGAAAGATGAAAGAATGCGGAAGATGAAAGATGAAACAATGCGGAAAGATGAAACAATGCGGAAAGATGAAACAATGCGGAAAGATGAAAGATGAAACAATGCGGAAAGATGAAAGATGAAACAATGCGGAAAGATGAAAGATGAAACAATGCGGAAAGATGAAAGATGAAAGAATGCGGAAAGATGAAAGATGAAACAATGCGGAAAGATGAAAGATGAAACAATGCGGAAAGATGAAAGATGAAACAATGCGGAAAGATGAAAGATGAAACAATGCGGAAAGATGAAAGATGAAAAAATGCGGAAAGATGAAAGATGAAACAATGCGGAAAGATGAAAGATGAAAGAATGCGGAAGATGAAAGATGAAACAATGCGGAAAGATGAAAGATGAAAGAATGCGGAAGATGAAAGATGAAACAATGCGGAAAGATGAAACAATGCGGAAAGATGAAACAATGCGGAAAGATGAAACAATGCGGAAAGATGAAAGATGCAAAAATGCGGAAAGATGAAAGATGAAACAATGCGGAAAGATGAAAGATGAAAAAATGCGGAAAGATGAAAGATGAAACAATGCGGAAAGATGAAAGATGAAAAAATGCGGAAAGATGAAAGATGAAACAATACGGAAAGATGAAAGATGAAAGAATGCGGAAGATGAAAGATGAAACCATGCGGAAAGATGAAACAATGCGGAAAGATGAAACAATGCTGAAGGATGAAAGATGAAACAATGCGGAAAGATGAAAGATGAAACAATGCGGAAAGATGAAACATGAAACAATGCGGAAAGATGAAAGATGAAACAATGCGGAAAGATGAAAGATGAAAGAATGCGGAAAGATGAAAGATGAAACAATGCGGAAAGATGAAAGATGAAACAATGCGGAAATATGAAAGATGAAACCATGCGGAAAGATGAAAGATGAAACAATGCGGAAAGATGAAAGATGAAACAATGCGGAAAGATGAAAGATGAAACAATGCGGAAAGATGAAACAATGCGGAAAGATGAAACAATGCGGAAAGATGAAACAATGCGGAAAGATGAAACAATGCGGAAAGATGAAACAATGCGGAAAGATGAAACAATGCGGAAAGATGAAACAATGCGGAAAGATGAAACAATGCGGAAAGATGAAACAATGCGGAAAGATGAAACAATGCGGAAAGATGAAACAATGCGGAAAGATGAAACAATGCGGAAAGATGAAACAATGCGGAAAGATGAAAGATGAAACAATGCGGAAAGATGAAAGATGAAACAATGCGGAAAGATGAAAGATGAAACAATGCGGAAAGATAAAAGATGAAACAATGCGGAAAGATGAAAGATGAAAAAATGCGGAAAGATGAAAGATGAAACAATGCGGAAAGTTGAAAGATGAAACAATGCGGAAAGATGAAAGATGAAACAATGCGGAAAGATGAAAGATGAAAGAATGCGGAAAGATGAAGTATGAAACAATGCGGAAAGATGAAAGATGAAACAATGCGGAAAGATGAAAGATGAAACAATGCGGAAAGATGAAAGATGAAACAATGCGGAAAGATAAAAGATGAAACAATGCGGAAAGATGAAAGATGAAAAAATGCGGAAAGATGAAAGATGAAACAATGCGGAAAGTTGAAAGATGAAACAATGCGGAAAGATGAAAGATGAAACAATGCGGAAAGATGAAAGATGAAACAATGCGGAAAGTTGAAAGATGAAACAATGCGGAAAGATGAAAGATGAAACAATGCGGAAAGATGAAAGATGAAACAATGCGGAAAGATGAAAGATGAAACAATGCGGAAAGATGAAAGATGAAACAATGCGGAAAGATGAAACAATGCGGAAAGATGAAAGATGAAACAATGCGGAAAGATGAAACAATGCGGAAAGATGAAAGATGAAATAATGCGGAAAGATGGAAGATGAAACAATGCGGAAAGATGAAAGATGAAACAATGCGGAAAGATGAAAGAATGCGGAAAGATGAAAGATGAAACAATGCGGAAAGATGAAAGATGAAACAATGCGGAAAGATGAAAGATGAAACAATGCGGAAAGATGAAAGATGAAACAATGCGGAAAGATGAAAGATGAAACAATGCGGAAAGATGAAAGATGAAACAATGCGGAAAGATGAAAGATGAAACAATGCGGAAATACGAAAGATGAAACAATGCGGAAAGATGAAAGATGAAACAATGCGGAAAGATGAAAGATGAAACAATGCGGAAAGATGAAAGATGAAACAATGCGGAAAGATGAAAGATGAAACAATGCGGAAAGATGAAAGATGAAAGAATGCGGAAATATGAAAGATGAAACAATGCGGAAAGATTAAAGATGAAACAATGCGGAAAGATGAAAGATGAAACAATGCGGAAAGATGAAAGATGAAACAATGCGGAAAGATGAAAGATGAAACAATGCGGAAAGATGAAACAATGCGGAAAGATGAAACAATGCGGAAAGATGAAAGATGAAAGAATGCGGAAGATGAAAGATGAAACAATGCGGAAAGATGAAACAATGCGGAAAGATGAAACAATGCGGAAAGATGAAAGATGAAACAATGCGGAAAGATGAAAGATGAAACAATGCGGAAAGATGAAAGATGAAACAATGCGGAAAGATGAAAGATGAAAGAATGCGGAAAGATGAAAGATGAAACAATGCTGAAAGATGAAAGATGAAACAATGCGGAAAGATGAAAGATGAAACAATGCGGAAAGATGAAAGATGAAACAATGCGGAAAGATGAAAGATGAAAAAATGCGGAAAGATGAAAGATGAAACAATGCGGAAAGATGAAAGATGAAAGAATGCGGAAGATGAAAGATGAAACAATGCGGAAAGATGAAAGATGAAAGAATGCGGAAGATGAAAGATGAAACAATGCGGAAAGATGAAACAATGCGGAAAGATGAAACAATGCGGAAAGATGAAACAATGCGGAAAGATGAAACAATGCGGAAAGATGAAACAATGCGGAAAGATGAAACAATGCGGAAAGTTGAAACAATGCGGAAAGATGAAACAATGCGGAAAGATGAAACAATGCGGAAAGATGAAACAATGCGGAAAGATGAAACAATGCGGAAAGATGAAACAATGCGGAAAGATGAAACAATGCGGAAAGATGAAACAATGCGGAAAGATGAAACAATGCGGAAAGATGAAACAATGCGGAAAGATGAAACAATGCGGAAAGATGAAACAATGCGGAAAGATGAAACAATGCGGAAAGATGAAACAATGCGGAAAGATGAAACAATGCGGAAAGATGAAACAATGCGGAAAGATGAAAGATGAAACAATGCGGAAAGATGAAAGATGAAAGAATGCGGAAGATGAAAGATGAAACAATGCGGAAAGATGAAAGATAAAAGAATGCGGAAGATGAAAGATGAAACAATGCGGAAAGATGAAACAATGCGGAAAGATGAAAGATGAAACAATGCGGAAAGATGGAAGATGAAACAATGCGGAAAGATGAAAGATGAAAAAATGCGGAAAAATGAAAGATGAAACAATGCGGAAAGATGAAAGATGAAAAAATGCGGAAAGATGAAAGATGAAACAATACGGAAAGATGAAAGATGAAAGAATGCGGAAGATGAAAGATGAAACAATGCGGAAAGATGAAACAATGCGGAAAGATGAAACAATGCTGAAAGATGAAAGATGAAACAATGCGGAAAGATGAAAGATGAAACAATGCGGAAAGATGAAAGATGAAACAATGCGGAAAGATGAAAGATGAAACAATGCGGAAAGATGAAAGATGAAAGAATGCGGAAAGATGAAAGATGAAACAATGCGGAAAGATGAAAGATGAAAGAATGCGGAAAGATGAAAGATGAAACAATGCGGAAAGATGAAAGATGAAACAATGCGGAAATATGAAAGATGAAACAATGCGGAAAGATGAAAGATGAAACAATGCGGAAAGATGAAAGATGAAACAATGCGGAAAGATGAAAGATGAAACAATGCGGAAAGATGAAACAATGCGGAAAGATGAAACAATGCGGAAAGATGAAACAATGCGGAAAGATGAAACAATGCGGAAAGATGAAACAATGCGGAAAGATGAAAGATGAAACAATGCGGAAAGATGAAAGATGAAACAATGCGGAAAGATGAAAGATGAAACAATGCGGAAAGATAAAAGATGAAACAATGCGGAAAGATGAAAGATGAAAAAATGCGGAAAGATGAAAGATGAAACAATGCGGAAAGTTGAAAGATGAAACAATGCGGAAAGATGAAAGATGAAACAATACGGAAAGATGAAAGATGAAAGAATGCGGAAAGATGAAGGATGAAACAATGCGGAAAGATGAAAGATGAAACAATGCGGAAAGATGAAAGATGAAACAATGCGGAAAGATGAAAGATGAAACAATGCGGAAAGATGTAAGATGAAAAAATGCGGAAAGATGAAAGATGAAACAATGCGGAAAGATGAAAGATGAAAGAATGCGGAAGATGAAAGATGAAACAATGCGGAAAGATGAAAGATGAAACAATGCGGAAAGATGAAAGATGAAACAATGCGGGAAGATGAAAGATGAAACAATGCGGAAAGATGAAAGATGAAACAATGCGGAAAGATGAAAGATGAAACAATGCGGAAAGATGAAAGATGAAACAATGCGGAAAGATTAAAGATGAAACAATGCTGAAAGATGAAAGAATGCGGAAAGATGAAAGATGAAACAATGCGGAAAGATGAAAGATGAAACAATGCGGAAAGATGAAAGATGAAACAATGCGGAAAGATGAAAGATGAAACAATGCGGAAAGATGAAAGATGAAACAATGCGGAAAGATGAAAGATGAAAGAATGCGGAAATATGAAAGATGAAACAATGCGGAAAGATTAAAGATGAAACAATGCGGTAAGATGAAAGATGAAACAATGCGGAAAGATGAAAGATGAAACAATGCGGAAAGATGAAATATGAAACAATGCGGAAAGATGAAACAATGCGGAAAGATGAAACAATGCGGAAAGATGAAACAATGCGGAAAGATGAAAGAATGCGGAAAGATGAAACAATGCGGAAAGATGAAACAATGCGGAAAGATGTAACAATGCGACAAGATGAAACAATGCGGAAAGATGAAACAATGCGGAAAGATGAAACAATGCGGAAAGATGAAACAATGCGGAAAGATGAAACAATGCGGAAAGATGAAAGATGAAACAATGCGGAAAGATGAAAGATGAAAAAATGCGGAAAGATGAAAGATGAAACAATGCGGAAAGATGAAAGATGAAACAATGCGGAAAGATGAAAGATGAAAGAATGCGGCAAGATTAAAGATGAAACAATGCGGAAAGATGAAAGATGAAACAATGCGGAAAGATGAAAGATGAAATAATGCGGAAAGATGAAAGATGAAAAAATGCGGAAAGATGAAAGATGAAACAATGCGGAAAGATGAAAGATGAAAGAATGCGGAAGATGAAAGATGAAACAATGCGGAAAGATGAAAGATGAAACATTGCGGAAAGATGAAAGATGAAACAATGCGGAAAGATGAAAGATGAAAGAATGCGGAAAGATGAAAGATGAAAAAATGCGGAAAGATGAAAGATGAAACAATGCGGAAAGATGAAAGATGAAACAATGCGGAAAGATGAAACAATGCGGAAAGATGAAACAATGCGGAAAGATGAAAGATGAAAAAATGCGGAAAGATGAAAGATGAAACAATGCGGAAAGATGAAACATGAAAAAATGCGGAAAGATGAAAGATGAAACAATGCGGAAAGATGAAAGATGAAAGAATGCGGAAGATGAAAGATGAAACAATGCGGAAAGATGAAAGATGAAACAATGCGGAAAGATGAAAGATGAAAGAATGCGGAAATATGAAAGATGAAACAATGCGGAAAGATTAAAGATGAAACAATGCGGAAAGATGAAAGATGAAACAATGCGGAAAGATGAAAGATGAAACAATGCGGAAAGATGAAAGATGAAACAATGCGGAAAGATGAAAGATGAAACAATGCGGAAAGATGAAACAATGCGGAAAGATGAAAGATGAAATAATGCGGAAAGATGAAAGATGAAACAATGCGGAAAGATGAAAGATGAAACAATGCGGAAAGATGAAAGATGAAACAATGCGGAAAGATGAAAGATGAAATAATGCGGAAAGATGAAAGATGAAACAATGCGGAAAGATGAAAGATGAAACAATGCGGAAAGATGAAAGATGAAACAATGCGGAAAGATGAAAGATGAAAGAATGCGGAAGATGAAAGATGAAACAATGCGGAAAGATGAAAGAATGCGGAAAGATGAAAGATGAAACAATGCGGAAAGATGAAAGATGAAACAATGCGGAAAGATGAAAGATGAAAGAATGCGGAAGATGAAAGATGAAACAATGCGGAAAGATGAAAGAATGCGGAAAGATGAAAGATGAAACAATGCGGAAAGATGAAAGATGAAACAATGCGGAAAGATGAAAGATGAAAGAATGCGGAAATATGAAAGATGAAACAATGCGGAAAGATGAAAGATGAAAAAATGCGGAAAGATGAAAGATGAAACAATGCGGAAAGATGAAAGATGAAAGAATGCGGAAGATGAAAGATGAAACAATGCGGAAAGATGAAAGATGAAACAATGCGGAAAGATGAAAGATGAAAGAATGCGGAAATATGAAAGATGAAACAATGCGGAAAGATTAAAGATGAAACAATGCGGAAAGATGAAAGATGAAACAATGCGGAAAGATGAAAGATGAAACAATGCGGAAAGATGAAAGATGAAACAATGCGGAAAGATGAAACAATGCGGAAAGATGAAAGATGAAACAATGGGGAAAGATGAAACAATGCGGAAAGATGAAAGATGAAAGATGAAAGATGAAAGATGAAAGATGAAACAATGCGGAAAGATGAAAGATGAAAGAATGCGGAAGATGAAAGATGAAACAATGCGGAAAGATGAAAGATGAAACAATGCGGAAAGATGAAACAATGCGGAAAGATGAAAGATGAAAGATGAAAGATGAAAGATGAAAGATGAAAGATGAAACAATGCGGAAAGATGAAAGATGAAACAATGCGGAAAGATGAAAGATGAAACAATGCGGAAAGATGAAAGATGAAACAATGCGGAAAGATGAAAGATGAAAGAATGCGGAAGATGAAAGATGAAACAATGCGGAAAGATGAAACAATGCGGAAAGATGAAACAATGCGGAAAGATGAAACAATGCGGAAAGATGAAACAATGCGGAAAGATGAAACAATGCGGAAAGATGAAACAATGCGGAAAGATGAAACAATGCGGAAAGATGAAAGATGAAACAATGCGGAAAGATGAAAGATGAAACAATGCGGAAAGATGAAACAATGCGGAAAGATGAAAGATGAAACAATGCGGAAAGATGAAAGATGAAAAAATGCGGAAAGGTGAAAGATGAAACAATGCGGAAAGATGAAAGATGAAAAAATGCGGAAAGATGAAAGATGAAACAATGCGGAAAGATGAAAGATTAAAGAATGCGGAAGATGAAAGATGAAACAATGCGGAAAGATGAAAGATGAAACAATGCGGAAAGATGAAAGATGAAAGAATGCGGAAATATGAAAGATGAAACAATGCGGAAAGATTAAAGATGAAACAATGCGGAAAGATGAAAGATGAAACAATGCGGAAAGATGAAAGATGAAACAATGCGGAAAGATGAAAGATGAAACAATGCGGAAAGATGAAACAATGCGGAAAGATGAAAGATGAAACAATGCGGAAAGATGAAACAATGCGGAAAGATGAAACAATGCGGAAAGATGAAACAATGCGGAAAGATGAAACAATGCGGAAAGTTGAAACAATGCGGAAAGATGAAACAATGCGGAAAGATGAAACAATGCGGAAAGATGAAACAATGCGGAAAGATGAAACAATGCGGAAAGATGAAACAATGCGGAAAGATGAAACAATGCGGAAAGATGAAACAATGCGGAAAGATGAAACAATGCGGAAAGATGAAAGATGAAAGAAAGCGGAAAGATGAAAGATGAAACAATGCGGAAAGATGAAAGATGAAACAATGCGGAAAGATGAAAGATGAAAAAATGCGGAAAGATGAAAGATGAAAGAATGCGGAAAGATGAAAGATGAAACAATGCGGAAAGATGAAAGATGAAACAATGCGGAAAGATGAAACAATGCGGAAAGATGAAACAATGCGGAAAGATGAAAGATGAAACAATGCGGAAAGATTAAAGATGAAAAAATGCGGAAAGATGAAAGATGAAACAATGCGGAAAGATGAAAGATGAAAGAATGCGGAAGATGAAAGATGAAACAATGCGGAAAGATGAAAGATGAAACATTGCGGAAAGATGAAAGATGAAACAATGCGGAAAGATGAAAGATGAAAGAATGCGGAAAGATGAAAGATGAAACAATGCGGAAAGATGAAAGATGAAACAATGCGGAAAGATGAAAGATGAAACAATGCGGAAAGATGAAAGATGAAAGAATGCGGAAAGATGAAAGATGAAACAATGCGGAAAGATGAAAGATGAAACAATGCGGAAAGGTGAAAGATGAAACAATGCGGAAAGATGAATGATGAAACAATGCGGAAAGATGAAAGATGAAACAATGCGGAAAGCTGAAACAATGCGGAAAGATGAAACAATGCGGAAAGATGAAAGGTGAAACAATGCGGAAAGATGAAAGATGAAAGAATGCGGAAAGATGAAAGATGAAACAATGCGGAAAGATGAAAGATGAAACAATGCGGAAAGATGAAACAATGCGGAAAGATGAAACAATGCGGAAAGATGAAAGATGAAACAATGCGGAAAGATGAAAGATGAAACAATGCGGAAAGATGAAACAATGCGGAAAGATGAAACAATGCGGAAAGATGAAACAATGCGGAAAGATGAAAGATGAAAAAATGCGGAAAGATGAAAGATGAAACAATGCGGAAAGATGAAAGATGAAAAAATGCGGAAAGATGAAAGATGAAACAATGCGGAAAGATGAAAGATGAAAGAATGCGGAAGATGAAAGATGAAACAATGCGGAAAGATGAAAGATGAAACAATGCGGAAAGATGAAAGATGAAAGAATGCGGAAATATGAAAGATGAAACAATGCGGAAAGATGAAAGATGAAACAATGCGGAAAGATGAAAGATGAAACAATGCGGAAAGATGAAAGATGAAAGAATGCGGAAGATGAAAGATGAAACAATGCGGAAAGATTAAAGAATGCGGAAAGATGAAAGATGTAACAATGCGGAAAGATGAAAGATGAAAGAATGCGGAAAGATGAAAGATGAAAGAATGCGGAAGATGAAAGATGAAACAATGCGGAAAGATGAAAGAATGCGGAAAGATGAAAGATGAAACAATGCGGAAAGATGAAAGATGAAACAATGCGGAAAGATGAAAGATGAAAGAATGCGGAAATATGAAAGATGAAACAATGCGGAAAGATGAAAGATGAAAAAATGCGGAAAGATGAAAGATGAAACAATGCGGAAAGATGAAAGATGAAAGAATGCGGAAGATGAAAGATGAAACAATGCGGAAAGATGAAAGATGAAACAATGCGGAAAGATGAAAGATGAAAGAATGCGGAAATATGAAAGATGAAACAATGCGGAAAGATTAAAGATGAAACAATGCGGAAAGATGAAAGATGAAACAATGCGGAAAGATGAAAGAT
Source organism: Gastracanthus pulcherrimus (assembly GCA_949152435.1). Classification (NCBI taxonomy): domain Eukaryota; kingdom Metazoa; phylum Arthropoda; class Insecta; order Hymenoptera; family Pteromalidae; genus Gastracanthus; species Gastracanthus pulcherrimus. The sequence goes on from CASCKD010000057.1 coordinate 34,819, forward strand.
GAAACAATGCGGAAAGATGAAAGATGAAACAATGCGGAAAGATGAAACAATGCGGAAAGATGAAAGATGAAACAATGGGGAAAGATGAAACAATGCGGAAAGATGAAAGATGAAAGATGAAAGATGAAAGATGAAAGATGAAAGATGAAAGATGAAACAATGCGGAAAGATGAAAGATGAAAGAATGCGGAAGATGAAAGATGAAACAATGCGGAAAGATGAAAGATGAAACAATGCGGAAAGATGAAACAATGCGGAAAGATGAAAGATGAAAGATGAAAGATGAAAGATGAAAGATGAAAGATGAAACAATGCGGAAAGATGAAAGATGAAACAATGCGGAAAGATGAAAGATGAAACAATGCGGAAAGATGAAAGATGAAACAATGCGGAAAGATGAAAGATGAAAGAATGCGGAAGATGAAAGATGAAACAATGCGGAAAGATGAAACAATGCGGAAAGATGAAACAATGCGGAAAGATGAAACAATGCGGAAAGATGAAACAATGCGGAAAGATGAAACAATGCGGAAAGATGAAAGATGAAACAATGCGGAAAGATGAAAGATGAAACAATGCGGAAAGATGAAACAATGCGGAAAGATGAAAGATGAAACAATGCGGAAAGATGAAAGATGAAAAAATGCGGAAAGATGAAAGATGAAACAATGCGGAAAGATGAAAGATGAAAAAATGCGGAAAGATGAAAGATGAAACAATGCGGAAAGATGAAAGATTAAAGAATGCGGAAGATGAAAGATGAAACAATGCGGAAAGATGAAAGATGAAAGAATGCGGAAATATGAAAGATGAAACAATGCGGAAAGATTAAAGATGAAACAATGCGGAAAGATGAAAGATGAAACAATGCGGAAAGATGAAAGATGAAACAATGCGGAAAGATGAAAGATGAAACAATGCGGAAAGATGAAACAATGCGGAAAGATGAAAGATGAAACAATGCGGAAAGATGAAACAATGCGGAAAGATGAAACAATGCGGAAAGATGAAAGATGAAATAATGCGGAAAGATGGAAGATGAAACAATGCGGAAAGATGAAAGATGAAACAATGCGGAAAGATGAAAGAATGCGGAAAGATGAAAGATGAAACAATGCGGAAAGATGAAAGATGAAACAATGCGGAAAGATGAAAGATGAAACTATGCGGAAAGATGAAAGATGAAACAATGCGGAAAGATGAAAGATGAAACAATGCGGAAAGATGAAAGATGAAACAATGCGGAAAGATGAAAGATGAAACAATGCGGAAAGATGAAAGATGAAACAATGCGGAAAGATGAAAGATGAAACAATGCGGAAAGATGAAAGATGAAACAATGCGGAAAGATGAAAGATGAAACAATGCGGAAAGATGAAAGATGAAAGAATGCGGAAATATGAAAGATGAAACAATGCGGAAAGATTAAAGATGAAACAATGCGGAAAGATGAAAGATGAAACAATGCGGAAAGATGAAAGATGAAACAATGCGGAAAGATGAAAGATGAAACAATGCGGAAAGATGAAACAATGCGGAAAGATGAAAGATGAAAGAATGCGGAAGATGAAAGATGAAACAATGCGGAAAGATGAAACAATGCGGAAAGATGAAACAATGCGGAAAGATGAAAGATGAAACAATGCGGAAAGATGAAAGATGAAACAATGCGGAAAGATGAAAGATGAAACAATGCGGAAAGATGAAAGATGAAACAATGCGGAAAGATTAAAGAATGCGGAAAGATGAAAGATGTAACAATGCGGAAAGATGAAAGATGAAACAATGCGGAAAGATGAAAGATGAAAGAATGCGGAAGATGAAAGATGAAACAATGCGGAAAGATGAAAGAATGCGGAAAGATGAAAGATGAAACAATGCGGAAAGATGAAAGATGAAACAATGCGGAAAGATGAAAGATGAAAGAATGCGGAAATATGAAAGATGAAACAATGCGGAAAGATGAAAGATGAAAAAATGCGGAAAGATGAAAGATGAAACAATGCGGAAAGATGAAAGATGAAAGAATGCGGAAGATGAAAGATGAAACAATGCAGAAAGATGAAAGATGAAACAATGCGGAAAGATGAAAGATGAAAGAATGCGGAAATATGAAAGATGAAACAATGCGGAAAGATGAAAGATGAAACAATGCGGAAAGATGAAAGATGAAACAATGCGGAAAGATGAAAGATGAAACAATGCGGAAAGATGAAAGATGAAACAATGCGGAAAGATTAAAGAATGCGGAAAGATGAAAGATGTAACAATGCGGAAAGATGAAAGATGAAAGAATGCGGAAAGATGAAAGATGAAAGAATGCGGAAGATGAAAGATGAAACAATGCGGAAAGATGAAAGAATGCGGAAAGATGAAAGATGAAACAATGCGGAAAGATGAAAGATGAAACAATGCGGAAAGATGAAAGATGAAAGAATGCGGAAATATGAAAGATGAAACAATGCGGAAAGATGAAAGATGAAAAAATGCGGAAAGATGAAAGATGAAACAATGCGGAAAGATGAAAGATGAAAGAATGCGGAAGATGAAAGATGAAACAATGCGGAAAGATGAAAGATGAAACAATGCGGAAAGATGAAAGATGAAAGAATGCGGAAATATGAAAGATGAAACAATGCGGAAAGATTAAAGATGAAACAATGCGGAAAGATGAAAGATGAAACAATGCGGAAAGATGAAAGATGAAACAATGCGGAAAGATGAAAGATGAAACAATGCGGAAAGATGAAACAATGCGGAAAGATGAAAGATGAAACAATGGGGAAAGATGAAACAATGCGGAAAGATGAAAGATGAAAGATGAAAGATGAAAGATGAAAGATGAAAGATGAAAGATGAAACAATGCGGAAAGATGAAAGATGAAAGAATGCGGAAGATGAAAGATGAAACAATGCGGAAAGATGAAAGATGAAACAATGCGGAAAGATGAAACAATGCGGAAAGATGAAAGATGAAAGATGAAAGATGAAAGATGAAAGATGAAAGATGAAACAATGCGGAAAGATGAAAGATGAAACAATGCGGAAAGATGAAAGATGAAACAATGCGGAAAGATGAAAGATGAAACAATGCGGAAAGATGAAAGATGAAAGAATGCGGAAGATGAAAGATGAAACAATGCGGAAAGATGAAACAATGCGGAAAGATGAAACAATGCGGAAAGATGAAACAATGCGGAAAGATGAAACAATGCGGAAAGATGAAACAATGCGGAAAGATGAAAGATGAAACAATGCGGAAAGATGAAAGATGAAACAATGCGGAAAGATGAAACAATGCGGAAAGATGAAAGATGAAACAATGCGGAAAGATGAAAGATGAAAAAATGCGGAAAGATGAAAGATGAAACAATGCGGAAAGATGAAAGATGAAAAAATGCGGAAAGATGAAAGATGAAACAATGCGGAAAGATGAAAGATTAAAGAATGCGGAAGATGAAAGATGAAACAATGCGGAAAGATGAAAGATGAAAGAATGCGGAAATATGAAAGATGAAACAATGCGGAAAGATTAAAGATGAAACAATGCGGAAAGATGAAAGATGAAACAATGCGGAAAGATGAAAGATGAAACAATGCGGAAAGATGAAAGATGAAACAATGCGGAAAGATGAAACAATGCGGAAAGATGAAAGATGAAACAATGCGGAAAGATGAAACAATGCGGAAAGATGAAACAATGCGGAAAGATGAAAGATGAAATAATGCGGAAAGATGGAAGATGAAACAATGCGGAAAGATGAAAGATGAAACAATGCGGAAAGATGAAAGAATGCGGAAAGATGAAAGATGAAACAATGCGGAAAGATGAAAGATGAAACAATGCGGAAAGATGAAAGATGAAACTATGCGGAAAGATGAAAGATGAAACAATGCGGAAAGATGAAAGATGAAACAATGCGGAAAGATGAAAGATGAAACAATGCGGAAAGATGAAAGATGAAACAATGCGGAAAGATGAAAGATGAAACAATGCGGAAAGATGAAAGATGAAACAATGCGGAAAGATGAAAGATGAAACAATGCGGAAAGATGAAAGATGAAACAATGCGGAAAGATGAAAGATGAAACAATGCGGAAAGATGAAAGATGAAAGAATGCGGAAATATGAAAGATGAAACAATGCGGAAAGATTAAAGATGAAACAATGCGGAAAGATGAAAGATGAAACAATGCGGAAAGATGAAAGATGAAACAATGCGGAAAGATGAAAGATGAAACAATGCGGAAAGATGAAACAATGCGGAAAGATGAAAGATGAAAGAATGCGGAAGATGAAAGATGAAACAATGCGGAAAGATGAAACAATGCGGAAAGATGAAACAATGCGGAAAGATGAAAGATGAAACAATGCGGAAAGATGAAAGATGAAACAATGCGGAAAGATGAAAGATGAAACAATGCGGAAAGATGAAAGATGAAACAATGCGGAAAGATTAAAGAATGCGGAAAGATGAAAGATGTAACAATGCGGAAAGATGAAAGATGAAACAATGCGGAAAGATGAAAGATGAAAGAATGCGGAAGATGAAAGATGAAACAATGCGGAAAGATGAAAGAATGCGGAAAGATGAAAGATGAAACAATGCGGAAAGATGAAAGATGAAACAATGCGGAAAGATGAAAGATGAAAGAATGCGGAAATATGAAAGATGAAACAATGCGGAAAGATGAAAGATGAAAAAATGCGGAAAGATGAAAGATGAAACAATGCGGAAAGATGAAAGATGAAAGAATGCGGAAGATGAAAGATGAAACAATGCAGAAAGATGAAAGATGAAACAATGCGGAAAGATGAAAGATGAAAGAATGCGGAAATATGAAAGATGAAACAATGCGGAAAGATTAAAGATGAAACAATGCGGAAAGATGAAAGATGAAACAATGCGGAAAGATGAAAGATGAAACAATGCGGAAAGATGAAAGATGAAACAATGCGGAAAGATGAAACAATGCGGAAAGATGAAAGATGAAACAATGGGGAAAGATGAAACAATGCGGAAAGATGAAAGATGAAAGATGAAAGATGAAAGATGAAAGATGAAAGATGAAAGATGAAACAATGCGGAAAGATGAAAGATGAAAGAATGCGGAAGATGAAAGATGAAACAATGCGGAAAGATGAAAGATGAAACAATGCGGAAAGATGAAACAATGCGGAAAGATGAAAGATGAAAGATGAAAGATGAAAGATGAAAGATGAAAGATGAAACAATGCGGAAAGATGAAAGATGAAACAATGCGGAAAGATGAAAGATGAAACAATGCGGAAAGATGAAAGATGAAACAATGCGGAAAGATGAAAGATGAAAGAATGCGGAAGATGAAAGATGAAACAATGCGGAAAGATGAAACAATGCGGAAAGATGAAACAATGCGGAAAGATGAAACAATGCGGAAAGATGAAACAATGCGGAAAGATGAAACAATGCGGAAAGATGAAACAATGCGGAAAGATGAAAGATGAAACAATGCGGAAAGATGAAAGATGAAACAATGCGGAAAGATGAAACAATGCGGAAAGATGAAAGATGAAACAATGCGGAAAGATGAAAGATGAAAAAATGCGGAAAGATGAAAGATGAAACAATGCGGAAAGATGAAAGATGAAAAAATGCGGAAAGATGAAAGATGAAACAATGCGGAAAGATGAAAGATTAAAGAATGCGGAAGATGAAAGATGAAACAATGCGGAAAGATGAAAGATGAAACAATGCGGAAAGATGAAAGATGAAAGAATGCGGAAATATGAAAGATGAAACAATGCGGAAAGATTAAAGATGAAACAATGCGGAAAGATGAAAGATGAAACAATGCGGAAAGATGAAAGATGAAACAATGCGGAAAGATGAAAGATGAAACAATGCGGAAAGATGAAACAATGCGGAAAGATGAAAGATGAAACAATGCGGAAAGATGAAACAATGCGGAAAGATGAAACAATGCGGAAAGATGAAACAATGCGGAAAGATGAAAGATGAAATAATGCGGAAAGATGGAAGATGAAACAATGCGGAAAGATGAAAGATGAAACAATGCGGAAAGATGAAAGAATGCGGAAAGATGAAAGATGAAACAATGCGGAAAGATGAAAGATGAAACAATGCGGAAAGATGAAAGATGAAACTATGCGGAAAGATGAAAGATGAAACAATGCGGAAAGATGAAAGATGAAACAATGCGGAAAGATGAAAGATGAAACAATGCGGAAAGATGAAAGATGAAACAATGCGGAAAGATGAAAGATGAAACAATGCGGAAAGATGAAAGATGAAACAATGCGGAAAGATGAAAGATGAAACAATGCGGAAAGATGAAAGATGAAACAATGCGGAAAGATGAAAGATGAAACAATGCGGAAAGATGAAAGATGAAAGAATGCGGAAATATGAAAGATGAAACAATGCGGAAAGATTAAAGATGAAACAATGCGGAAAGATGAAAGATGAAACAATGCGGAAAGATGAAAGATGAAACAATGCGGAAAGATGAAAGATGAAACAATGCGGAAAGATGAAACAATGCGGAAAGATGAAAGATGAAAGAATGCGGAAGATGAAAGATGAAACAATGCGGAAAGATGAAACAATGCGGAAAGATGAAACAATGCGGAAAGATGAAAGATGAAACAATGCGGAAAGATGAAAGATGAAACAATGCGGAAAGATGAAAGATGAAACAATGCGGAAAGATGAAAGATGAAAGAATGCGGAAAGATGAAAGATGAAACAATGCGGAAAGATGAAAGATGAAACAATGCGGAAAGATGAAAGATGAAACAATGCGGAAAGATGAAAGATGAAACAATGCGGAAAGATGAAAGATGAAAAAATGCGGAAAGATGAAAGATGAAACAATGCGGAAAGATGAAAGATGAAAGAATGCGGAAGATGAAAGATGAAACAATGCGGAAAGATGAAAGATGAAAGAATGCGGAAGATGAAAGATGAAACAATGCGGAAAGATGAAACAATGCGGAAAGATGAAACAATGCGGAAAGATGAAACAATGCGGAAAGATGAAAGATGAAACAATGCGGAAAGATGAAAGATGAAACAATGCGGAAAGATGAAAGATGAAAAAATGCGGAAAGATGAAAGATGAAACAATGCGGAAAGATGAAAGATGAAAAAATGCGGAAAGATGAAAGATGAAACAATACGGAAAGATGAAAGATGAAAGAATGCGGAAGATGAAAGATGAAACCATGCGGAAAGATGAAACAATGCGGAAAGATGAAACAATGCTGAAGGATGAAAGATGAAACAATGCGGAAAGATGAAAGATGAAACAATGCGGAAAGATGAAACATGAAACAATGCGGAAAGATGAAAGATGAAACAATGCGGAAAGATGAAAGATGAAAGAATGCGGAAAGATGAAAGATGAAACAATGCGGAAAGATGAAAGATGAAACAATGCGGAAATATGAAAGATGAAACCATGCGGAAAGATGAAAGATGAAACAATGCGGAAAGATGAAAGATGAAACAATGCGGAAAGATGAAAGATGAAACAATGCGGAAAGATGAAACAATGCGGAAAGATGAAACAATGCGGAAAGATGAAACAATGCGGAAAGATGAAACAATGCGGAAAGATGAAACAATGCGGAAAGATGAAACAATGCGGAAAGATGAAACAATGCGGAAAGATGAAACAATGCGGAAAGATGAAACAATGCGGAAAGATGAAACAATGCGGAAAGATGAAACAATGCGGAAAGATGAAACAATGCGGAAAGATGAAAGATGAAACAATGCGGAAAGATGAAAGATGAAACAATGCGGAAAGATGAAAGATGAAACAATGCGGAAAGATAAAAGATGAAACAATGCGGAAAGATGAAAGATGAAAAAATGCGGAAAGATGAAAGATGAAACAATGCGGAAAGTTGAAAGATGAAACAATGCGGAAAGATGAAAGATGAAACAATGCGGAAAGATGAAAGATGAAAGAATGCGGAAAGATGAAGTATGAAACAATGCGGAAAGATGAAAGATGAAACAATGCGGAAAGATGAAAGATGAAACAATGCGGAAAGATGAAAGATGAAACAATGCGGAAAGATAAAAGATGAAACAATGCGGAAAGATGAAAGATGAAAAAATGCGGAAAGATGAAAGATGAAACAATGCGGAAAGTTGAAAGATGAAACAATGCGGAAAGATGAAAGATGAAACAATGCGGAAAGATGAAAGATGAAACAATGCGGAAAGTTGAAAGATGAAACAATGCGGAAAGATGAAAGATGAAACAATGCGGAAAGATGAAAGATGAAACAATGCGGAAAGATGAAAGATGAAACAATGCGGAAAGATGAAAGATGAAACAATGCGGAAAGATGAAACAATGCGGAAAGATGAAAGATGAAACAATGCGGAAAGATGAAACAATGCGGAAAGATGAAAGATGAAATAATGCGGAAAGATGGAAGATGAAACAATGCGGAAAGATGAAAGATGAAACAATGCGGAAAGATGAAAGAATGCGGAAAGATGAAAGATGAAACAATGCGGAAAGATGAAAGATGAAACAATGCGGAAAGATGAAAGATGAAACAATGCGGAAAGATGAAAGATGAAACAATGCGGAAAGATGAAAGATGAAACAATGCGGAAAGATGAAAGATGAAACAATGCGGAAAGATGAAAGATGAAACAATGCGGAAATACGAAAGATGAAACAATGCGGAAAGATGAAAGATGAAACAATGCGGAAAGATGAAAGATGAAACAATGCGGAAAGATGAAAGATGAAACAATGCGGAAAGATGAAAGATGAAACAATGCGGAAAGATGAAAGATGAAAGAATGCGGAAATATGAAAGATGAAACAATGCGGAAAGATTAAAGATGAAACAATGCGGAAAGATGAAAGATGAAACAATGCGGAAAGATGAAAGATGAAACAATGCGGAAAGATGAAAGATGAAACAATGCGGAAAGATGAAACAATGCGGAAAGATGAAAGATGAAAGAATGCGGAAGATGAAAGATGAAACAATGCGGAAAGATGAAACAATGCGGAAAGATGAAACAATGCGGAAAGATGAAAGATGAAACAATGCGGAAAGATGAAAGATGAAACAATGCGGAAAGATGAAAGATGAAACAATGCGGAAAGATGAAAGATGAAAGAATGCGGAAAGATGAAAGATGAAACAATGCGGAAAGATGAAAGATGAAACAATGCGGAAAGATGAAAGATGAAACAATGCGGAAAGATGAAAGATGAAACAATGCGGAAAGATGAAAGATGAAAAAATGCGGAAAGATGAAAGATGAAACAATGCGGAAAGATGAAAGATGAAAGAATGCGGAAGATGAAAGATGAAACAATGCGGAAAGATGAAAGATGAAAGAATGCGGAAGATGAAAGATGAAACAATGCGGAAAGATGAAACAATGCGGAAAGATGAAACAATGCGGAAAGATGAAACAATGCGGAAAGATGAAACAATGCGGAAAGATGAAACAATGCGGAAAGATGAAACAATGCGGAAAGATGAAAGATGAAACAATGCGGAAAGATGAAAGATGAAACAATGCGGAAAGATGAAAGATGAAAAAATGCGGAAAGATGAAAGATGAAACAATGCGGAAAGATGAAAGATGAAAAAATGCGGAAAGATGAAAGATGAAACAATACGGAAAGATGAAAGATGAAAGAATGCGGAAGATGAAAGATGAAACAATGCGGAAAGATGAAACAATGCGGAAAGATGAAACAATGCTGAAGGATGAAAGATGAAACAATGCGGAAAGATGAAAGATGTAACAATGCGGAAAGATGAAAGATGAAACAATGCGGAAAGATGAAAGATGAAACAATGCGAAAAGATGAAAGATGAAAGAATGCGGAAAGATGAAAGATGAAACAATGCGGAAAGATGAAAGATGAAACAATGCGGAAATATGAAAGATGAAACAATGCGGAAAGATGAAAGATGAAACAATGCGGAAAGATGAAAGATGAAACAATGCGGAAAGATGAAAGATGAAACAATGCGGAAAGATGAAACAATGCGGAAAGATGAAACAATGCGGAAAGATGAAACAATGCGGAAAGATGAAACAATGCGGAAAGATGAAACAATGCGGAAAGATGAAACAATGCGGAAAGATGAAACAATGCGGAAAGATGAAACAATGCGGAAAGATGAAACAATGCGGAAAGATGAAACAATGCGGAAAGATGAAAGATGAAACAATGCGGAAAGATGAAAGATGAAACAATGCGGAAAGATGAAAGATGAAACAATGCGGAAAGATAAAAGATGAAACAATGCGGAAAGATGAAAGATGAAAAAATGCGGAAAGATGAAAGATGAAACAATGCGGAAAGTTGAAAGATGAAACAATGCGGAAAGATGAAAGATGAAACAATGCGGAAAGATGAAAGATGAAAGAATGCGGAAAGATGAAGGATGAAACAATGCGGAAAGATGAAAGATGAAACAATGCGGAAAGATGAAAGATGAAACAATGCGGAAAGATGAAAGATGAAACAATGCGGAAAGATGTAAGATGAAAAAATGCGGAAAGATGAAAGATGAAACAATGCGGAAAGATGAAAGATGAAAGAATGCGGAAGATGAAAGATGAAACAATGCGGAAAGATGAAAGATGAAACAATGCGGAAAGATGAAAGATGAAACAATGCGGGAAGATGAAAGATGAAACAATGCGGAAAGATGAAAGATGAAACAATGCGGAAAGATGAAAGATGAAACAATGCGGAAAGATGAAAGATGAAACAATGCGGAAAGATGAAAGATGAAACAATGCGGAAAGATGAAAGATGAAAGAATGCGGAAAGATGAAAGATGAAACAATGCGGAAAGATGAAAGATGAAACAATGCGGAAAGATGAAAGATGAAACAATGCGGAAAGATGAAAGATGAAACAATGCGGAAAGATGAAAGATGAAAAAATGCGGAAAGATGAAAGATGAAACAATGCGGAAAGATGAAAGATGAAAGAATGCGGAAGATGAAAGATGAAACAATGCGGAAAGATGAAAGATGAAAGAATGCGGAAGACGAAAGATGAAACAATGCGGAAAGATGAAACAATGCGGAAAGATGAAACAATGCGGAAAGATGAAACAATGCGGAAAGATGAAAGATGAAACAATGCGGAAAGATGAAAGATGAAACAATGCGGAAAGATGAAAGATGAAAAAATGCGGAAAGATGAAAGATGAAACAATGCGGAAAGATGAAAGATGAAAAAATGCGGAAAGATGAAAGATGAAACAATACGGAAAGATGAAAGATGAAAGAATGCGGAAGATGAAAGATGAAACCATGCGGAAAGATGAAACAATGCGGAAAGATGAAACAATGCTGAAGGATGAAAGATGAAACAATGCGGAAAGATGAAAGATGAAACAATGCGGAAAGATGAAACATGAAACAATGCGGAAAGATGAAAGATGAAACAATGCGGAAAGATGAAAGATGAAAGAATGCGGAAAGATGAAAGATGAAACAATGCGGAAAGATGAAAGATGAAACAATGCGGAAATATGAAAGATGAAACCATGCGGAAAGATGAAAGATGAAACAATGCGGAAAGATGAAAGATGAAACAATGCGGAAAGATGAAAGATGAAACAATGCGGAAAGATGAAACAATGCGGAAAGATGAAACAATGCGGAAAGATGAAACAATGCGGAAAGATGAAACAATGCGGAAAGATGAAACAATGCGGAAAGATGAAACAATGCGGAAAGATGAAACAATGCGGAAAGATGAAACAATGCGGAAAGATGAAACAATGCGGAAAGATGAAACAATGCGGAAAGATGAAACAATGCGGAAAGATGAAACAATGCGGAAAGATGAAACAATGCGGAAAGATGAAAGATGAAACAATGCGGAAAGATGAAAGATGAAACAATGCGGAAAGATGAAAGATGAAACAATGCGGAAAGATAAAAGATGAAACAATGCGGAAAGATGAAAGATGAAAAAATGCGGAAAGATGAAAGATGAAACAATGCGGAAAGTTGAAAGATGAAACAATGCGGAAAGATGAAAGATGAAACAATGCGGAAAGATGAAAGATGAAAGAATGCGGAAAGATGAAGTATGAAACAATGCGGAAAGATGAAAGATGAAACAATGCGGAAAGATGAAAGATGAAACAATGCGGAAAGATGAAAGATGAAACAATGCGGAAAGATAAAAGATGAAACAATGCGGAAAGATGAAAGATGAAAAAATGCGGAAAGATGAAAGATGAAACAATGCGGAAAGTTGAAAGATGAAACAATGCGGAAAGATGAAAGATGAAACAATGCGGAAAGATGAAAGATGAAACAATGCGGAAAGTTGAAAGATGAAACAATGCGGAAAGATGAAAGATGAAACAATGCGGAAAGATGAAAGATGAAACAATGCGGAAAGATGAAAGATGAAACAATGCGGAAAGATGAAAGATGAAACAATGCGGAAAGATGAAAGATGAAACAATGCGGAAAGATGAAAGATGAAACAATGCGGAAAGATGAAAGATGAAACAATGCGGAAAGATGAAACAATGCGGAAAGATGAAAGATGAAACAATGCGGAAAGATGAAACAATGCGGAAAGATGAAAGATGAAATAATGCGGAAAGATGGAAGATGAAACAATGCGGAAAGATGAAAGATGAAACAATGCGGAAAGATGAAAGAATGCGGAAAGATGAAAGATGAAACAATGCGGAAAGATGAAAGATGAAACAATGCGGAAAGATGAAAGATGAAACAATGCGGAAAGATGAAAGATGAAACAATGCGGAAAGATGAAAGATGAAACAATGCGGAAAGATGAAAGATGAAACAATGCGGAAAGATGAAAGATGAAACAATGCGGAAATACGAAAGATGAAACAATGCGGAAAGATGAAAGATGAAACAATGCGGAAAGATGAAAGATGAAACAATGCGGAAAGATGAAAGATGAAACAATGCGGAAAGATGAAAGATGAAACAATGCGGAAAGATGAAAGATGAAAGAATGCGGAAATATGAAAGATGAAACAATGCGGAAAGATTAAAGATGAAACAATGCGGAAAGATGAAAGATGAAACAATGCGGAAAGATGAAAGATGAAACAATGCGGAAAGATGAAAGATGAAACAATGCGGAAAGATGAAACAATGCGGAAAGATGAAAGATGAAAGAATGCGGAAGATGAAAGATGAAACAATGCGGAAAGATGAAACAATGCGGAAAGATGAAACAATGCGGAAAGATGAAAGATGAAACAATGCGGAAAGATGAAAGATGAAACAATGCGGAAAGATGAAAGATGAAACAATGCGGAAAGATGAAAGATGAAAGAATGCGGAAAGATGAAAGATGAAACAATGCGGAAAGATGAAAGATGAAACAATGCGGAAAGATGAAAGATGAAACAATGCGGAAAGATGAAAGATGAAACAATGCGGAAAGATGAAAGATGAAAAAATGCGGAAAGATGAAAGATGAAACAATGCGGAAAGATGAAAGATGAAAGAATGCGGAAGATGAAAGATGAAACAATGCGGAAAGATGAAAGATGAAAGAATGCGGAAGATGAAAGATGAAACAATGCGGAAAGATGAAACAATGCGGAAAGATGAAACAATGCGGAAAGATGAAACAATGCGGAAAGATGAAACAATGCGGAAAGATGAAACAATGCGGAAAGATGAAACAATGCGGAAAGATGAAACAATGCGGAAAGATGAAACAATGCGGAAAGATGAAAGATGAAACAATGCGGAAAGATGAAAGATGAAACAATGCGGAAAGATGAAAGATGAAAAAATGCGGAAAGATGAAAGATGAAACAATGCGGAAAGATGAAAGATGAAAAAATGCGGAAAGATGAAAGATGAAACAATACGGAAAGATGAAAGATGAAAGAATGCGGAAGATGAAAGATGAAACAATGCGGAAAGATGAAACAATGCGGAAAGATGAAACAATGCTGAAGGATGAAAGATGAAACAATGCGGAAAGATGAAAGATGTAACAATGCGGAAAGATGAAAGATGAAACAATGCGGAAAGATGAAAGATGAAACAATGCGAAAAGATGAAAGATGAAAGAATGCGGAAAGATGAAAGATGAAACAATGCGGAAAGATGAAAGATGAAACAATGCGGAAATATGAAAGATGAAACAATGCGGAAAGATGAAAGATGAAACAATGCGGAAAGATGAAAGATGAAACAATGCGGAAAGATGAAAGATGAAACAATGCGGAAAGATGAAACAATGCGGAAAGATGAAACAATGCGGAAAGATGAAACAATGCGGAAAGATGAAACAATGCGGAAAGATGAAACAATGCGGAAAGATGAAACAATGCGGAAAGATGAAACAATGCGGAAAGATGAAACAATGCGGAAAGATGAAACAATGCGGAAAGATGAAACAATGCGGAAAGATGAAACAATGCGGAAAGATGAAAGATGAAACAATGCGGAAAGATGAAAGATGAAACAATGCGGAAAGATGAAAGATGAAACAATGCGGAAAGATAAAAGATGAAACAATGCGGAAAGATGAAAGATGAAAAAATGCGGAAAGATGAAAGATGAAACAATGCGGAAAGTTGAAAGATGAAACAATGCGGAAAGATGAAAGATGAAACAATGCGGAAAGATGAAAGATGAAAGAATGCGGAAAGATGAAGGATGAAACAATGCGGAAAGATGAAAGATGAAACAATGCGGAAAGATGAAAGATGAAACAATGCGGAAAGATGAAAGATGAAACAATGCGGAAAGATGTAAGATGAAAAAATGCGGAAAGATGAAAGATGAAACAATGCGGAAAGATGAAAGATGAAAGAATGCGGAAGATGAAAGATGAAACAATGCGGAAAGATGAAAGATGAAACAATGCGGAAAGATGAAAGATGAAACAATGCGGGAAGATGAAAGATGAAACAATGCGGAAAGATGAAAGATGAAACAATGCGGAAAGATGAAAGATGAAACAATGCGGAAAGATGAAAGATGAAACAATGCGGAAAGATTAAAGATGAAACAATGCGGAAAGATGAAAGATGAAAGAATGCGGAAAGATGAAAGATGAAACAATGCGGAAAGATGAAAGATGAAACAATGCGGAAAGATGAAACAATGCGGAAAGATGAAACAATGCGGAAAGATGAAACAATGCGGAAAGATGAAACAATGCGGAAAGATGAAACAATGCGGAAAGATGAAATATGAAATAATGCGGAAAGATGGAAGATGAAACAATGCGGAAAGATGAAAGATGAAACAATGCGGAAAGATGAAAGATGAAACAATGCGGAAAGATGAAAGATGAAAGAATGCGGAAGATGAAAGATGAAACAATGCGGAAAGATGAAAGAATGCGGAAAGATGAAAGATGAAACAATGCGGAAAGATGAAAGATGAAACAATGTGGAAAGATGAAAGATTAAACAATGCGGAAAGATGAAAGATGAAACAATGCGGAAAGATGAAAGATGAAACAATGCGGAAAGATGAAAGATGAAACAATGCGGAAAGATGAAAGATGAAACAATGCGGAAAGATGAAAGATGAAAGAATGCGGAAAGATGAAAGATGAAACAATGCGGAAAGATGAAAGATGAAACAATGCGGAAAGATGAAACAATGCGGAAAGATGAAACAATGCGGAAAGATGAAACAATGCGGAAAGATGAAAGATGAAACAATGCGGAAAGATGAAAGATGAAACAATGCGGAAAGATGAAACAATGCGGAAAGATGAAACAATGCGGAAAGATGAAACAATGCGGAAAGATGAAACAATGCGGAAAGATGAAACAATGCGGAAAGATGAAACAATGCGGAAAGATGAAACAATGCGGAAAGATGAAAGATGAAACAATGCGGAAAGATGAAAGATGAAAAAATGCGGAAAGATGAAAGATGAAACAATGCGGAAAGATGAAAGATGAAACAATGCGGAAAGATGAAACAATGCGGAAAGATGAAACAATGCGGAAAGATGAAACAATGCGGAAAGATGAAACAATGCGGAAAGATGAAACAATTCGGAAAGATGAAACAATGCGGAAAGATGAAACAATGCGGAAAGATGAAAGATGAAACAATGCGGAAAGATGAAAGATGAAACAATGCGGAAAGATGAAAGAAGAAACAATGCGGAAAGATAAAAGATGAAACAATGCGGAAAGATGAAAGATGAAAAAATGCGGAAAGATGAAAGATGAAACAATGCGGAAAGTTGAAAGATGAAACAATGCGGAAAGATGAAAGATGAAACAATGCGGAAAGATGAAAGATGAAAGAATGCGGAAAGATGAAGGATGAAACAATGCGGAAAGATGAAAGATGAAACAATGCGGAAAGATGAAAGATGAAAGAATGCGGAAGATGAAAGATGAAACAATGCGGAAAGATGAAAGATGAAACAATGCGGAAAGATGAAAGATGAAACAATGCGGGAAGATGAAAGATGAAACAATGCGGAAAGATGAAAGATGAAACAATGCGGAAAGATGAAAGATGAAACAATGCGGAAAGATGAAAGATGAAACAATGCGGAAAGATTAAAGATGAAACAATGCGGAAAGATGAAAGAATGCGGAAAGATGAAAGATGAAACAATGCGGAAAGATGAAAGATGAAACAATGCGGAAAGATGAAAGATGAAACAATGCGGAAAGATGAAAGATGAAACAATGCGGAAAGATGAAAGATGAAACAATGCGGAAAGATGAAAGATGAAAGAATGCGGAAATATGAAAGATGAAACAATGCGGAAAGATTAAAGATGAAACAATGCGGAAAGATGAAAGATGAAACAATGCGGAAAGATGAAAGATGAAACAATGCGGAAAGATGAAAGATGAAACAATGCGGAAAGATGAAACAATGCGGAAAGATGAAAGATGAAACAATGCGGAAAGATGAAAGATGAAATAATGCGGAAAGATGAATGATGAAACAATGCGGAAAGATGAAAGATGAAACAATGCGGAAAGATGAAAGATGAAACAATGCGGAAAGATGAAAGATGAAAGAATGCGGAAGATGAAAGATGAAACAATGCGGAAAGATGAAAGAATGCGGAAAGATGAAAGATGAAACAATGCGGAAAGATGAAAGATGAAACAATGCGGAAAGATGAAAGATGAAAGAATGCGGAAGATGAAAGATGAAACAATGCGGAAAGATGAAAGAATGCGGAAAGATGAAAGGTGAAACAATGCGGAAAGATGAAAGATGAAACAATGCGGAAAGATGAAAGATGAAACAATGCGGAAAGATGAAAGATGAAACAATGCGGAAAGATGAAAGATGAAACAATGCGGAAAGATGAAAGATGAAACAATGCGGAAAGATGAAAGATGAAAGAATGCGGAAATATGAAAGATGAAACAATGCGGAAAGATTAAAGATGAAACAATGCGGAAAGATGAAAGATGAAACAATGCGGAAAGATGAAAGATGAAACAATGCGGAAAGATGAAAGATGAAACAATGCGGAAAGATGAAACAATGCGGAAAGATGAAAGATGAAACAATGCGGAAAGATGAAAGATGAAATAATGCGGAAAGATGAATGATGAAACAATGCGGAAAGATGAAAGATGAAACAATGCGGAAAGATGAAAGATGAAACAATGCGGAAAGATGAAAGATGAAAGAATGCGGAAGATGAAAGATGAAACAATGCGGAAAGATGAAAGAATGCGGAAAGATGAAAGATGAAACAATGCGGAAAGATGAAAGATGAAACAATGCGGAAAGATGAAAGATGAAAGAATGCGGAAGATGAAAGATGAAACAATGCGGAAAGATGAAAGAATGCGGAAAGATGAAAGGTGAAACAATGCGGAAAGATGAAAGATGAAACAATGCGGAAAGATGAAAGATGAAACAATACGGAAAGATGAAAGATGAAAGAATGCGGAAGATGAAAGATGAAACAATGCGGAAAGATGAAACAATGCTGAAGGATGAAAGATGAAACAATGCGGAAAGATGAAAGATGTAACAATGCGGAAAGATGAAAGATGAAACAATGCGGAAAGATGAAAGATGAAACAATGCGAAAAGATGAAAGATGAAAGAATGCGGAAAGATGAAAGATGAAACAATGCGGAAAGATGAAAGATGAAACAATGCGGAAATATGAAAGATGAAACAATGCGGAAAGATGAAAGATGAAACAATGCGGAAAGATGAAAGATGAAACAATGCGGAAAGATGAAAGATGAAACAATGCGGAAAGATGAAACAATGCGGAAAGATGAAACAATGCGGAAAGATGAAACAATGCGGAAAGATGAAACAATGCGGAAAGATGAAACAATGCGGAAAGATGAAACAATGCGGAAAGATGAAACAATGCGGAAAGATGAAACAATGCGGAAAGATGAAAGATGAAACAATGCGGAAAGATGAAAGATGAAACAATGCGGAAAGATGAAAGATGAAACAATGCGGAAAGATAAAAGATGAAACAATGCGGAAAGATGAAAGATGAAAAAATGCGGAAAGATGAAAGATGAAACAATGCGGAAAGTTGAAAGATGAAACAATGCGGAAAGATGAAAGATGAAACAATGCGGAAAGATGAAAGATGAAAGAATGCGGAAAGATGAAGGATGAAACAATGCGGAAAGATGAAAGATGAAACAATGCGGAAAGATGAAAGATGAAACAATGCGGAAAGATGAAAGATGAAACAATGCGGAAAGATGTAAGATGAAAAAATGCGGAAAGATGAAAGATGAAACAATGCGGAAAGATGAAAGATGAAAGAATGCGGAAGATGAAAGATGAAACAATGCGGAAAGATGAAAGATGAAACAATGCGGAAAGATGAAAGATGAAACAATGCGGGAAGATGAAAGATGAAACAATGCGGAAAGATGAAAGATGAAACAATGCGGAAAGATGAAAGATGAAACAATGCGGAAAGATGAAAGATGAAACAATGCGGAAAGATGAAAGATGAAACAATGCGGAAAGATGAAAGATGAAAGAATGCGGAAAGATGAAAGATGAAACAATGCGGAAAGATGAAAGATGAAACAATGCGGAAAGATGAAAGATGAAACAATGCGGAAAGATGAAAGATGAAACAATGCGGAAAGATGAAAGATGAAAAAATGCGGAAAGATGAAAGATGAAACAATGCGGAAAGATGAAAGATGAAAGAATGCGGAAGATGAAAGATGAAACAATGCGGAAAGATGAAAGATGAAAGAATGCGGAAGATGAAAGATGAAACAATGCGGAAAGATGAAACAATGCGGAAAGATGAAACAATGCGGAAAGATGAAACAATGCGGAAAGATGAAAGATGAAACAATGCGGAAAGATGAAAGATGAAACAATGCGGAAAGATGAAAGATGAAAAAATGCGGAAAGATGAAAGATGAAACAATGCGGAAAGATGAAAGATGAAAAAATGCGGAAAGATGAAAGATGAAACAATACGGAAAGATGAAAGATGAAAGAATGCGGAAGATGAAAGATGAAACCATGCGGAAAGATGAAACAATGCGGAAAGATGAAACAATGCTGAAGGATGAAAGATGAAACAATGCGGAAAGATGAAAGATGAAACAATGCGGAAAGATGAAACATGAAACAATGCGGAAAGATGAAAGATGAAACAATGCGGAAAGATGAAAGATGAAAGAATGCGGAAAGATGAAAGATGAAACAATGCGGAAAGATGAAAGATGAAACAATGCGGAAATATGAAAGATGAAACCATGCGGAAAGATGAAAGATGAAACAATGCGGAAAGATGAAAGATGAAACAATGCGGAAAGATGAAAGATGAAACAATGCGGAAAGATGAAACAATGCGGAAAGATGAAACAATGCGGAAAGATGAAACAATGCGGAAAGATGAAACAATGCGGAAAGATGAAACAATGCGGAAAGATGAAACAATGCGGAAAGATGAAACAATGCGGAAAGATGAAACAATGCGGAAAGATGAAACAATGCGGAAAGATGAAACAATGCGGAAAGATGAAAGATGAAACAATGCGGAAAGATGAAAGATGAAACAATGCGGAAAGATGAAAGATGAAACAATGCGCAAAGATAAAAGATGAAACAATGCGGAAAGATGAAAGATGAAAAAATGCGGAAAGATGAAAGATGAAACAATGCGGAAAGTTGAAAGATGAAACAATGCGGAAAGATGAAAGATGAAACAATGCGGAAAGATGAAAGATGAAAGAATGCGGAAAGATGAAGTATGAAACAATGCGGAAAGATGAAAGATGAAACAATGCGGAAAGATGAAAGATGAAACAATGCGGAAAGATGAAAGATGAAACAATGCGGAAAGATAAAAGATGAAACAATGGGGAAAGATGAAAGATGAAAAAATGCGGAAAGATGAAAGATGAAACAATGCGGAAAGTTGAAAGATGAAACAATGCGGAAAGATGAAAGATGAAACAATGCGGAAAGATGAAAGATGAAACAATGCGGAAAGTTGAAAGATGAAACAATGCGGAAAGATGAAAGATGAAACAATGCGGAAAGATGAAAGATGAAACAATGCGGAAAGATGAAAGATGAAACAATGCGGAAAGATGAAAGATGAAACAATGCGGAAAGATGAAAGATGAAACAATGCGGAAAGATGAAAGATGAAACAATGCGGAAAGATGAAAGATGAAACAATGCGGAAAGATGAAACAATGCGGAAAGATGAAAGATGAAACAATGCGGAAAGATGAAACAATGCGGAAAGATGAAAGATGAAATAATGCGGAAAGATGGAAGATGAAACAATGCGGAAAGATGAAAGATGAAACAATGCGGAAAGATGAAAGAATGCGGAAAGATGAAAGATGAAACAATGCGGAAAGATGAAAGATGAAACAATGCGGAAAGATGAAAGATGAAACAATGCGGAAAGATGAAAGATGAAACAATGCGGAAAGATGAAAGATGAAACAATGCGGAAAGATGAAAGATGAAACAATGCGGAAAGATGAAAGATGAAACAATGCGGAAATACGAAAGATGAAACAATGCGGAAAGATGAAAGATGAAACAATGCGGAAAGATGAAAGATGAAACAATGCGGAAAGATGAAAGATGAAACAATGCGGAAAGATGAAAGATGAAACAATGCGGAAAGATGAAAGATGAAAGAATGCGGAAATATGAAAGATGAAACAATGCGGAAAGATTAAAGATGAAACAATGCGGAAAGATGAAAGATGAAACAATGCGGAAAGATGAAAGATGAAACAATGCGGAAAGATGAAAGATGAAACAATGCGGAAAGATGAAACAATGCGGAAAGATGAAAGATGAAAGAATGCGGAAGATGAAAGATGAAACAATGCGGAAAGATGAAACAATGCGGAAAGATGAAACAATGCGGAAAGATGAAAGATGAAACAATGCGGAAAGATGAAAGATGAAACAATGCGGAAAGATGAAAGATGAAACAATGCGGAAAGATGAAAGATGAAAGAATGCGGAAAGATGAAAGATGAAACAATGCGGAAAGATGAAAGATGAAACAATGCGGAAAGATGAAAGATGAAACAATGCGGAAAGATGAAAGATGAAACAATGCGGAAAGATGAAAGATGAAAAAATGCGGAAAGATGAAAGATGAAACAATGCGGAAAGATGAAAGATGAAAGAATGCGGAAGATGAAAGATGAAACAATGCGGAAAGATGAAAGATGAAAGAATGCGGAAGATGAAAGATGAAACAATGCGGAAAGATGAAACAATGCGGAAAGATGAAACAATGCGGAAAGATGAAACAATGCGGAAAGATGAAACAATGCGGAAAGATGAAACAATGCGGAAAGATGAAACAATGCGGAAAGATGAAAGATGAAACAATGCGGAAAGATGAAAGATGAAACAATGCGGAAAGATGAAAGATGAAAAAATGCGGAAAGATGAAAGATGAAACAATGCGGAAAGATGAAAGATGAAAAAATGCGGAAAGATGAAAGATGAAACAATACGGAAAGATGAAAGATGAAAGAATGCGGAAGATGAAAGATGAAACAATGCGGAAAGATGAAACAATGCGGAAAGATGAAACAATGCTGAAGGATGAAAGATGAAACAATGCGGAAAGATGAAAGATGTAACAATGCGGAAAGATGAAAGATGAAACAATGCGGAAAGATGAAAGATGAAACAATGCGAAAAGATGAAAGATGAAAGAATGCGGAAAGATGAAAGATGAAACAATGCGGAAAGATGAAAGATGAAACAATGCGGAAATATGAAAGATGAAACAATGCGGAAAGATGAAAGATGAAACAATGCGGAAAGATGAAAGATGAAACAATGCGGAAAGATGAAAGATGAAACAATGCGGAAAGATGAAACAATGCGGAAAGATGAAACAATGCGGAAAGATGAAACAATGCGGAAAGATGAAACAATGCGGAAAGATGAAACAATGCGGAAAGATGAAACAATGCGGAAAGATGAAACAATGCGGAAAGATGAAACAATGCGGAAAGATGAAACAATGCGGAAAGATGAAACAATGCGGAAAGATGAAAGATGAAACAATGCGGAAAGATGAAAGATGAAACAATGCGGAAAGATGAAAGATGAAACAATGCGGAAAGATAAAAGATGAAACAATGCGGAAAGATGAAAGATGAAAAAATGCGGAAAGATGAAAGATGAAACAATGCGGAAAGTTGAAAGATGAAACAATGCGGAAAGATGAAAGATGAAACAATGCGGAAAGATGAAAGATGAAAGAATGCGGAAAGATGAAGGATGAAACAATGCGGAAAGATGAAAGATGAAACAATGCGGAAAGATGAAAGATGAAACAATGCGGAAAGATGAAAGATGAAACAATGCGGAAAGATGTAAGATGAAAAAATGCGGAAAGATGAAAGATGAAACAATGCGGAAAGATGAAAGATGAAAGAATGCGGAAGATGAAAGATGAAACAATGCGGAAAGATGAAAGATGAAACAATGCGGAAAGATGAAAGATGAAACAATGCGGGAAGATGAAAGATGAAACAATGCGGAAAGATGAAAGATGAAACAATGCGGAAAGATGAAAGATGAAACAATGCGGAAAGATGAAAGATGAAACAATGCGGAAAGATTAAAGATGAAACAATGCGGAAAGATGAAAGATGAAAGAATGCGGAAAGATGAAAGATGAAACAATGCGGAAAGATGAAAGATGAAACAATGCGGAAAGATGAAACAATGCGGAAAGATGAAACAATGCGGAAAGATGAAACAATGCGGAAAGATGAAACAATGCGGAAAGATGAAACAATGCGGAAAGATGAAATATGAAATAATGCGGAAAGATGGAAGATGAAACAATGCGGAAAGATGAAAGATGAAACAATGCGGAAAGATGAAAGATGAAACAATGCGGAAAGATGAAAGATGAAAGAATGCGGAAGATGAAAGATGAAACAATGCGGAAAGATGAAAGAATGCGGAAAGATGAAAGATGAAACAATGCGGAAAGATGAAAGATGAAACAATGTGGAAAGATGAAAGATTAAACAATGCGGAAAGATGAAAGATGAAACAATGCGGAAAGATGAAAGATGAAACAATGCGGAAAGATGAAAGATGAAACAATGCGGAAAGATGAAAGATGAAACAATGCGGAAAGATGAAAGATGAAAGAATGCGGAAAGATGAAAGATGAAACAATGCGGAAAGATGAAAGATGAAACAATGCGGAAAGATGAAACAATGCGGAAAGATGAAACAATGCGGAAAGATGAAACAATGCGGAAAGATGAAAGATGAAACAATGCGGAAAGATGAAAGATGAAACAATGCGGAAAGATGAAACAATGCGGAAAGATGAAACAATGCGGAAAGATGAAACAATGCGGAAAGATGAAACAATGCGGAAAGATGAAACAATGCGGAAAGATGAAACAATGCGGAAAGATGAAACAATGCGGAAAGATGAAACAATGCGGAAAGATGAAAGATGAAACAATGCGGAAAGATGAAAGATGAAACAATGCGGAAAGATGAAAGATGAAACAATGCGGAAAGATAAAAGATGAAACAATGCGGAAAGATGAAAGATGAAAAAATGCGGAAAGATGAAAGATGAAACAATGCGGAAAGTTGAAAGATGAAACAATGCGGAAAGATGAAAGATGAAACAATGCGGAAAGATGAAAGATGAAAGAATGCGGAAAGATGAAGGATGAAACAATGCGGAAAGATGAAAGATGAAACAATGCGGAAAGATGAAAGATGAAACAATGCGGAAAGATGAAAGATGAAACAATGCGGAAAGATGTAAGATGAAAAAATGCGGAAAGATGAAAGATGAAACAATGCGGAAAGATGAAAGATGAAAGAATGCGGAAGATGAAAGATGAAACAATGCGGAAAGATGAAAGATGAAACAATGCGGAAAGATGAAAGATGAAACAATGCGGGAAGATGAAAGATGAAACAATGCGGAAAGATGAAAGATGAAACAATGCGGAAAGATGAAAGATGAAACAATGCGGAAAGATGAAAGATGAAACAATGCGGAAAGATTAAAGATGAAACAATGCGGAAAGATGAAAGATGAAAGAATGCGGAAAGATGAAAGATGAAACAATGCGGAAAGATGAAAGATGAAACAATGCGGAAAGATGAAACAATGCGGAAAGATGAAACAATGCGGAAAGATGAAACAATGCGGAAAGATGAAACAATGCGGAAAGATGAAACAATGCGGAAAGATGAAATATGAAATAATGCGGAAAGATGGAAGATGAAACAATGCGGAAAGATGAAAGATGAAACAATGCGGAAAGATGAAAGATGAAACAATGCGGAAAGATGAAAGATGAAAGAATGCGGAAGATGAAAGATGAAACAATGCGGAAAGATGAAAGAATGCGGAAAGATGAAAGATGAAACAATGCGGAAAGATGAAAGATGAAACAATGTGGAAAGATGAAAGATTAAACAATGCGGAAAGATGAAAGATGAAACAATGCGGAAAGATGAAAGATGAAACAATGCGGAAAGATGAAAGATGAAACAATGCGGAAAGATGAAAGATGAAACAATGCGGAAAGATGAAAGATGAAAGAATGCGGAAAGATGAAAGATGAAACAATGCGGAAAGATGAAAGATGAAACAATGCGGAAAGATGAAACAATGCGGAAAGATGAAACAATGCGGAAAGATGAAACAATGCGGAAAGATGAAAGATGAAACAATGCGGAAAGATGAAAGATGAAACAATGCGGAAAGATGAAAGATGAAACAATGCGGAAAGATGAAACAATGCGGAAAGATGAAACAATGCGGAAAGATGAAACAATGCGGAAAGATGAAACAATGCGGAAAGATGAAACAATGCGGAAAGATGAAACAATGCGGAAAGATGAAACAATGCG
The DNA here is from genome assembly GCA_949152435.1 of Gastracanthus pulcherrimus. Taxonomy (NCBI): domain Eukaryota; kingdom Metazoa; phylum Arthropoda; class Insecta; order Hymenoptera; family Pteromalidae; genus Gastracanthus; species Gastracanthus pulcherrimus. Next base: position 60,237 of record CASCKD010000057.1, read on the forward strand.
GAAAGATGAAAGATGAAACAATGCGGAAAGATGAAAGATGAAAAAATGCGGAAAGATGAAAGATGAAACAATGCGGAAAGATGAAAGATGAAACAATGCGGAAAGATGAAACAATGCGGAAAGATGAAACAATGCGGAAAGATGAAACAATGCGGAAAGATGAAACAATGCGGAAAGATGAAACAATTCGGAAAGATGAAACAATGCGGAAAGATGAAACAATGCGGAAAGATGAAAGATGAAACAATGCGGAAAGATGAAAGATGAAACAATGCGGAAAGATGAAAGAAGAAACAATGCGGAAAGATAAAAGATGAAACAATGCGGAAAGATGAAAGATGAAAAAATGCGGAAAGATGAAAGATGAAACAATGCGGAAAGTTGAAAGATGAAACAATGCGGAAAGATGAAAGATGAAACAATGCGGAAAGATGAAAGATGAAAGAATGCGGAAAGATGAAGGATGAAACAATGCGGAAAGATGAAAGATGAAACAATGCGGAAAGATGAAAGATGAAAGAATGCGGAAGATGAAAGATGAAACAATGCGGAAAGATGAAAGATGAAACAATGCGGAAAGATGAAAGATGAAACAATGCGGGAAGATGAAAGATGAAACAATGCGGAAAGATGAAAGATGAAACAATGCGGAAAGATGAAAGATGAAACAATGCGGAAAGATGAAAGATGAAACAATGCGGAAAGATTAAAGATGAAACAATGCGGAAAGATGAAAGAATGCGGAAAGATGAAAGATGAAACAATGCGGAAAGATGAAAGATGAAACAATGCGGAAAGATGAAAGATGAAACAATGCGGAAAGATGAAAGATGAAACAATGCGGAAAGATGAAAGATGAAACAATGCGGAAAGATGAAAGATGAAAGAATGCGGAAATATGAAAGATGAAACAATGCGGAAAGATTAAAGATGAAACAATGCGGAAAGATGAAAGATGAAACAATGCGGAAAGATGAAAGATGAAACAATGCGGAAAGATGAAAGATGAAACAATGCGGAAAGATGAAACAATGCGGAAAGATGAAAGATGAAACAATGCGGAAAGATGAAAGATGAAATAATGCGGAAAGATGAATGATGAAACAATGCGGAAAGATGAAAGATGAAACAATGCGGAAAGATGAAAGATGAAACAATGCGGAAAGATGAAAGATGAAAGAATGCGGAAGATGAAAGATGAAACAATGCGGAAAGATGAAAGAATGCGGAAAGATGAAAGATGAAACAATGCGGAAAGATGAAAGATGAAACAATGCGGAAAGATGAAAGATGAAAGAATGCGGAAGATGAAAGATGAAACAATGCGGAAAGATGAAAGAATGCGGAAAGATGAAAGGTGAAACAATGCGGAAAGATGAAAGATGAAACAATGCGGAAAGATGAAAGATGAAACAATGCGGAAAGATGAAACAATGCGGAAAGATGAAACAATGCGGAAAGATGAAACAATGCGGAAAGATGAAACAATGCGGAAAGATGAAACAATGCGGAAAGATGAAACAATGCGGAAAGATGAAACAATGCGGAAAGATGAAAGATGAAACAATGCGGAAAGATGAAAGATGAAACAATGCGGAAAGATGAAACAATGCGGAAAGATGAAAGATGAAACAATGCGGAAAGATGAAAGATGAAACAATGCGGAAAGATGAAAGATGAAAAAATGCGGAAAGATGAAAGATGAAACAATGCGGAAAGATGAAAGATGAAAAAATGCGGAAAGATGAAAGATGAAACAATGCGGAAAGATGAAAGATGAAAGAATGCGGAAGATGAAAGATGAAACAATGCGGAAAGATGAAAGATGAAACAATGCGGAAAGATGAAAGATGAAAGAATGCGGAAATATGAAAGATGAAACAATGCGGAAAGATTAAAGATGAAACAATGCGGAAAGATGAAAGATGAAACAATGCGGAAAGATGAAAGATGAAACAATGCGGAAAGATGAAAGATGAAACAATGCGGAAAGATGAAACAATGCGGAAAGATGAAACAATGCGGAAAGATGAAACAATGCGGAAAGATGAAACAATGCGGAAAGATGAAATATGAAATAATGCGGAAAGATGGAAGATGAAACAATGCGGAAAGATGAAAGATGAAACAATGCGGAAAGATGAAAGATGAAACAATGCGGAAAGATGAAAGATGAAAGAATGCGGAAGATGAAAGATGAAACAATGCGGAAAGATGAAAGATTGCGGAAAGATGAAAGATGAAACAATGCGGAAAGATGAAAGATGAAACAATGCGGAAAGATGAAAGATGAAACAATGCGGAAAGATGAAAGATGAAACAATGCGGAAAGATGAATGATGAAACAATGCGGAAAGATGAAAGATGAAACAATGCGGAAAGATGAAAGATGAAACAATGCGGAAAGATGAAAGATGAAACAATGCGGAAAGATGAAAGATGAAACAATGCGGAAAGATGAAACAATGCGGAAAGATGAAAGATGAAACAATGCGGAAAGATGAAAGATGAAACAATGCGGAAAGATGAAAGATGAAAGAATGCGGAAATATGAAAGATGAAAGAATGCGGAAAGATTAAAGATGAAACAATGCGGAAAGATGAAAGATGAAACAATGCGGAAAGATGAAAGATGAAACAATGCGGAAAGATGAAAGAAGAAACAATGCGGAAAGATGAAACAATGCGGAAAGATGAAAGATGAAAGAATGCGGAAGATGAAAGATGAAACAATGCGGAAAGATGAAACAATGCGGAAAGATGAAACAATGAGGAAAGATGAAAGATGAAACAATGCGGAAAGATGAAAGATGAAACAATGCGGAAAGATGAAAGATGAAACAATGCGGAAAGATGAAAGATGAAAGAATGCGGAAAGATGAAAGATGAAACAATACGGAAAGATGAAAGATGAAAGAATGCGGAAGATGAAAGATGAAACAATGCGGAAAGATGAAACAATGCGGAAAGATGAAACAATGCTGAAAGATGAAAGATGAAACAATGCGGAAAGATGAAAGATGAAACAATGCGGGAAGATGAAAGATGAAACAATGCGGAAAGATGAAAGATGAAACAATGCGGAAAGATGAAAGATGAAAGAATGCGGAAAGATGAAAGATGAAACAATGCGGAAAGATGAAAGATGAAACAATGCGGAAAGATGAAAGATGAAACAATGCGGAAAGATGAAAGATGAAACAATGCGGAAAGATGAAAGATGAAAGAATGCGGAAGATGAAAGATGAAACAATGCGGAAAGATGAAAGAATGCAGAAAGATGAAAGATGAAACAATGCGGAAAGATGAAAGATGAAACATTGCGGAAAGATGAAAGATGATACAATGCGGAAAGATGAAACAATGCGGAAAGATGAAAGATGAAACAATGCGGAAAGATGAAAGATGAAACAATGCGGAAAGATGAAAGATGAAACAATGCGGAAAGATGAAAGATGAAACAATGCGGAAAGATGAAAGATGAAACAATGCGGAAAGATGAAAGATGAAACAATGCGGAAAGATGAAAGATGAAAAAATGCGGAAAGATGAAAGATGAAACAATGCGGAAAGATGAAAGATGAAAGAATGCGGAAAGATGAAAGATGAAACAATGCGGAAAGATGAAAGATGAAACAATGCGGAAAGATGAAAGATGAAAAAATGCGGAAAGATGAAAGATGAAACAATGCGGAAAGATGAAAGATGAAAAAATGCGGAAAGATGAAAGATGAAACAATGCGGAAAGATGAAAGATGAAAGAATGCGGAAGATGAAAGATGAAACAATGCGGAAAGATGAAAGATGAAACAATGCGGAAAGATGAAAGATGAAAGAATGCCGAAATATGAAAGATGAAACAATGCGGAAAGATTAAAGATGAAACAATGCGGAAAGATGAAAGATGAAACAATGCGGAAAGATGAAAGATGAAACAATGCGGAAAGATGAAAGATGAAACAATGCGGAAAGATGAAACAATGCGGAAAGATGAAAGATGAAACAATGCGGAAAGATGAAACAATGCGGAAAGATGAAACAATGCGGAAAGATGAAACAATGCGGAAAGATGAAACAATGCGGAAAGATGAAAGATGAAATAATGCGGAAAGATGGAAGATGAAACAATGCGGAAAGATGAAAGATGAAACAATGCGGAAAGATGAAAGATGAAACAATGCGGAAAGATGAAAGATGAAACAATGCGGAAAGATGAAAGATGAAAAAATGCGGAAAGATGAAAGATGAAACAATGCGGAAAGATGAAAGATGAAACAATGCGGAAAGATGAAAGATGAAACAATGCGGAAAGATGAAAGATGAAAGAATGCGGAAGATGAAAGATGAAACAATGCGGAAAGATGAAAGATGAAACAATGCGGAAAGATGAAAGATGAAAGAATGCGGAAATATGAAAGATGAAACAATGCGGAAAGATTAAAGATGAAACAATGCGGAAAGATGAAAGATGAAACAATGCGGAAAGATGAAAGATGAAACAATGCGGAAAGATGAAAGATGAAACAATGCGGAAAGATGAAACAATGCGGAAAGATGAAACAATGCGGAAAGATGAAAGATGAAACAATGCGGAAAGATGAAAGATGAAACAATGCGGAAAGATGAAAGATGAAACAATGCGGAAAGATGAAAGATGAAACAATGCGGAAAGATGAAAGATGAAACAATGCGGAAAGATGAAAGATGAAACAATGCGGAAAGATGAAAGATGAAACAATGCGGAAAGATGAAAGATGAAACAAT
>CASCKD010000058.1:600000-944152 GCA_949152435.1 Gastracanthus pulcherrimus
GAAAGATGAAAGATGAAAGAATGCGGAAGATGAAAGATGAAACAATGCGGGAAGATGAAAGATGAAACAATGCGGAAAGATGAAAGATGAAAGAATGCGGAAGATGAAAGATGAAACAATGCGGAAAGATGAAACAATGCGGAAAGATGAAACAATGCGGAAAGATGAAACAATGCGGAAAGATGAAAGATGAAACAATGCGGAAAGATGAAAGATGAAACAATGCGGAAAGATGAAAGATGAAAGAATGCGGAAAGATGAAAGATGAAACAATGCGGAAAGATGAAAGATGAAAAAATGCGGAAAGATGAAAGATGAAACAATGCGGAAAGATGAAAGATGAAAAAATGCGGAAAGATGAAAGATGAAACAATGCGGAAAGATGAAAGATGAAACAATGCGGAAAGATGAAACAATGCGGAAAGATGAAAGATGAAAGAATGCGGAAAGATGAAAGATGAAAGAATGCGGAAAGATGAAAGATGAAACAATGCGGAAAGATGAAAGATGAAACAATGCGGAAAGATGAAAGATGAAACAATGCGGAAAGATGAAAGATGAAACAATGCGGAAAGATGAAACAATGCGGAAAGATGAAACAATGCGGAAAGATGAAACAATGCGGAAAGATGAAACAATGCGGAAAGATGAAACAATGCGGAAAGATGAAACAATGCGGAAAGATGAAACAATGCGGAAAGATGAAACAATGCGGAAAGATGAAACAATGCGGAAAGATGAAACAATGCGGAAAGATGAAACAATGCGGAAAGATGAAACAATGCGGAAAGATGAAACAATGCGGAAAGATGAAACAATGCTGAAAGATGAAAGATGAAAAAATGCGGAAAGATGAAAGATGAAACAATGCGGAAAGATGAAAGATGAAAGAATGCGGAAAGATGAAAGATGAAACAATGCGGAAAGATGAAAGATGAAAGAATGCGGAAGATGAAAGATGAAACAATGCGGAAAGATGAAAGATGAAACAATGCGGAAAGATGAAACAATGCGGAAGATGAAAGATGAAACAATGCGGAAAGATGAAACAATGCGGAAAGATGAAAGATGAAACAATGCGGAAAGATGAAAGATGAAACAATGCGGAAAGATGAAAGATGAAAGAATGCGGAAAGATGAAAGATGAAAGAATGCGGAAAGATGAAAGATGAAAGAATGCGGAAAGATGAAAGATGAAAGAATGCGGAAAGATGAAAGATGAAACAATGCGGAAAGATGAAAGATGAAACAATGCGGAAAGATGAAAGATGAAAAAATGCGGAAAGATGAAAGATGAAACAATGCGGAAAGATGAAACAATGCGGAAAGATGAAAGATGAAACAATGCGGAAAGATGAAAGATGAAACAATGCGGAAAGATGAAAGATGAAAGAATGCGGAAAGATGAAAGATGAAACAATGCGGAAAGATGAAAGATGAAACAATGCGGAAAGATGAAAGATGAAACAATGCGGAAAGATGAAAGATGAAAGAATGCGGAAGATGAAAGATGAAACAATGCGGAAAGATGAAAGATGAAAGAATGCGGAAAGATGAAAGATGAAAGAATGCGGAAAGATGAAAGATGAAACAATGCGGAAAGATGAATGATGAAACAATGCGGAAAGATGAAAGATGAAACAATGCGGAAAGATGAAAGATGAAAGAATGCGGAAAGATGAAAGATGAAAGAATGCGGAAAGATGAAAGATGAAAGAATGAGGAAAGATGAAAGATGAAACAATGCGGAAAGATGAAAGATGAAACAATGCGGAAAGATGAAAGATGAAACAATGCGGACAGATGAAAGATGAAAAAATGCGGAAAGATGAAAGATGAAACAATGCGGAAAGATGAAACAATGCGGAAAGATGAAACAATGCGGAAAGATGAAACAATGCGGAAAGATGAAAGATGAAAAAATGCGAAAAGATGAAAGATGAAACAATGCGGAAAGATGAAAGATGAAAGAATGCGGAAAGATGAAAGATGAAACAATGCGGAAAGATGAAAGATGAAAGAATGCGGAAGATGAAAGATGAAACAATGCGGAAACATGAAAGATGAAACAATGCGGAAAGATGAAAGATGAAAGAATGCGGAAGATGAAAGATGAAACAATGCGGAAAGATGAAAGATGAAACAATGCGGAAAGATGAAAGATGAAACAATGCGGAAAGATGAAAGATGAAAGAATGCGGAAATATGAAAGATGAAAGAATGCGGAAAGATGAAAGATGAAAGAATGCGGAAAGATGAAAGATGAAACAATGCGGAAAAATGAAAGATGAAACAATGCGGAAAGATGAAAGATGAAACAATGCGGAAAGATGAAAGATGAAAAAATGCGGAAAGATGAAAGATGAAACAATGCGGAAAGATGAAATTATGCGGAAAGATGAAACAATGCGGAAAGATGAAAGATGAAACAATGCGGAAAGATGAAAGATGAAAAAATGCGGAAAGATGAAAGATGAAACAATGCGGAAAGATGAAAGATGAAAGAATGCGGAAGATGAAAGATGAAACAATGCGGAAAGATAAAACAATGCGAAAAGATGAAAGATGAAACAATGCGGAAAGATGAAAGATGAAAGAATGCGGAAAGATGAAAGATGAAACAATGCGGAAAGATGAAATATGAAACATTGCGGAAAGATGAAAGATGAAACAATTCGGAAAGATGAAAGATGAAAGAATGCGGAAAGATGAAAGATGAAACAATGCGGAAAGATGAAACAATGCGGAAAGATGAAAGATGAAAAAATGCGGAAAGATGAAAGATGAAACAATGCGGAAAGATGAAAGATGAAACAATGCGGAAAGATGAAAGATGAAAAAATGCGGAAAGATGAAAGATGAAAGAATGCGGAAGATGAAAGATGAAACAATGCGGAAAGATGAAACAATGCGGAAAGATGAAACAATGCGGAAAGATGAAACAATGCGGAAAGATGAAACAATGCGGAAAGATGAAACAATGCGGAAAGATGAAACAATGCGGAAAGATGAAACAATGCGGAAAGATGAAACAATGCGGAAAGATGAAACAATGCGGAAAGATGAAACAATGCGGAAAGATGAAACAATGCGGAAAGATGAAACAATGCGGAAAGATGAAACAATGCGGAAAGATGAAACAATGCGGAAAGATGAAACAATGCGGAAAGATGAAACAATGCGGAAAGATGAAACAATGCGGAAAGATGAAACAATGCGGAAAGATGAAACAATGCGGAAAGATGAAACAATGCGGAAAGATGAAACAATGCGGAAAGATGAAACAATGCGGAAAGATGAAACAATGCGGAAAGATGAAACAATGCGGAAAGATGAAACAATGCGGAAAGATGAAAGATGAAAGAATGCGGAAAGATGAAAGATGAAACAATGCGGAAAGATGAAACAATGCGGAAAGATGAAAGATGAAACAATGCGGAAAGATGAAAGATGAAAAAATGCGGAAAGATGAAACAATGCGGAAAGATGAAAGATGAAAAAATGCGGAAAGATGAAAGATGAAACAATGCGGAAAGATGAAACAATGCGGAAAGATGAAAGATGAAACAATGCGGAAAGATGAAAGATGAAACAATGCGGAAAGATGAAAGATGAAAGAATGCGGAAAGATGAAAGATGAAAGAATGCGGAAAGATGAAAGATGAAACAATGCGGAAAGATGAAAGATGAAAAAATGCGGAAAGATGAAAGATGAAACAATGCGGAAAGATGAAAGATGAAAAAATGCGGAAAGATGAAAGATGAAACAATGCGGAAAGATGAAAGATGAAACAATGCGGAAAGATGAAACAATGCGGAAAGATGAAAGATGAAAGAATGCGGAAAGATGAAAGATGAAACAATGCGGAAAGATGAAAGATGAAACAATGCGGAAAGATGAAAGATGAAACAATGCGGAAAGATGAAAGATGAAACAATGCGGAAAGATGAAAGATGAAACAATGCGGAAAGATGAAACAATGCGGAAAGATGAAACAATGCGGAAAGATGAAACAATGCGGAAAGATGAAACAATGCGGAAAGATGAAACAATGCGGAAAGATGAAACAATGCGGAAAGATGAAACAATGCGGAAAGATGAAACAATGCGGAAAGATGAAACAATGCGGAAAGATGAAACAATGCGGAAAGATGAAACAATGCGGAAAGATGAAACAATGCGGAAAGATGAAACAATGCGGAAAGATGAAACAATGCGGAAAGATGAAACAATGCGGAAAGATGAAACAATGCGGAAAGATGAAACAATGCGGAAAGATGAAACAATGCGGAAAGATGAAACAATGCGGAAAGATGAAACAATGCGGAAAGATGAAACAATGCGGAAAGATGAAACAATGCGGAAAGATGAAACAATGCGGAAAGATGAAACAATGCGGAAAGATGAAACAATGCGGAAAGATGAAACAATGCGGAAAGATGAAACAATGCGGAAAGATGAAAGATGAAAAAATGCGAAAAGATGAAAGATGAAACAATGCGGAAAGATGAAAGATGAAAGAATGCGGAAAGATGAAAGATGAAACAATGCGGAAAGATGAAAGATGAAAGAATGCGGAAGATGAAAGATGAAACAATGCGGAAACATGAAAGATGAAACAATGCGGAAAGATGAAAGATGAAAGAATGCGGAAGATGAAAGATGAAACAATGCGGAAAGATGAAAGATGAAACAATGCGGAAAGATGAAAGATGAAACAATGCGGAAAGATGAAAGATGAAAGAATGCGGAAAGATGAAAGATGAAAGAATGCGGAAAGATGAAAGATGAAAGAATGCGGAAAGATGAAAGATGAAACAATGCGGAAAGATGAAAGATGACACAATGCGGAAAGATGAAAGATGAAACAATGCGGAAAGATGAAAGATGAAAAAATGCGGAAAGATGAAAGATGAAACAATGCGGAAAGATGAAACAATGCGGAAAGATGAAACAATGCGGAAAGATGAAAGATGAAAAAATGCGGAAAGATGAAAGATGAAACAATGCGGAAAGATGAAATTATGCGGAAAGATGAAACAATGCGGAAAGATGAAAGATGAAACAATGCGGAAAGATGAAAGATGAAAAAATGCGGAAAGATGAAAGATGAAACAATGCGGAAAGATGAAAGATGAAAGAATGCGGAAGATGAAAGATGAAACAATGCGGAAAGATAAAACAATGCGGAAAGATGAAAGATGAAACAATGCGGAAAGATGAAAGATGAAAGAATGCGGAAAGATGAAAGATGAAACAATGCGGAAAGATGAAATATGAAACATTGCGGAAAGATGAAAGATGAAACAATTCGGAAAGATGAAAGATGAAAGAATGCGGAAAGATGAAAGATGAAACAATTCGGAAAGATGAAAGATGAAAGAATGCGGAAAGATGAAAGATGAAACAATGCGGAAAGATGAAACAATGCGGAAAGATGAAAGATGAAAAAATGCGGAAAGATGAAAGATGAAACAATGCGGAAAGATGAAAGATGAAACAATGCGGAAAGATGAAAGATGAAAAAATGCGGAAAGATGAAAGATGAAAGAATGCGGAAGATGAAAGATGAAACAATGCGGAAAGATGAAACAATGCGGAAAGATGAAACAATGCGGAAAGATGAAACAATGCGGAAAGATGAAACAATGCGGAAAGATGAAACAATGCGGAAAGATGAAACAATGCGGAAAGATGAAACAATGCGGAAAGATGAAACAATGCGGAAAGATGAAACAATGCGGAAAGATGAAACAATGCGGAAAGATGAAACAATGCGGAAAGATGAAACAATGCGGAAAGATGAAACAATGCGGAAAGATGAAACAATGCGGAAAGATGAAACAATGCGGAAAGATGAAACAATGCGGAAAGATGAAACAATGCCGAAAGATGAAACAATGCGGAAAGATGAAAGATGAAAAAATGCGGAAAGATGAAAGATGAAACAATGCGGAAAGATGAAAGATGAAAGAATGCGGAAAGATGAAAGATGAAACAATGCGGAAAGATGAAAGATGGAAGAATGCGGAAGATGAAAGATGAAACAATGCGGGAAGATGAAAGATGAAACAATGCGGAAAGATGAAAGATGAAAGAATGCGGAAGATGAAAGATGAAACAATGCGGAAAGATGAAACAATGCGGAAAGATGAAACAATGCGGAAAGATGAAACAATGCGGAAAGATGAAAGATGAAACAATGCGGAAAGATGAAAGATGAAACAATGCGGAAAGATGAAAGATGAAAGAATGCGGAAAGATGAAAGATGAAACAATGCGGAAAGATGAAAGATGAAAAAATGCGGAAAGATGAAAGATGAAACAATGCGGAAAGATGAAAGATGAAAAAATGCGGAAAGATGAAAGATGAAACAATGCGGAAAGATGAAAGATGAAACAATGCGGAAAGATGAAACAATGCGGAAAGATGAAAGATGAAAGAATGCGGAAAGATGAAAGATGAAACAATGCGGAAAGATGAAAGATGAAACAATGCGGAAAGATGAAAGATGAAACAATGCGGAAAGATGAAAGATGAAACAATGCGGAAAGATGAAAGATGAAACAATGCGGAAAGATGAAACAATGCGGAAAGATGAAACAATGCGGAAAGATGAAACAATGCGGAAAGATGAAACAATGCGGAAAGATGAAACAATGCGGAAAGATGAAACAATGCGGAAAGATGAAACAATGCGGAAAGATGAAACAATGCGGAAAGATGAAACAATGCGGAAAGATGAAACAATGCGGAAAGATGAAACAATGCGGAAAGATGAAACAATGCGGAAAGATGAAACAATGCTGAAAGATGAAAGATGAAAAAATGCGGAAAGATGAAAGATGAAACAATGCGGAAAGATGAAAGATGAAAGAATGCGGAAAGATGAAAGATGAAACAATGCGGAAAGATGAAAGATGAAAGAATGCGGAAGATGAAAGATGAAACAATGCGGAAAGATGAAAGATGAAACAATGCGGAAAGATGAAACAATGCGGAAGATGAAAGATGAAACAATGCGGAAAGATGAAACAATGCGGAAAGATGAAAGATGAAACAATGCGGAAAGATGAAACAATGCGGAAAGATGAAACAATGCGGAAAGATGAAACAATGCGGAAAGATGAAACAATGCGGAAAGATGAAACAATGCGGAAAGATGAAACAATGCGGAAAGATGAAACAATGCGGAAAGATGAAACAATGCGGAAAGATGAAACAATGCGGAAAGATGAAACAATGCGGAAAGATGAAACAATGCGGAAAGATGAAACAATGCGGAAAGATGAAACAATGCGGAAAGATGAAACAATGCGGAAAGATGAAACAATGCTGAAAGATGAAAGATGAAAAAATGCGGAAAGATGAAAGATGAAACAATGCGGAAAGATGAAAGATGAAAGAATGCGGAAAGATGAAAGATGAAACAATGCGGAAAGATGAAAGATGAAAGAATGCGGAAGATGAAAGATGAAACAATGCGGAAAGATGAAAGATGAAACAATGCGGAAAGATGAAACAATGCGGAAGATGAAAGATGAAACAATGCGGAAAGATGAAACAATGCGGAAAGATGAAAGATGAAACAATGCGGAAAGATGAAAGATGAAATAATGCGGAAAGATGAAAGATGAAAGAATGCGGAAAGATGAAAGATGAAAGAATGCGGAAAGATGAAAGATGAAAGAATGCGGAAAGATGAAAGATGAAACAATGCGGAAAGATGAAAGATGAAACAATGCGGAAAGATGAAAGATGAAACAATGCGGAAAGATGAAAGATGAAAAAATGCGGAAAGATGAAAGATGAAACAATGCGGAAAGATGAAACAATGCGGAAAGATGAAAGATGAAACAATGCGGAAAGATGAAAGATGAAACAATGCGGAAAGATGAAAGATGAAAGAATGCGGAAAGATGAAAGATGAAACAATGCGGAAAGATGAAAGATGAAACAATGCGGAAAGATGAAAGATGAAACAATGCGGAAAGATGAAAGATGAAAGAATGCGGAAGATGAAAGATGAAACAATGCGGAAAGATGAAAGATGAAAGAATGCGGAAAGATGAAAGATGAAAGAATGCGGAAAGATGAAAGATGAAACAATGCGGAAAGATGAATGATGAAACAATGCGGAAAGATGAAAGATGAAACAATGCGGAAAGATGAAAGATGAAAGAATGCGGAAAGATGAAAGATGAAAGAATGCGGAAAGATGAAAGATGAAAGAATGAGGAAAGATGAAAGATGAAACAATGCGGAAAGATGAAAGATGAAACAATGCGGAAAGATGAAAGATGAAACAATGCGGACAGATGAAAGATGAAAAAATGCGGAAAGATGAAAGATGAAACAATGCGGAAAGATGAAACAATGCGGAAAGATGAAACAATGCGGAAAGATGAAACAATGCGGAAAGATGAAAGATGAAAAAATGCGAAAAGATGAAAGATGAAACAATGCGGAAAGATGAAAGATGAAAGAATGCGGAAAGATGAAAGATGAAACAATGCGGAAAGATGAAAGATGAAAGAATGCGGAAGATGAAAGATGAAACAATGCGGAAACATGAAAGATGAAACAATGCGGAAAGATGAAAGATGAAAGAATGCGGAAGATGAAAGATGAAACAATGCGGAAAGATGAAAGATGAAACAATGCGGAAAGATGGAAGATGAAACAATGCGGAAAGATGAAAGATGAAAGAATGCGGAAATATGAAAGATGAAAGAATGCGGAAAGATGAAAGATGAAAGAATGCGGAAAGATGAAAGATGAAACAATGCGGAAAGATGAAAGATGAAACAATGCGGAAAGATGAAAGATGAAACAATGCGGAAAGATGAAAGATGAAAAAATGCGGAAAGATGAAAGATGAAACAATGCGGAAAGATGAAATTATGCGGAAAGATGAAACAATGCGGAAAGATGAAAGATGAAACAATGCGGAAAGATGAAAGATGAAAAAATGCGGAAAGATGAAAGATGAAACAATGCGGAAAGATGAAAGATGAAAGAATGCGGAAGATGAAAGATGAAACAATGCGGAAAGATAAAACAATGCGAAAAGATGAAAGATGAAACAATGCGGAAAGATGAAAGATGAAAGAATGCGGAAAGATGAAAGATGAAACAATGCGGAAAGATGAAATATGAAACATTGCGGAAAGATGAAAGATGAAACAATTCGGAAAGATGAAAGATGAAAGAATGCGGAAAGATGAAAGATGAAACAATGCGGAAAGATGAAACAATGCGGAAAGATGAAAGATGAAAAAATGCGGAAAGATGAAAGATGAAACAATGCGGAAAGATGAAAGATGAAACAATGCGGAAAGATGAAAGATGAAAAAATGCGGAAAGATGAAAGATGAAAGAATGCGGAAGATGAAAGATGAAACAATGCGGAAAGATGAAACAATGCGGAAAGATGAAACAATGCGGAAAGATGAAACAATGCGGAAAGATGAAACAATGCGGAAAGATGAAACAATGCGGAAAGATGAAACAATGCGGAAAGATGAAACAATGCGGAAAGATGAAACAATGCGGAAAGATGAAACAATGCGGAAAGATGAAACAATGCGGAAAGATGAAACAATGCGGAAAGATGAAACAATGCGGAAAGATGAAACAATGCGGAAAGATGAAACAATGCGGAAAGATGAAACAATGCGGAAAGATGAAACAATGCGGAAAGATGAAACAATGCGGAAAGATGAAACAATGCGGAAAGATGAAACAATGCGGAAAGATGAAACAATGCGGAAAGATGAAACAATGCGGAAAGATGAAACAATGCGGAAAGATGAAACAATGCGGAAAGATGAAAGATGAAAGAATGCGGAAAGATGAAAGATGAAAAAATGCGGAAAGATGAAACAATGCGGAAAGATGAAAGATGAAAAAATGCGGAAAGATGAAAGATGAAACAATGCGGAAAGATGAAACAATGCGGAAAGATGAAAGATGAAACAATGCGGAAAGATGAAAGATGAAACAATGCGGAAAGATGAAAGATGAAAGAATGCGGAAAGATGAAAGATGAAAGAATGCGGAAAGATGAAAGATGAAACAATGCGGAAAGATGAAAGATGAAAAAATGCGGAAAGATGAAAGATGAAACAATGCGGAAAGATGAAAGATGAAAAAATGCGGAAAGATGAAAGATGAAACAATGCGGAAAGATGAAAGATGAAACAATGCGGAAAGATGAAACAATGCGGAAAGATGAAAGATGAAAGAATGCGGAAAGATGAAAGATGAAACAATGCGGAAAGATGAAAGATGAAACAATGCGGAAAGATGAAAGATGAAACAATGCGGAAAGATGAAAGATGAAACAATGCGGAAAGATGAAAGATGAAACAATGCGGAAAGATGAAACAATGCGGAAAGATGAAACAATGCGGAAAGATGAAACAATGCGGAAAGATGAAACAATGCGGAAAGATGAAACAATGCGGAAAGATGAAACAATGCGGAAAGATGAAACAATGCGGAAAGATGAAACAATGCGGAAAGATGAAACAATGCGGAAAGATGAAACAATGCTGAAAGATGAAAGATGAAAAAATGCGGAAAGATGAAAGATGAAACAATGCGGAAAGATGAAAGATGAAAGAATGCGGAAAGATGAAAGATGAAACAATGCGGAAAGATGAAAGATGAAACAATGCGGAAAGATGAAACAATGCGGAAGATGAAAGATGAAACAATGCGGAAAGATGAAAGATGAAACAATGCGGAAAGATGAAAGATGAAACAATGCGGAAAGATGAAAGATGAAAAAATGCGGAAAGTTGAAAGATGAAACAATGCGGAAAGATGAAACAATGCGGAAAGATGAAACAATGCGGAAAGATGAAAGATGAAAGAATGCGGAAAGATGAAAGATGAAACAATGCGGAAAGATGAAACAATGCGGAAAGATGAAAGATGAAAAAATGCGGAAAGATGAAAGATGAAAGAATGCGGAAGATGAAAGATGAAACAATGCGGAAAGATGAAAGATGAAACAATGCGGAAAGATGAAACAATGCGGAAGATGAAAGATGAAACAATGCGGAAAGATGAAACAATGCGGAAAGATGAAAGATGAAACAATGCGGAAAGATGAAAGATGAAACAATGCGGAAAGATGAAAGATGAAAGAATGCGGAAAGATGAAAGATGAAAGAATGCGGAAAGATGAAAGATGAAAGAATGCGGAAAGATGAAAGATGAAACAATGCGGAAAGATGAAAGATGAAACAATGCGGAAAGATGAAAGATGAAACAATGCGGAAAGATGAAAGATGAAAAAATGCGGAAAGATGAAAGATGAAACAATGCGGAAAGATGAAACAATGCGGAAAGATGAAAGATGAAACAATGCGGAAAGATGAAAGATGAAACAATGCGGAAAGATGAAAGATGAAAGAATGCGGAAAGATGAAAGATGAAACAATGCGGAAAGATGAAAGATGAAACAATGCGGAAAGATGAAAGATGAAACAATGCGGAAAGATGAAAGATGAAAGAATGCGGAAGATGAAAGATGAAACAATGCGGAAAGATGAAAGATGAAAGAATGCGGAAAGATGAAAGATGAAAGAATGCGGAAAGATGAAAGATGAAACAATGCGGAAAGATGAATGATGAAACAATGCGGAAAGATGAAAGATGAAACAATGCGGAAAGATGAAAGATGAAAGAATGCGGAAAGATGAAAGGATGAAACAATGCGGAAAGATGAAAGATGAAACAATGCGGAAAGATGAAAGATGAAACAATGCGGAAAGATGAAAGATGAAACAATGCGGAAAGATGAAAGATGAAACAATGCGGAAAGATGAAACAATGCGGAAAGATGAAACAATGCGGAAAGATGAAACAATGCGGAAAGATGAAACAATGCGGAAAGATGAAAGATGAAACAATGCGGAAAGATGAAAGATGAAACAATGCGGAAAGATGAAAGATGAAAGAATGCGGAAAGATGAAAGATGAAACAATGCGGAAAGATGAAAGATGAAACAATGCGGAAAGATGAAAGATGAAACAATGCGGAAAGATGAAACAATGCGGAAAGATGAAACAATGCGGAAAGATGAAACAATGCGGAAAGATGAAACAATGCAAAAGATGAAACAATGCGGAAAGATGAAACAATGCGGAAAGATGAAACAATGCGGAAAGATGAAAGATGAAACAATGCGGAAAGATGAAAGATGAAACAATGCGGAAAGATGAAAGATGAAAGAATGCGGAAAGATGAAAGATGAAACAATGCGGAAAGATGAAAGATGAAACAATGCGGAAAGATGAAAGATGAAACAATGCGGAAAGATGAAAGATGAAAGAATGCGGAAGATGAAAGATGAAACAATGCGGAAAGATGAAAGATGAAACAATGCGGAAAGATGAAAGATGAAAGAATGCGGAAAGATGAAAGATGAAACAATGCGGAAAGATGAAAGATGAAACAATGCGGAAAGATGAAAGATGAAACAATGCGGAAAGATGAAAGATGAAAGAATGCGGAAAGAAGAAAGATGAAAGATGAAAGATGAAACAATGCGGAAAGATGAAACAATGCGGAAAGATGAAAGATGAAAGAATGCGGAAGATGAAAGATGAAACAATGCGGAAAGATGAAACAATGCGGAAAGATGAAAGATGAAACAATGCGGAAAGATGAAAGATGAAAGAATGCGGAAAGATGAAAGGATGAAACAATGCGGAAAGATGAAAGATGAAACAATGCGGAAAGATGAAAGATGAAACAATGCGGAAAGATGAAAGATGAAACAATGCGGAAAGATGAAAGATGAAACAATGCGGAAAGATGAAACAATGCGGAAAGATGAAACAATGCGGAAAGATGAAACAATGCGGAAAGATGAAACAATGCGGAAAGATGAAACAATGCGGAAAGATGAAACAATGCGGAAAGATGAAACAATGCGGAAAGATGAAACAATGCGGAAAGATGAAACAATGCGGAAAGGTGAAACAATGCGGAAAGATGAAACAATGCGGAAAGATGAAACAATGCGGAAAGATGAAACAATGCGGAAAGATGAAACAATGCGGAAAGATGAAACAATGCGGAAAGATGAAACAATGCGGAAAGATGAAACAATGCGGAAAGATGAAACAATGCGGAAAGATGAAACAATGCGGAAAGATGAAACAATGCGGAAAGATGAAACAATGCGGAAAGATGAAACAATGCGGAAAGATGAAAGATGAAAAAATGCGGAAAGATGAAAGATGAAACAATGCGGAAAGATGAAAGATGAAAGAATGCGGAAAGATGAAAGATGAAACAATGCGGAAAGATGAAAGATGAAAGAATGCGGAAGATGAAAGATGAAACAATGCGGAAACATGAAAGATGAAACAATGCGGAAACATGAAAGATGAAACAATGCGGAAAGATGAAAGATGAAAGAATGCGGAAGATGAAAGATGAAACAATGCGGAAAGATGAAACAATGCGGAAAGATGAAAGATGAAACAATGCGGAAAGATGAAAGACGAAACAATGCGGAAAGATGAAAGATGAAAGAATGCGGAAAGATGAAAGATGAAAGAATGCGGTAAGATGAAAGATGAAAGAATGCGGAAAGATGAAAGATGAAACAATGCGGAAAGATGAAAGATGAAAGAATGCGGAAGATGAAAGATGAAACAATGCGGAAAGATGAAAGATGAAACAATGCGGAAAGATGAAAGATGAAACAATGCGGAAGATGAAAGATGAAACAATGCGGAAAGATGAAACAATGCGGAAATATGAAACAATGCGGAAAGATGAAACAATGCGGAAAGGTGAAACAATGCGGAAAGATGAAACAATGCGGAAAGATGAAACAATGCGGAAAGATGAAACAATGCGGAAAGATGAAAGATGAAAGAATGCGGAAGATGAAAGATGAAACAATGCGGAAAGATGAAAGATGAAACAATGCGGAAAGATGAAAGATGAAACAATGCGGAAAGATGAAACAATGCGGAAAGATGAAAGATGAAACAATGCGGAAAGATGAAATATGAAACAATGCGGAAAGATGAAAGATGAAAGAATACGGAAAGATGAAAGATGAAACAATGCGGAAAGATGAAAGATGAAACAATGCGGAAAGATGAAAGATGAAACAATGCGGAAAGATGAAACAATGCGGAAAGATGAAACAATGCGGAAAGATGAAACAATGCGGAAAGATGAAACAATGCGGAAAGATGAAACAATGCGGAAAGATGAAACAATGCGGAAAGATGAAACAATGCGGAAAGATGAAACAATGCGGAAAGATGAAACAATGCGGAAAGATGAAACAATGCGGAAAGATGAAACAATGCGGAAAGATGAAACAATGCGGAAAGATGAAACAATGCGGAAAGATGAAACAATGCGGAAAGATGAAACAATGCGGAAAGATGAAACAATGCGGAAAGATGAAACAATGCGGAAAGATGAAACAATGCGGAAAGATGAAACAATGCGGAAAGATGAAACAATGCGGAAAGATGAAACAATGCGGAAAGATGAAACAATGCGGAAAGATGAAACAATGCGGAAAGATGAAACAATGCGGAAAGATGAAACAATGCGGAAAGATGAAACAATGCGGAAAGATGAAACAATGCGGAAAGATGAAACAATGCGGAAAGATGAAACAATGCGGAAAGATGAAACAATGCGGAAAGATGAAACAATGCGGAAAGATGAAACAATGCGGAAAGATGAAACAATGCGGAAAGATGAAAGATGAAAAAATGCGGAAAGATGAAAGATGAAACAATGCGGAAAGATGAAAGATGAAAGAATGCGGAAAGATGAAAGATGAAACAATGCGGAAAGATGAAAGATGAAAGAATGCGGAAGATGAAAGATGAAACAATGCGGAAACATGAAAGATGAAACAATGCGGAAAGATGAAAGATGAAAGAATGCGGAAGATGAAAGATGAAACAATGCGGAAAGATGAAACAATGCGGAAAGATGAAAGATGAAACAATGCGGAAAGATGAAAGATGAAAGAATGCGGAAAGATGAAAGATGAAAGAATGCGGAAAGATGAAAGATGAAAGAATGCGGAAAGATGAAAGATGAAACAATGCGGAAAGATGAAAGATGAAACAATGCGGAAAGATGAAAGATGAAACAATGCGGAAAGATGAAAGATGAAAAAATGCGGAAAGATGAAAGATGAAACAATGCGGAAAGATGAAACAATGCGGAAAGATGAAACAATGCGGAAAGATGAAACAATGCGGAAAGATGAAACAATGCGGAAAGATGAAAGATGAAAAAATGCGGAAAGATGAAAGATGAAACAATGCGGAAAGATGAAATTATGCGGAAAGATGAAACAATGCGGTAAGATGAAAGATGAAACAATGCGGAAAGATGAAAGATGAAAAAATGCGGAAAGATGAAAGATGAAACAATGCGGAAAGATGAAAGATGAAAGAATGCGGAAGATGAAAGATGAAACAATGCGGAAAGATGAAACAATGCGGAAAGATGAAAGATGAAACAATGCGGAAAGATGAAAGATGAAAGAATGCGGAAAGATGAAAGATGAAACAATGCGGAAAGATGAAAGATGAAACATTGCGGAAAGATGAAAGATGAAACAATGCGGAAAGATGAAAGATGAAAGAATGCGGAAAGATGAAAGATGAAACAATGCGGAAAGATGAAAGATGAAAGAATGCGGAAGATGAAAGATGAAACAATGCGGAAACATGAAAGATGAAACAATGCGGAAAGATGAAAGATGAAAGAATGCGGAAGATGAAAGATGAAACAATGCGGAAAGATGAAACAATGCGGAAAGATGAAAGATGAAACAATGCGGAAAGATGAAAGATGAAAGAATGCGGAAAGATGAAAGATGAAAGAATGCGGAAAGATGAAAGATGAAAGAATGCGGAAAGATGAAAGATGAAACAATGCGGAAAGATGAAAGATGAAACAATGCGGAAAGATGAAAGATGAAACAATGCGGAAAGATGAAAGATGAAAAAATGCGGAAAGATGAAAGATGAAACAATGCGGAAAGATGAAACAATGCGGAAAGATGAAACAATGCGGAAAGATGAAAGATGAAACAATGCGGAAAGATGAAACAATGCGGAAAGATGAAACAATGCGGAAAGATGAAACAATGCGGAAAGATGAAACAATGCGGAAAGATGAAAGATGAAAAAATGCGGAAAGATGAAAGATGAAACAATGCGGAAAGATGAAATTATGCGGAAAGATGAAACAATGCGGAAAGATGAAAGATGAAACAATGCGGAAAGATGAAAGATGAAAAAATGCGGAAAGATGAAAGATGAAACAATGCGGAAAGATGAAAGATGAAAGAATGCGGAAGATGAAAGATGAAACAATGCGGAAAGATGAAACAATGCGGAAAGATGAAAGATGAAACAATGCGGAAAGATGAAAGATGAAAGAATGCGGAAAGATGAAAGATGAAACAATGCGGAAAGATGAAAGATGAAACATTGCGGAAAGATGAAAGATGAAACAATGCGGAAAGATGAAAGATGAAAGAATGCGGAAAGATGAAAGATGAAACAATGCGGAAAGATGAAACAATGCGGAAAGATGAAAGATGAAAAAATGCGGAAAGATGAAAGATGAAACAATGCGGAAAGATGAAAGATGAAACAATGCGGAAAGATGAAAGATGAAACAATGCGGAAAGATGAAAGATGAAAGAATGCGGAAGATGAAAGATGAAACAATGCGGAAAGATGAAACAATGCGGAAAGATGAAACAATGCGGAAAGATGAAACAATGCGGAAAGATGAAACAATGCGGAAAGATGAAACAATGCGGAAAGATGAAACAATGCGGAAAGATGAAACAATGCGGAAAGATGAAACAATGCGGAAAGATGAAACAATGCGGAAAGATGAAACAATGCGGAAAGATGAAACAATGCGGAAAGATGAAACAATGCGGAAAGATGAAACAATGCGGAAAGATGAAACAATGCGGAAAGATGAAACAATGCGGAAAGATGAAACAATGCGGAAAGATGAAACAATGCGGAAAGATGTAACAATGCGGAAAGATGAAACAATGCTGAAAGATGAAAGATGAAAAAATGCGGAAAGATGAAAGATGAAACAATGCGGAAAGATGAAAGATGAAAGAATGCGGAAAGATGAAAGATGAAACAATGCGGAAAGATGAAAGATGAAAGAATGCGGAAGATGAAAGATGAAACAATGCGGAAAGATGAAAGATGAAACACTGCGGAAAGATGAAAGATGAAACAATGCGGAAGATGAAAGATGAAACAATGCGGAAAGATGAAACAATGCGGAAAGATGAAACAATGCGGAAAGATGAAACAATGCGGAAAGATGAAACAATGCGGAAAGATGAAACAATGCGGAAAGATGAAACAATGCGGAAAGATGAAACAATGCGGAAAGATGAAAGATGAAACAATGCGGAAAGATGAAAGATGAAACAATGCGGAAAGATGAAAGATGAAAGAATGCGGAAAGATGAAAGATGAAAGAATGCGGAAAGATGAAAGATGAAAGAATGCGGAAAGATGAAAGATGAAACAATGCGGAAAGATGAAAGATGAAACAATGCGGAAAGATGAAAGATGAAACAATGCGGAAAGATGAAAGATGAAAAAATGCGGAAAGATGAAAGATGAAACAATGCGGAAAGATGAAAGATGAAATAATGCGGAAAGATGAAAGATGAAAGAATGCGGAAAGATGAAAGATGAAAGAATGCGGAAAGATGAAAGATGAAACAATGCGGAAAGATGAAAGATGAAACAATGCGGAAAGATGAAAGATGAAACAATGCGGAAAGATGAAAGATGAAAAAATGCGGAAAGATGAAAGATGAAACAATGCGGAAAGATGAAACAATGCGGAAGATGAAAGATGAAACAATGCGGAAAGATGAAACAATGCGGAAAGATGAAAGATGAAACAATGCGGAAAGATGAAAGATGAAACAATGCGGAAAGATGAAAGATGAAAGAATGCGGAAAGATGAAAGATGAAAGAATGCGGAAAGATGAAAGATGAAAGAATGCGGAAAGATGAAAGATGAAACAATGCGGAAAGATGAAAGATGAAACAATGCGGAAAGATGAAAGATGAAACAATGCGGAAAGATGAAAGATGAAAAAATGCGGAAAGATGAAAGATGAAACAATGCGGAAAGATGAAACAATGCGGAAAGATGAAAGATGAAACAATGCGGAAAGATGAAAGATGAAACAATGCGGAAAGATGAAAGATGAAAGAATGCGGAAAGATGAAAGATGAAACAATGCGGAAAGATGAAAGATGAAACAATGCGGAAAGATGAAAGATGAAACAATGCGGAAAGATGAAAGATGAAAGAATGCGGAAGATGAAAGATGAAACAATGCGGAAAGATGAAAGATGAAAGAATGCGGAAAGATGAAAGATGAAAGAATGCGGAAAGATGAAAGATGAAACAATGCGGAAAGATGAATGATGAAACAATGCGGAAAGATGAAAGATGAAACAATGCGGAAAGATGAAAGATGAAAGAATGCGGAAAGATGAAAGGATGAAACAATGCGGAAAGATGAAAGATGAAACAATGCGGAAAGATGAAAGATGAAACAATGCGGAAAGATGAAAGATGAAACAATGCGGAAAGATGAAAGATGAAACAATGCGGAAAGATGAAACAATGCGGAAAGATGAAACAATGCGGAAAGATGAAACAATGCGGAAAGATGAAAGATGAAACAATGCGGAAAGATGAAAGATGAAACAATGCGGAAAGATGAAAGATGAAAGAATGCGGAAAGATGAAAGATGAAACAATGCGGAAAGATGAAAGATGAAACAATGCGGAAAGATGAAAGATGAAACAATGCGGAAAGATGAAACAATGCGGAAAGATGAAACAATGCGGAAAGATGAAACAATGCAAAAGATGAAACAATGCGGAAAGATGAAACAATGCGGAAAGATGAAACAATGCGGAAAGATGAAAGATGAAACAATGCGGAAAGATGAAAGATGAAACAATGCGGAAAGATGAAAGATGAAAGAATGCGGAAAGATGAAAGATGAAACAATGCGGAAAGATGAAAGATGAAACAATGCGGAAAGATGAAAGATGAAACAATGCGGAAAGATGAAAGATGAAAGAATGCGGAAGATGAAAGATGAAACAATGCGGAAAGATGAAAGATGAAACAATGCGGAAAGATGAAAGATGAAAGAATGCGGAAAGATGAAAGATGAAACAATGCGGAAAGATGAAAGATGAAACAATGCGGAAAGATGAAAGATGAAACAATGCGGAAAGATGAAAGATGAAAGAATGCGGAAAGAAGAAAGATGAAAGATGAAAGATGAAACAATGCGGAAAGATGAAACAATGCGGAAAGATGAAAGATGAAAGAATGCGGAAGATGAAAGATGAAACAATGCGGAAAGATGAAACAATGCGGAAAGATGAAAGATGAAACAATGCGGAAAGATGAAAGATGAAAGAATGCGGAAAGATGAAAGGATGAAACAATGCGGAAAGATGAAAGATGAAACAATGCGGAAAGATGAAAGATGAAACAATGCGGAAAGATGAAAGATGAAACAATGCGGAAAGATGAAAGATGAAACAATGCGGAAAGATGAAACAATGCGGAAAGATGAAACAATGCGGAAAGATGAAACAATGCGGAAAGATGAAACAATGCGGAAAGATGAAACAATGCGGAAAGATGAAACAATGCGGAAAGATGAAACAATGCGGAAAGATGAAACAATGCGGAAAGGTGAAACAATGCGGAAAGATGAAACAATGCGGAAAGATGAAACAATGCGGAAAGATGAAACAATGCGGAAAGATGAAACAATGCGGAAAGATGAAACAATGCGGAAAGATGAAACAATGCGGAAAGATGAAACAATGCGGAAAGATGAAACAATGCGGAAAGATGAAACAATGCGGAAAGATGAAACAATGCGGAAAGATGAAACAATGCGGAAAGATGAAACAATGCGGAAAGATGAAAGATGAAAAAATGCGGAAAGATGAAAGATGAAACAATGCGGAAAGATGAAAGATGAAAGAATGCGGAAAGATGAAAGATGAAACAATGCGGAAAGATGAAAGATGAAAGAATGCGGAAGATGAAAGATGAAACAATGCGGAAACATGAAAGATGAAACAATGCGGAAACATGAAAGATGAAACAATGCGGAAAGATGAAAGATGAAAGAATGCGGAAGATGAAAGATGAAACAATGCGGAAAGATGAAACAATGCGGAAAGATGAAAGATGAAACAATGCGGAAAGATGAAAGACGAAACAATGCGGAAAGATGAAAGATGAAAGAATGCGGAAAGATGAAAGATGAAAGAATGCGGTAAGATGAAAGATGAAAGAATGCGGAAAGATGAAAGATGAAACAATGCGGAAAGATGAAAGATGAAAGAATGCGGAAGATGAAAGATGAAACAATGCGGAAAGATGAAAGATGAAACAATGCGGAAAGATGAAAGATGAAACAATGCGGAAGATGAAAGATGAAACAATGCGGAAAGATGAAACAATGCGGAAATATGAAACAATGCGGAAAGATGAAACAATGCGGAAAGGTGAAACAATGCGGAAAGATGAAACAATGCGGAAAGATGAAACAATGCGGAAAGATGAAACAATGCGGAAAGATGAAAGATGAAAGATTGCGGAAGATGAAAGATGAAACAATGCGGAAAGATGAAAGATGAAACAATGCGGAAAGATGAAAGATGAAACAATGCGGAAAGATGAAACAATGCGGAAAGATGAAAGATGAAACAATGCGGAAAGATGAAATATGAAACAATGCGGAAAGATGAAAGATGAAAGAATACGGAAAGATGAAAGATGAAACAATGCGGAAAGATGAAAGATGAAACAATGCGGAAAGATGAAAGATGAAACAATGCGGAAAGATGAAACAATGCGGAAAGATGAAACAATGCGGAAAGATGAAACAATGCGGAAAGATGAAACAATGCGGAAAGATGAAACAATGCGGAAAGATGAAACAATGCGGAAAGATGAAACAATGCGGAAAGATGAAACAATGCGGAAAGATGAAACAATGCGGAAAGATGAAACAATGCGGAAAGATGAAACAATGCGGAAAGATGAAACAATGCGGAAAGATGAAACAATGCGGAAAGATGAAACAATGCGGAAAGATGAAACAATGCGGAAAGATGAAACAATGCGGAAAGATGAAACAATGCGGAAAGATGAAACAATGCGGAAAGATGAAACAATGCGGAAAGATGAAACAATGCGGAAAGATGAAACAATGCGGAAAGATGAAACAATGCGGAAAGATGAAACAATGCGGAAAGATGAAACAATGCGGAAAGATGAAACAATGCGGAAAGATGAAACAATGCGGAAAGATGAAACAATGCGGAAAGATGAAACAATGCGGAAAGATGAAACAATGCGGAAAGATGAAACAATGCGGAAAGATGAAACAATGCGGAAAGATGAAACAATGCGGAAAGATGAAACAATGCGGAAAGATGAAACAATGCGGAAAGATGAAAGATGAAAAAATGCGGAAAGATGAAAGATGAAACAATGCGGAAAGATGAAAGATGAAAGAATGCGGAAAGATGAAAGATGAAACAATGCGGAAAGATGAAAGATGAAAGAATGCGGAAGATGAAAGATGAAACAATGCGGAAACATGAAAGATGAAACAATGCGGAAAGATGAAAGATGAAAGAATGCGGAAGATGAAAGATGAAACAATGCGGAAAGATGAAACAATGCGGAAAGATGAAAGATGAAACAATGCGGAAAGATGAAAGATGAAAGAATGCGGAAAGATGAAAGATGAAAGAATGCGGAAAGATGAAAGATGAAAGAATGCGGAAAGATGAAAGATGAAACAATGCGGAAAGATGAAAGATGAAACAATGCGGAAAGATGAAAGATGAAACAATGCGGAAAGATGAAAGATGAAAAAATGCGGAAAGATGAAAGATGAAACAATGCGGAAAGATGAAACAATGCGGAAAGATGAAACAATGCGGAAAGATGAAACAATGCGGAAAGATGAAACAATGCGGAAAGATGAAAGATGAAAAAATGCGGAAAGATGAAAGATGAAACAATGCGGAAAGATGAAATTATGCGGAAAGATGAAACAATGCGGAAAGATGAAAGATGAAACAATGCGGAAAGATGAAAGATGAAAAAATGCGGAAAGATGAAAGATGAAACAATGCGGAAAGATGAAAGATGAAAGAATGCGGAAGATGAAAGATGAAACAATGCGGAAAGATGAAACAATGCGGAAAGATGAAAGATGAAACAATGCGGAAAGATGAAAGATGAAAGAATGCGGAAAGATGAAAGATGAAACAATGCGGAAAGATGAAAGATGAAACATTGCGGAAAGATGAAAGATGAAACAATGCGGAAAGATGAAAGATGAAAGAATGCGGAAAGATGAAAGATGAAACAATGCGGAAAGATGAAAGATGAAAGAATGCGGAAGATGAAAGATGAAACAATGCGGAAACATGAAAGATGAAACAATGCGGAAAGATGAAAGATGAAAGAATGCGGAAGATGAAAGATGAAACAATGCGGAAAGATGAAACAATGCGGAAAGATGAAAGATGAAACAATGCGGAAAGATGAAAGATGAAAGAATGCGGAAAGATGAAAGATGAAAGAATGCGGAAAGATGAAAGATGAAAGAATGCGGAAAGATGAAAGATGAAACAATGCGGAAAGATGAAAGATGAAACAATGCGGAAAGATGAAAGATGAAACAATGCGGAAAGATGAAAGATGAAAAAATGCGGAAAGATGAAAGATGAAACAATGCGGAAAGATGAAACAATGCGGAAAGATGAAACAATGCGGAAAGATGAAACAATGCGGAAAGATGAAACAATGCGGAAAGATGAAAGATGAAAAAATGCGGAAAGATGAAAGATGAAACAATGCGGAAAGATGAAATTATGCGGAAAGATGAAACAATGCGGAAAGATGAAAGATGAAACAATGCGGAAAGATGAAAGATGAAAAAATGCGGAAAGATGAAAGATGAAACAATGCGGAAAGATGAAAGATGAAAGAATGCGGAAGATGAAAGATGAAACAATGCGGAAAGATGAAACAATGCGGAAAGATGAAAGATGAAACAATGCGGAAAGATGAAAGATGAAAGAATGCGGAAAGATGAAAGATGAAACAATGCGGAAAGATGAAAGATGAAACATTGCGGAAAGATGAAAGATGAAACAATGCGGAAAGATGAAAGATGAAAGAATGCGGAAAGATGAAAGATGAAACAATGCGGAAAGATGAAACAATGCGGAAAGATGAAAGATGAAAAAATGCGGAAAGATGAAAGATGAAACAATGCGGAAAGATGAAAGATGAAACAATGCGGAAAGATGAAAGATGAAACAATGCGGAAAGATGAAAGATGAAAGAATGCGGAAGATGAAAGATGAAACAATGCGGAAAGATGAAACAATGCGGAAAGATGAAACAATGCGGAAAGATGAAACAATGCGGAAAGATGAAACAATGCGGAAAGATGAAACAATGCGGAAAGATGAAACAATGCGGAAAGATGAAACAATGCGGAAAGATGAAACAATGCGGAAAGATGAAACAATGCGGAAAGATGAAACAATGCGGAAAGATGAAACAATGCGGAAAGATGAAACAATGCGGAAAGATGAAACAATGCGGAAAGATGAAACAATGCGGAAAGATGAAACAATGCGGAAAGATGAAACAATGCGGAAAGATGAAACAATGCGGAAAGATGAAACAATGCGGAAAGATGAAACAATGCGGAAAGATGAAACAATGCGGAAAGATGAAACAATGCGGAAAGATGAAACAATGCGGAAAGATGAAACAATGCGGAAAGATGAAACAATGCGGAAAGATGAAACAATGCGGAAAGATGAAACAATGCGGAAAGATGAAACAATGCGGAAAGATGAAACAATGCGGAAAGATGAAACAATGCGGAAAGATGAAACAATGCGGAAAGATGAAACAATGCGGAAAGATGAAACAATGCGGAAAGATGAAACAATGCGGAAAGATGAAACAATGCTGAAAGATGAAAGATGAAAAAATGCGGAAAGATGAAAGATGAAACAATGCGGAAAGATGAAAGATGAAAGAATGCGGAAAGATGAAAGATGAAACAATGCGGAAAGATGAAAGATGAAAGAATGCGGAAGATGAAAGATGAAACAATGCGGAAAGATGAAAGATGAAACACTGCGGAAAGATGAAAGATGAAACAATGCGGAAGATGAAAGATGAAACAATGCGGAAAGATGAAACAATGCGGAAAGATGAAACAATGCGGAAAGATGAAACAATGCGGAAAGATGAAACAATGCGGAAAGATGAAACAATGCGGAAAGATGAAACAATGCGGAAAGATGAAAGATGAAACAATGCGGAAAGATGAAAGATGAAACAATGCGGAAAGATGAAAGATGAAAGAATGCGGAAAGATGAAAGATGAAAGAATGCGGAAAGATGAAAGATGAAAGAATGCGGAAAGATGAAAGATGAAACAATGCGGAAAGATGAAAGATGAAACAATGCGGAAAGATGAAAGATGAAACAATGCGGAAAGATGAAAGATGAAAAAATGCGGAAAGATGAAAGATGAAACAATGCGGAAAGATGAAAGATGAAATAATGCGGAAAGATGAAAGATGAAAGAATGCGGAAAGATGAAAGATGAAAGAATGCGGAAAGATGAAAGATGAAACAATGCGGAAAGATGAAAGATGAAACAATGCGGAAAGATGAAAGATGAAACAATGCGGAAAGATGAAAGATGAAAAAATGCGGAAAGATGAAAGATGAAACAATGCGGAAAGATGAAACAATGCGGAAAGATGAAACAATGCGGAAAGATGAAAGATGAAAAAATGCGGAAAGATGAAAGATGAAACAATGCGGAAAGATGAAATTATGCGGAAAGATGAAACAATGCGGAAAGATGAAAGATGAAACAATGCGGAAAGATGAAAGATGAAAAAATGCGGAAAGATGAAAGATGAAACAATGCGGAAAGATGAAAGATGAAAGAATGCGGAAGATGAAAGATGAAACAATGCGGAAAGATGAAACAATGCGGAAAGATGAAACAATGCGGAAAGATGAAAGATGAAACAATGCGGAAATATGAAAGATGAAAGAATGCGGAAAGATGAAAGATGAAACAATGCGGAAAGATGAAAGATGAAACATTGCGGAAAGATGAAAGATGAAACAATGCGGAAAGATGAAAGATGAAAGAATGCGGAAAGATGAAAGATGAAACAATGCGGAAAGATGAAACAATGCGGAAAGATGAAAGATGAAAAAATGCGGAAAGATGAAAGATGAAACAATGCGGAAAGATGAAAGATGAAACAATGCGGAAAGATGAAAGATGAAACAATGCGGAAAGATGAAAGATGAAAGAATGCGGAAGATGAAAGATGAAACAATGCGGAAAGATGAAACAATGCGGAAAGATGAAACAATGCGGAAAGATGAAACAATGCGGAAAGATGAAACAATGCGGAAAGATGAAACAATGCGGAAAGATGAAACAATGCGGAAAGATGAAACAATGCGGAAAGATGAAACAATGCGGAAAGATGAAACAATGCGGAAAGATGAAACAATGCGGAAAGATGAAACAATGCGGAAAGATGAAACAATGCGGAAAGATGAAACAATGCGGAAAGATGAAACAATGCGGAAAGATGAAACAATGCGGAAAGATGAAACAATGCGGAAAGATGAAACAATGCGGAAAGATGAAACAATGCGGAAAGATGAAACAATGCGGAAAGATGAAAGATGAAAAAATGCGGAAAGATGAAAGATGAAACAATGCGGAAAGATGAAAGATGAAAGAATGCGGAAAGATGAAAGATGAAACAATGCGGAAAGATGAAAGATGAAAGAATGCGGAAGATGAAAGATGAAACAATGCGGAAAGATGAAAGATGAAACAGTGCGGAAAGATGAAAGATGAAAGAATGCGGAAGATGAAAGATGAAACAATGCGGAAAGATGAAACAATGCGGAAAGATGAAACAATGCGGAAAGATGAAACAATGCGGAAAGATGAAACAATGCGGAAAGATGAAACAATGCGGAAAGATGAAAGATGAAACAATGCGGAAAGATGAAAGATGAAAGAATGCGGAAAGATGACAGATGAAAGAATGCGGAAAGATGAAAGATGAAACAATGCGTAAAGATGAAAGATGAAAAAATGCGGAAAGATGAAAGATGAAACAATGCGGAAAGATGAAAGATGAAAAAATGCGGAAAGATGAAAGATGAAACAATGCGGAAAGATGAAAGATGAAACAATGCGGAAAGATGAAACAATGCGGAAAGATGAAAGATGAAAGAATGCGGAAAGATGAAAGATGAAAGAATGCGGAAAGATGAAAGATGAAACAATGCGGAAAGATGAAACAATGCGGAAAGATGAAACAATGCGGAAAGATGAAACAATGCGGAAAGATGAAACAATGCGGAAAGATGAAACAATGCGGAAAGATGAAACAATGCGGAAAGATGAAACAATGCGGAAAGATGAAACAATGCGGAAAGATGAAACAATGCGGAAAGATGAAACAATGCGGAAAGATGAAACAATGCGGAAAGATGAAACAATGCGGAAAGATGAAACAATGCGGAAAGATGAAACAATGCGGAAAGATGAAACAATGCGGAAAGATGAAACAATGCGGAAAGATGAAACAATGCGGAAAGATGAAACAATGCGGAAAGATGAAACAATGCGGAAAGATGAAACAATGCGGAAAGATGAAACAATGCGGAAAGATGAAACAATGCTGAAAGATGAAAGATGAAAAAATGCGGAAAGATGAAAGATGAAACAATGCGGAAAGATGAAAGATGAAAGAATGCGGAAAGATGAAAGATGAAACAATGCGGAAAGATGAAAGATGAAAGAATGCGGAAGATGAAAGATGAAACAATGCGGAAAGATGAAAGATGAAACACTGCGGAAAGATGAAAGATGAAACAATGCGGAAGATGAAAGATGAAACAATGCGGAAAGATGAAACAATGCGGAAAGATGAAACAATGCGGAAAGATGAAACAATGCGGAAAGATGAAACAATGCGGAAAGATGAAACAATGCGGAAAGATGAAACAATGCGGAAAGATGAAACAATGCGGAAAGATGAAACAATGCGGAAAGATGAAAGATGAAACAATGCGGAAAGATGAAAGATGAAACAATGCGGAAAGATGAAAGATGAAAGAATGCGGAAAGATGAAAGATGAAAGAATGCGGAAAGATGAAAGATGAAAGAATGCGGAAAGATGAAAGATGAAACAATGCGGAAAGATGAAAGATGAAACAATGCGGAAAGATGAAAGATGAAACAATGCGGAAAGATGAAAGATGAAAAAATGCGGAAAGATGAAAGATGAAACAATGCGGAAAGATGAAAGATGAAATAATGCGGAAAGATGAAAGATGAAAGAATGCGGAAAGATGAAAGATGAAAGAATGCGGAAAGATGAAAGATGAAACAATGCGGAAAGATGAAAGATGAAACAATGCGGAAAGATGAAAGATGAAACAATGCGGAAAGATGAAAGATGAAAAAATGCGGAAAGATGAAAGATGAAACAATGCGGAAAGATGAAACAATGCGGAAAGATGAAACAATGCGGAAAGATGAAAGATGAAAAAATGCGGAAAGATGAAAGATGAAACAATGCGGAAAGATGAAATTATGCGGAAAGATGAAACAATGCGGAAAGATGAAAGATGAAACAATGCGGAAAGATGAAAGATGAAAAAATGCGGAAAGATGAAAGATGAAACAATGCGGAAAGATGAAAGATGAAAGAATGCGGAAGATGAAAGATGAAACAATGCGGAAAGATGAAACAATGCGGAAAGATGAAACAATGCGGAAAGATGAAAGATGAAACAATGCGGAAATATGAAAGATGAAAGAATGCGGAAAGATGAAAGATGAAACAATGCGGAAAGATGAAAGATGAAACATTGCGGAAAGATGAAAGATGAAACAATGCGGAAAGATGAAAGATGAAAGAATGCGGAAAGATGAAAGATGAAACAATGCGGAAAGATGAAACAATGCGGAAAGATGAAAGATGAAAAAATGCGGAAAGATGAAAGATGAAACAATGCGGAAAGATGAAAGATGAAACAATGCGGAAAGATGAAAGATGAAACAATGCGGAAAGATGAAAGATGAAAGAATGCGGAAGATGAAAGATGAAACAATGCGGAAAGATGAAACAATGCGGAAAGATGAAACAATGCGGAAAGATGAAACAATGCGGAAAGATGAAACAATGCGGAAAGATGAAACAATGCGGAAAGATGAAACAATGCGGAAAGATGAAACAATGCGGAAAGATGAAACAATGCGGAAAGATGAAACAATGCGGAAAGATGAAACAATGCGGAAAGATGAAACAATGCGGAAAGATGAAACAATGCGGAAAGATGAAACAATGCGGAAAGATGAAACAATGCGGAAAGATGAAACAATGCGGAAAGATGAAACAATGCGGAAAGATGAAACAATGCGGAAAGATGAAACAATGCGGAAAGATGAAACAATGCGGAAAGATGAAACAATGCGGAAAGATGAAACAATGCGGAAAGATGAAACAATGCGGAAAGATGAAAGATGAAAAAATGCGGAAAGATGAAAGATGAAACAATGCGGAAAGATGAAAGATGAAAGAATGCGGAAAGATGAAAGATGAAACAATGCGGAAAGATGAAAGATGAAAGAATGCGGAAGATGAAAGATGAAACAATGCGGAAAGATGAAAGATGAAACAGTGCGGAAAGATGAAAGATGAAAGAATGCGGAAGATGAAAGATGAAACAATGCGGAAAGATGAAACAATGCGGAAAGATGAAACAATGCGGAAAGATGAAACAATGCGGAAAGATGAAACAATGCGGAAAGATGAAAGATGAAACAATGCGGAAAGATGAAAGATGAAAGAATGCGGAAAGATGAAAGATGAAAGAATGCGGAAAGATGAAAGATGAAACAATGCGTAAAGATGAAAGATGAAAAAATGCGGAAAGATGAAAGATGAAACAATGCGGAAAGATGAAAGATGAAAAAATGCGGAAAGATGAAAGATGAAACAATGCGGAAAGATGAAAGATGAAACAATGCGGAAAGATGAAACAATGCGGAAAGATGAAAGATGAAAGAATGCGGAAAGATGAAAGATGAAAGAATGCGGAAAGATGAAAGATGAAACAATGCGGAAAGATGAAAGATGAAACAATGCGGAAAGATGAAAGATGAAACAATGCGGAAAGATGAAAGATGAAACAATGCGGAAAGATGAAACAATGCGGAAAGATGAAACAATGCGGAAAGATGAAACAATGCGGAAAGATGAAACAATGCGGAAAGATGAAACAATGCGGAAAGATGAAACAATGCGGAAAGATGAAACAATGCGGAAAGATGAAACAATGCGAAAAGATGAAACAATGCTGAAATATGAAAAAATGCGGAAAGATGAAAGATGAAACAATGCGGAAAGATGAAAGATGAAAGAATGCGGAAAGATGAAAGATGAAACAATGCGGAAAGATGAAAGATGAAAGAATGCGGAAGATGAAAGATGAAACAATGCGGAAAGATGAAACAATGCGGAAAGATGAAACAATGCGGAAAGATGAAACAATGCGGAAAGATGAAACAATGCGGAAAGATGAAACAATGCGGAAAGATGAAACAATGCGGAAAGATGAAACAATGCGGAAAGATGAAAGATGAAACAATGCGGAAAGATGAAAGATGAAACAATGCGGAAAGATGAAAGATGAAAGAATGCGGAAAGATGAAAGATGAAAGAATGCGGAAAGATGAAAGATGAAAGAATGCGGAAAGATGAAAGATGAAACAATGCGGAAAGATGAAAGATGAAACAATGCGGAAAGATGAAAGATGAAACAATGCGGAAAGATGAAAGATGAAAAAATGCGGAAAGATGAAAGATGAAACAATGCGGAAAGATGAAACAATGCGGAAAGATGAAACAATGCGGAAAGATGAAAGATGAAACAACGCGGAAAGATGAAAGATGAAACAATGCGGAAAGATGAAAGATGAAAGAATGCGGAAAGATGAAAGATGAAACAATGCGGAAAGATGATAGATGAAACAATGCGGAAAGATGAAAGATGAAACAATGCGGAAAGATGAAAGATGAAAGAATGCGGAAGATGAAAGATGAAACAATGCGGAAAGATGAAAGATGAAAGAATGCGGAAAGATGAAAGATGAAAGAATGCGGAAAGATGAAAGATGAAACAATGCGGAAAGATGAAAGATGAAACAATGCGGAAAGATGAAAGATGAAACAATGCGGAAAGATGAAAGATGAAAGAATGCGGAAAGATGAAAGATGAAAGATGAAAGATGAAACAATGCGGAAAGATGAAACAATGCGGAAAGATGAAAGATGAAAGAATGCGGAAGATGAAAGATGAAACAATGCGGAAAGATGAAACAATGCGGAAAGATGAAAGATGAAACAATGCGGAAAGATGAAAGATGAAAGAATGCGGAAAGATGAAAGGATGAAACAATGCGGAAAGATGAAAGATGAAACAATGCGGAAAGATGAAAGATGAAACAATGCGGAAAGATGAAAGATGAAACAATGCGGAAAGATGAAAGATGAAACAATGCGGAAAGATGAAACAATGCGGAAAGATGAAACAATGCGGAAAGATGAAACAATGCGGAAAGATGAAACAATGCGGAAAGATGAAAGATGAAACAATGCGGAAAGATGAAAGATGAAAAAATGCGGAAAGATGAAAGATGAAACAATGCGGAAAGATGAAACAATGCGGAAAGATGAAACAATGCGGAAAGATGAAACAATGCGGAAAGATGAAACAATGCGGAAAGATGAAAGATGAAAAAATGCGGAAAGATGAAAGATGAAACAATGCGGAAAGATGAAATTATGCGGAAAGATGAAACAATGCGGAAAGATGAAAGATGAAACAATGCGGAAAGATGAAAGATGAAAAAATGCGGAAAGATGAAAGATGAAACAATGCGGAAAGATGAAAGATGAAAGAATGCGGAAGATGAAAGATGAAACAATGCGGAAAGATGAAACAATGCGGAAAGATGAAAGATGAAACAATGCGGAAAGATGAAAGATGAAAGAATGCGGAAAGATGAAAGATGAAACAATGCGGAAAGATGAAAGATGAAACATTGCGGAAAGATGAAAGATGAAACAATGCGGAAAGATGAAAGATGAAAGAATGCGGAAAGATGAAAGATGAAACAATGCGGAAAGATGAAACAATGCGGAAAGATGAAAGATGAAAAAATGCGGAAAGATGAAAGATGAAACAATGCGGAAAGATGAAAGATGAAACAATGCGGAAAGATGAAAGATGAAACAATGCGGAAAGATGAAATATGAAAGAATGCGGAAGATGAAAGATGAAACAATGCGGAAAGATGAAACAATGCGGAAAGATGAAACAATGCGGAAAGATGAAACAATGCGGAAAGATGAAACAATGCGGAAAGATGAAACAATGCGGAAAGATGAAACAATGCGGAAAGATGAAACAATGCGGTAAGATGAAACAATGCGGAAAGATGAAACAATGCGGAAAGATGAAACAATGCGGAAAGATGAAACAATGCGGAAAGATGAAACAATGCGGAAAGATGAAACAATGCGGAAAGATGAAACAATGCGGAAAGATGAAACAATGCGGAAAGATGAAACAATGCGGAAAGATGAAACAATGCGGAAAGATGAAACAATGCGGAAAGATGAAACAATGCGGAAAGATGAAACAATGCGGAAAGATGAAACAATGCGGAAAGATGAAACAATGCGGAAAGATGAAACAATGCGGAAAGATGAAACAATGCGGAAAGATGAAACAATGCGGAAAGATGAAACAATGCTGAAAGATGAAAGATGAAAAAATGCGGAAAGATGAAAGATGAAACAATGCGGAAAGATGAAAGATGAAAGAATGCGGAAAGATGAAAGATGAAACAATGCGGAAAGATGAAAGATGAAAGAATGCGGAAGATGAAAGATGAAACAATGCGGAAAGATGAAAGATGAAACACTGCGGAAAGATGAAAGATGAAACAATGCGGAAGATGAAAGATGAAACAATGCGGAAAGATGAAACAATGCGGAAAGATGAAACAATGCGGAAAGATGAAACAATGCGGAAAGATGAAACAATGCGGAAAGATGAAACAATGCGGAAAGATGAAACAATGCGGAAAGATGAAACAATGCGGAAAGATGAAACAATGCGGAAAGATGAAACAATGCGGAAAGATGAAACAATGCGGAAAGATGAAAGATGAAACAATGCGGAAAGATGAAAGATGAAACAATGCGGAAAGATGAAA
This sequence comes from Gastracanthus pulcherrimus, assembly GCA_949152435.1. Classification (NCBI taxonomy): domain Eukaryota; kingdom Metazoa; phylum Arthropoda; class Insecta; order Hymenoptera; family Pteromalidae; genus Gastracanthus; species Gastracanthus pulcherrimus. Next base: position 632,534 of record CASCKD010000058.1, read on the forward strand.
GATGAAAGAATGCGGAAAGATGAAAGATGAAAGAATGCGGAAAGATGAAAGATGAAAGAATGCGGAAAGATGAAAGATGAAACAATGCGGAAAGATGAAAGATGAAACAATGCGGAAAGATGAAAGATGAAACAATGCGGAAAGATGAAAGATGAAAAAATGCGGAAAGATGAAAGATGAAACAATGCGGAAAGATGAAAGATGAAAGAATGCGGAAAGATGAAAGATGAAAGAATGCGGAAAGATGAAAGATGAAAGAATGCGGAAAGATGAAAGATGAAACAATGCGGAAAGATGAAAGATGAAACAATGCGGAAAGATGAAAGATGAAACAATGCGGAAAGATGAAAGATGAAAAAATGCGGAAAGATGAAAGATGAAACAATGCGGAAAGATGAAACAATGCGGAAAGATGAAACAATGCGGAAAGATGAAAGATGAAAAAATGCGGAAAGATGAAAGATGAAACAATGCGGAAAGATGAAATTATGCGGAAAGATGAAACAATGCGGAAAGATGAAAGATGAAACAATGCGGAAAGATGAAAGATGAAAAAATGCGGAAAGATGAAAGATGAAACAATGCGGAAAGATGAAAGATGAAAGAATGCGGAAGATGAAAGATGAAACAATGCGGAAAGATGAAACAATGCGGAAAGATGAAACAATGCGGAAAGATGAAAGATGAAACAATGCGGAAATATGAAAGATGAAAGAATGCGGAAAGATGAAAGATGAAACAATGCGGAAAGATGAAAGATGAAACATTGCGGAAAGATGAAAGATGAAACAATGCGGAAAGATGAAAGATGAAAGAATGCGGAAAGATGAAAGATGAAACAATGCGGAAAGATGAAACAATGCGGAAAGATGAAAGATGAAAAAATGCGGAAAGATGAAAGATGAAACAATGCGGAAAGATGAAAGATGAAACAATGCGGAAAGATGAAAGATGAAACAATGCGGAAAGATGAAAGATGAAAGAATGCGGAAGATGAAAGATGAAACAATGCGGAAAGATGAAACAATGCGGAAAGATGAAACAATGCGGAAAGATGAAACAATGCGGAAAGATGAAACAATGCGGAAAGATGAAACAATGCGGAAAGATGAAACAATGCGGAAAGATGAAACAATGCGGAAAGATGAAACAATGCGGAAAGATGAAACAATGCGGAAAGATGAAACAATGCGGAAAGATGAAACAATGCGGAAAGATGAAACAATGCGGAAAGATGAAACAATGCGGAAAGATGAAACAATGCGGAAAGATGAAACAATGCGGAAAGATGAAACAATGCGGAAAGATGAAACAATGCGGAAAGATGAAACAATGCGGAAAGATGAAACAATGCGGAAAGATGAAAGATGAAAAAATGCGGAAAGATGAAAGATGAAACAATGCGGAAAGATGAAAGATGAAAGAATGCGGAAAGATGAAAGATGAAACAATGCGGAAAGATGAAAGATGAAAGAATGCGGAAGATGAAAGATGAAACAATGCGGAAAGATGAAAGATGAAACAGTGCGGAAAGATGAAAGATGAAAGAATGCGGAAGATGAAAGATGAAACAATGCGGAAAGATGAAACAATGCGGAAAGATGAAACAATGCGGAAAGATGAAACAATGCGGAAAGATGAAACAATGCGGAAAGATGAAAGATGAAACAATGCGGAAAGATGAAAGATGAAAGAATGCGGAAAGATGAAAGATGAAAGAATGCGGAAAGATGAAAGATGAAACAATGCGTAAAGATGAAAGATGAAAAAATGCGGAAAGATGAAAGATGAAACAATGCGGAAAGATGAAAGATGAAAAAATGCGGAAAGATGAAAGATGAAACAATGCGGAAAGATGAAAGATGAAACAATGCGGAAAGATGAAACAATGCGGAAAGATGAAAGATGAAAGAATGCGGAAAGATGAAAGATGAAAGAATGCGGAAAGATGAAAGATGAAACAATGCGGAAAGATGAAAGATGAAACAATGCGGAAAGATGAAAGATGAAACAATGCGGAAAGATGAAAGATGAAACAATGCGGAAAGATGAAACAATGCGGAAAGATGAAACAATGCGGAAAGATGAAACAATGCGGAAAGATGAAACAATGCGGAAAGATGAAACAATGCGGAAAGATGAAACAATGCGGAAAGATGAAACAATGCGGAAAGATGAAACAATGCGAAAAGATGAAACAATGCTGAAATATGAAAAAATGCGGAAAGATGAAAGATGAAACAATGCGGAAAGATGAAAGATGAAAGAATGCGGAAAGATGAAAGATGAAACAATGCGGAAAGATGAAAGATGAAAGAATGCGGAAGATGAAAGATGAAACAATGCGGAAAGATGAAACAATGCGGAAAGATGAAACAATGCGGAAAGATGAAACAATGCGGAAAGATGAAACAATGCGGAAAGATGAAACAATGCGGAAAGATGAAACAATGCGGAAAGATGAAAGATGAAACAATGCGGAAAGATGAAAGATGAAACAATGCGGAAAGATGAAAGATGAAAGAATGCGGAAAGATGAAAGATGAAAGAATGCGGAAAGATGAAAGATGAAAGAATGCGGAAAGATGAAAGATGAAACAATGCGGAAAGATGAAAGATGAAACAATGCGGAAAGATGAAAGATGAAACAATGCGGAAAGATGAAAGATGAAAAAATGCGGAAAGATGAAAGATGAAACAATGCGGAAAGATGAAACAATGCGGAAAGATGAAAGATGAAACAACGCGGAAAGATGAAAGATGAAACAATGCGGAAAGATGAAAGATGAAAGAATGCGGAAAGATGAAAGATGAAACAATGCGGAAAGATGATAGATGAAACAATGCGGAAAGATGAAAGATGAAACAATGCGGAAAGATGAAAGATGAAAGAATGCGGAAGATGAAAGATGAAACAATGCGGAAAGATGAAAGATGAAAGAATGCGGAAAGATGAAAGATGAAAGAATGCGGAAAGATGAAAGATGAAACAATGCGGAAAGATGAAAGATGAAACAATGCGGAAAGATGAAAGATGAAACAATGCGGAAAGATGAAAGATGAAAGAATGCGGAAAGATGAAAGATGAAAGATGAAAGATGAAACAATGCGGAAAGATGAAACAATGCGGAAAGATGAAAGATGAAAGAATGCGGAAGATGAAAGATGAAACAATGCGGAAAGATGAAACAATGCGGAAAGATGAAAGATGAAACAATGCGGAAAGATGAAAGATGAAAGAATGCGGAAAGATGAAAGGATGAAACAATGCGGAAAGATGAAAGATGAAACAATGCGGAAAGATGAAAGATGAAACAATGCGGAAAGATGAAAGATGAAACAATGCGGAAAGATGAAAGATGAAACAATGCGGAAAGATGAAACAATGCGGAAAGATGAAACAATGCGGAAAGATGAAACAATGCGGAAAGATGAAACAATGCGGAAAGATGAAAGATGAAACAATGCGGAAAGATGAAAGATGAAACAATGCGGAAAGATGAAAGATGAAAGAATGCGGAAAGATGAAAGATGAAACAATGCGGAAAGATGAAAGATGAAACAATGCGGAAAGATGAAAGATGAAAAAATGCGGAAAGATGAAACAATGCGGAAAGATGAAACAATGCGGAAAGATGAAAGATGAAACAATGCGGAAAGATGAAAGATGAAACAATGCGGAAAGATGAAAGATGAAAGAATGCGGAAAGATGAAAGATGAAACAATGCGGAAAGATGATAGATGAAACAATGCGGAAAGATGAAAGATGAAACAATGCGGAAAGATGAAAGATGAAAGAATGCGGAAGATGAAAGATGAAACAATGCGGAAAGATGAAAGATGAAAGAATGCGGAAAGATGAAAGATGAAAGAATGCGGAAAGATGAAAGATGAAACAATGCGGAAAGATGAAAGATGAAACAATGCGGAAAGATGAAAGATGAAACAATGCGGAAAGATGAAAGATGAAAGAATGCGGAAAGATGAAAGATGAAAGATGAAAGATGAAACAATGCGGAAAGATGAAACAATGCGGAAAGATGAAAGATGAAAGAATGCGGAAGATGAAAGATGAAACAATGCGGAAAGATGAAACAATGCGGAAAGATGAAAGATGAAACAATGCGGAAAGATGAAAGATGAAAGAATGCGGAAAGATGAAATGATGAAACAATGCGGAAAGATGAAAGATGAAACAATGCGGAAAGATGAAAGATGAAACAATGCGGAAAGATGAAAGATGAAACAATGCGGAAAGATGAAAGATGAAACAATGCGGAAAGATGAAACAATGCGGAAAGATGAAACAATGCGGAAAGATGAAACAATGCGGAAAGATGAAGCAATGCGGAAAGATGAAAGATGCAACAATGCGGAAAGATGAAAGATGAAACAATGCGGAAAGATGAAAGATGAAAGAATGCGGAAAGATGAAAGATGAAACAATGCGGAAAGATGAAACAATGCGGAAAGATGAAAGATGAAACAATGCGGAAAGATGAAACAATGCGGAAAGATGAAACAATGCGGAAAGATGAAACAATGCGGAAAGATGAAAGATGAAAAAATGCGGAAAGATGAAAGATGAAACAATGCGGAAAGATGAAAGATGAAACAATGCGGAAAGATGAAAGATGAAAGAATGCGGAAGATGAAAGATGAAACAATGCGGAAAGATGAAACAATGCGGAAAGATGAAAGATGAAACAATGCGGAAAGATGAAAGATGAAAGAATGCGGAAAGATGAAAGATGAAAGAATGCGGAAGATGAAAGATGAAACAATGCGGAAAGATGAAAGATGAAACAATGCGGAAAGATGAAAGATGAATCAATGCGGAAAGATGAAAGATGAAACAATTCGGAAGATGAAAGATGAAACAATGCGGAAAGATGAAAGATGAAACAATTCGGAAAGATGAAACAATGCGGAAAGATGAAACAATGCGGAAAGATGAAACAATGCGGAAAGATGAAAGATGAAAGAATGCGGAAAGATGAAAGATGAAACAATGCGGAAAGATGAAAGATGAAACAATGCGGAAAGATGAAAGATGAAAAAATGCGGAAAGATGAAAGATGAAACAATGCGGAAAGATGAAACAATGCGGAAAGATGAAACAATGCGGAAAGATGAAAGATGAAACAATGCGGAAAGATGAAACAATGCGGATAGATGAAAGATGAAAGAATGCGGAAAGATGAAAGATGAAACAATGCGGAAAGATGAAAGATGAATCAATGCGGAAAGATGAAAGATGAAACAATGCGGAAGATGAAAGATGAAACAATGCGGAAAAATGAAAGATGAAACAATTCGGAAAGATGAAACAATGCGGAAAGATGAAACAATGCGGAAAGATGAAACAATGCGGAAAGATGAAAGATGAAAGAATGCGGAAAGATGAAAGATGAAACAATGCGGAAAGATGAAAGATGAAACAATGCGGAAAGATGAAAGATGAAAAAATGCGGAAAGATGAAAGATGAAACAATGCGGAAAGATGAAACAATGCGGAAAGATGAAAGATGAAAAAATGCGGAAAGATGAAAGATGAAACAATGCGGAAAGATGAAAGATGAAAGAATGCGGAAAGATGAAAGATGAAACAATGCGGAAAGATGAAAGATGAAACAATGCGGAAAGATGAAAGATGACACAATGCGGAAAGATGAAAGATGAAAGAATGCGGAAGATGAAAGATGAAACAATGCGGAAAGATGAAACAATGCGGAAAGATGAAAGATGAAACAATGCGGAAAGATGAAAGATGAAAGAATGCGGAAAGATGAAAGATGAAAGAATGCGGAAAGATGAAAGATGAAAGAATGCGGAAGATGAAAGATGAAACAATGCGGAAAGATGAAAGATGAAACAATGCGGAAAGATGAAAGATGAAATAATGCGGAAAGATGAAAGATGAAACAATGCGGAAAGATGAAACAATGCGGAAAGATGAAAGATGAAACAATGCGGAAAGATGAAACAATGCGGAAAGATGAAAGATGAAAGAATGCGGAAAGATGAAAGATGAAACAATGCGGAAAGATGAAATATGAAGCAATGCGGAAAGATGAAAGATGAAACAATGCGGAAGATGAAAGATGAAACAATGCGGAAAGATGAAAGATGAAAGAATGCGGAAAGATGAAAGATGAAAGATGAAAGATGAAACAATGCGGAAAGATGAAACAATGCGGAAAGATGAAAGATGAAAGAATGCGGAAGATGAAAGATGAAACAATGCGGAAAGATGAAACAATGCGGAAAGATGAAAGATGAAACAATGCGGAAAGATGAAAGATGAAAGAATGCGGAAAGATGAAAGGATGAAACAATGCGGAAAGATGAAAGATGAAACAATGCGGAAAGATGAAAGATGAAACAATGCGGAAAGATGAAAGATGAAACAATGCGGAAAGATGAAAGATGAAACAATGCGGAAAGATGAAACAATGCGGAAAGATGAAACAATGCGGAAAGATGAAACAATGCGGAAAGATGAAAGATGAAACAATGCGGAAAGATGAAAGATGAAACAATGCGGAAAGATGAAAGATGAAAGAATGCGGAAAGATGAAAGATGAAACAATGCGGAAAGATGAAAGATGAAACAATGCGGAAAGATGAAAGATGAAAAAATGCGGAAAGATGAAACAATGCGGAAAGATGAAACAATGCGGAAAGATGAAAGATGAAACAATGCGGAAAGATGAAAGATGAAACAATGCGGAAAGATGAAAGATGAAAGAATGCGGAAAGATGAAAGATGAAACAATGCGGAAAGATGATAGATGAAACAATGCGGAAAGATGAAAGATGAAACAATGCGGAAAGATGAAAGATGAAAGAATGCGGAAGATGAAAGATGAAACAATGCGGAAAGATGAAAGATGAAAGAATGCGGAAAGATGAAAGATGAAAGAATGCGGAAAGATGAAAGATGAAACAATGCGGAAAGATGAAAGATGAAACAATGCGGAAAGATGAAAGATGAAACAATGCGGAAAGATGAAAGATGAAAGAATGCGGAAAGATGAAAGATGAAAGATGAAAGATGAAACAATGCGGAAAGATGAAACAATGCGGAAAGATGAAAGATGAAAGAATGCGGAAGATGAAAGATGAAACAATGCGGAAAGATGAAACAATGCGGAAAGATGAAAGATGAAACAATGCGGAAAGATGAAAGATGAAAGAATGCGGAAAGATGAAATGATGAAACAATGCGGAAAGATGAAAGATGAAACAATGCGGAAAGATGAAAGATGAAACAATGCGGAAAGATGAAAGATGAAACAATGCGGAAAGATGAAAGATGAAACAATGCGGAAAGATGAAACAATGCGGAAAGATGAAACAATGCGGAAAGATGAAACAATGCGGAAAGATGAAGCAATGCGGAAAGATGAAAGATGCAACAATGCGGAAAGATGAAAGATGAAACAATGCGGAAAGATGAAAGATGAAAGAATGCGGAAAGATGAAAGATGAAACAATGCGGAAAGATGAAAGATGAAACAATGCGGAAAGATGAAAGATGAAACAATGCGGAAAGATGAAACAATGCGGAAAGATGAAACAATGCGGAAAGATGAAACAATGCGGAAAGATGAAAGATGAAAAAATGCGGAAAGATGAAAGATGAAACAATGCGGAAAGATGAAAGATGAAACAATGCGGAAAGATGAAAGATGAAAGAATGCGGAAGATGAAAGATGAAACAATGCGGAAAGATGAAACAATGCGGAAAGATGAAAGATGAAACAATGCGGAAAGATGAAAGATGAAAGAATGCGGAAAGATGAAAGATGAAAGAATGCGGAAGATGAAAGATGAAACAATGCGGAAAGATGAAAGATGAAACAATGCGGAAAGATGAAAGATGAATCAATGCGGAAAGATGAAAGATGAAACAATGCGGAAGATGAAAGATGAAACAATGCGGAAAGATGAAAGATGAAACAATTCGGAAAGATGAAACAATGCGGAAAGATGAAACAATGCGGAAAGATGAAACAATGCGGAAAGATGAAAGATGAAAGAATGCGGAAAGATGAAAGATGAAACAATGCGGAAAGATGAAAGATGAAACAATGAGGAAAGATGAAAGATGAAAAAATGCGGAAAGATGAAAGATGAAACAATGCGGAAAGATGAAACAATGCGGAAAGATGAAACAATGCGGAAAGATGAAAGATGAAACAATGCGGAAAGATGAAACAATGCGGAAAGATGAAAGATGAAAGAATGCGGAAAGATGAAAGATGAAACAATGCGGAAAGATGAAAGATGAATCAATGCGGAAAGATGAAAGATGAAACAATGCGGAAGATGAAAGATGAAACAATGCGGAAAGATGAAAGATGAAACAATTCGGAAAGATGAAACAATGCGGAAAGATGAAACAATGCGGAAAGATGAAACAATGCGGAAAGATGAAAGATGAAAGAATGCGGAAAGATGAAAGATGAAACAATGCGGAAAGATGAAAGATGAAACAATGCGGAAAGATGAAAGATGAAAAAATGCGGAAAGATGAAAGATGAAACAATGCGGAAAGATGAAACAATGCGGAAAGATGAAAGATGAAAAAATGCGGAAAGATGAAAGATGAAACAATGCGGAAAGATGAAAGATGAAAGAATGCGGAAAGATGAAAGATGAAACAATGCGGAAAGATGAAAGATGAAACGATGCGGAAAGATGAAAGATGAAATAATGCGGAAAGATGAAAGATGAAACAATGCGGAAAGATGAAACAATGCGGAAAGATGAAAGATGAAACAATGCGGAAAGATGAAACAATGCGGAAAGATGAAAGATGAAAGAATGCGGAAAGATGAAAGATGAAACAATGCGGAAAGATGAAATATGAAACAATGCGGAAAGATGAAAGATGAAACAATGCGGAAGATGAAAGATGAAACAATGCGGAAAGATGAAAGATGAAACAATTCGGAAAGATGAAACAATGCGGAAAGATGAAACAATGCGGAAAGATGAAACAATGCGGAAAGATGAAAGATGAAAGAATGCGGAAAGATGAAAGATGAAACAATGCGGAAAGATGAAAGATGAAACAATGCGGAAAGATGAAAGATGAAAAAATGCGGAAAGATGAAAGATGAAACAATGCGGAAAGATGAAACAATGCGGAAAGATGAAAGATGAAACAATGCGGAAAGATGAAAGATGAAACAATGCGGAAAGATGAAAGATGAAAGAATGCGGAAAGATGAAAGATGAAACAATGCGGAAAGATGAAAGATGAAAGAATGCGGAAAGATGAAAGATGAAACAATGCGGAAAGATGAAAGATGAAACATTGCGGAAAGATGAAAGATGAAACAATGCGGAAAGATGAAAGATGAAAGAATGCGGAAAGATGAAAGATGAAACAATGCGGAAAGAAGAAACAATGCGGAAAGATGAAAGATGAAAACATGCGGAAAGATGAAAGATGAAACAATGCGGAAAGATGAAAGATGAAACAATGCGGAAAGATGAAAGATGAAACAATGCGGAAAGATGAAAGATGAAACAATGCGGAAAGATGAAAGATGAAACAATGCGGAAAGATGAAAGATGAAACAATGCGGAAGTAGAAAGATGAAACAATGCGGAAATATGAAACAATGCGGAAAGATGAAACAATGCGGAAAGATGAAACAATGCGGAAAGATGAAACAATGCGGAAAGATGAAACAATGCGGAAAGATGAAACAATGCGGAAAGATGAAACAATGCGGAAAGATGAAACAATGCGGAAAGATGAAACAATGCGGAAAGATGAAAGATGAAAAAATGCGGAAAGATGAAAGATGAAACAATGCGGAAAGATGAAAGATGAAAGAATGCGGAAAGATGAAACATGAAACAATGCGGAAAGATGAAAGATGAAAGAATGCGGAAGATGAAAGATGAAACAATGCGGAAACATGAAAGATGAAACAATGCGGAAAGATGAAAGATGAAAGAATGCGGAAGATGAAAGATGAAACAATGCGGAAAGATGAAACAATGCGGAAAGATGAAAGATGAAACAATGCGGAAAGATGAAAGATGAAACAATGCGGAAAGATGAAAGATGAAAGAATGCGGAAAGATGAAAGATGAAAGAATGCGGAAAGATGAAAGATGAAAGAATGCGGAAAGATGAAAGATGAAACAATGCGGAAAGATGAAAGATGAAACAATGCGGAAAGATGAAAGATGAAACAATGCGGAAAGATGAAAGATGAAAAAATGCGGAAAGATGAAAGATGAAACAATGCGGAAAGATGAAACAATGCGGAAAGATGAAAGATGAAAAAATGCGGAAAGATGAAAGATGAAACAATGCGGAAAGATGAAATTATGCGGAAAGATGAAACAATGCGGAAAGATGAAAGATGAAACAATGCGGAAAGATGAAAGATGAAAAAATGCGGAAAGATGAAAGATGAAACAATGCGGAAAGATGAAAGATGAAACAATGCGGAAAGATGAAAGATGAAACAATGCGGAAAGATGAAAGATGAAAGAATGCGGAAGATGAAAGATGAAACAATGCGGAAAGATGAAACAATGCGGAAAGATGAAACAATGCGGAAAGATGAAACGATGCGGAAAGATGAAACAATGCGGAAAGATGAAACAATGCGGAAAGATGAAACAATGCGGAAAGATGAAACAATGCGGAAAGATGAAACAATGCGGAAAGATGAAACAATGCGGAAAGATGAAACAATGCGGAAAGATGAAACAATGCGGAAAGATGAAACAATGCGGAAAGATGAAACAATGCGGAAAGATGAAACAATGCGGAAAGATGAAACAATGCGGAAAGATGAAACAATGCGGAAAGATGAAACAATGCGGAAAGATGAAACAATGCGGAAAGATGAAACAATGCGGAAAGATGAAACAATGCGGAAAGATGAAACAATGCGGAAAGATGAAACAATGCGGAAAGATGAAACAATGCGGAAAGATGAAACAATGCGGAAAGATGAAACAATGCGGAAAGATGAAAGATGAAAAAATGCGGAAAGATGAAAGATGAAACAATGCGGAAAGATGAAAGATGAAAGAATGCGGAAAGATGAAAGATGAAACAATGCGGAAAGATGAAAGATGAAAGAATGCGGAAGATGAAAGATGAAACAATGCGGAAAGATGAAAGATGAAACAATGCGGAAAGATGAAAGATGAAAGAATGCGGAAGATGAAAGATGAAACAATGCGGAAAGATGAAACAATGCGGAAAGATGAAACAATGCGGAAAGATGAAACAATGCGGAAAGATGAAACAATGCGGAAAGATGAAACAATGCGGAAAGATGAAACAATGCGGAAAGATGAAACAATGCGGAAAGATGAAAGATGAAACAATGCGGAAAGATGAAAGATGAAAGAATGCGGAAAGATGAAATATGAAAGAATGCGGAAAGATGAAAGATGAAACAATGCGGAAAGATGAAAGATGAAAAAATGCGGAAAGATGAAAGATGAAACAATGCGGAAAGATGAAAGATGAAAAAATGCGGAAAGATGAAAGATGAAACAATGCGGAAAGATGAAAGATGAAACAACGCGGAAAGATGAAACAATGCGGAAAGATGAAAGATGAAAGAATGCGTAAAGATGAAAGATGAAACAATGCGGAAAGATGAAAGATGAAACAATGCGGAAAGATGAAAGATGAAACAATGCGGAAAGATGAAAGATGAAACAATGCGGAAAGATGAAAGATGAAACAATGCGGAAAGATGAAAGATGAAACAATGCGGAAAGATGAAACAATGCGGAAAGATGAAACAATGCGGAAAGATGAAACAATGCGGAAAGATGAAACAATGCGGAAAGATGAAACAATGCGGAAAGATGAAACAATGCGGAAAGATGAAACAATGCGGAAAGATGAAACAATGCGGAAAGATGAAACAATGCGGAAAGATGAAACAATGCGGAAAGATGAAACAATGCGGAAAGATGAAACAATGCGGAAAGATGAAACAATGCGGAAAGATGAAACAATGCGGAAAGATGAAACAATGCGGAAAGATGAAACAATGCTGAAAGATGAAAGATGAAAAAATGCGGAAAGATGAAAGATGAAACAATGCGGAAAGATGAAAGATGAAAGAATGCGGAAAGATGAAAGATGAAACAATGCGGAAAGATGAAAGATGAAAGAATGCGGAAGATGAAAGATGAAACAATGCGGAAAGATGAAACAATGCGGAAAGATGAAAGATGAAACAATGCGGAAGATGAAAGATGAAACAATGCGGAAAGATGAAACAATGCGGAAAGATGAAACAATGCGGAAAGATGAAACAATGCGGAAAGATGAAACAATGCGGAAAGATGAAAGATGAAACAATGCGGAAAGATGAAAGATGAAACAATGCGGAAAGATGAAAGATGAAAGAATGCGGAAAGATGAAAGATGAAAGAATGCGGAAAGATGAAAGATGAAAGAATGCGGAAAGATGAAAGATGAAACAATGCGGAAAGATGAAAGATGAAACAATGCGGAAAGATGAAAGATGAAACAATGCGGAAAGATGAAAGATGAAACAATGCGGAAAGATGAAAGATGAAAGAATGCGGAAAGATGAAAGATGAAACAATGCGGAAAGATGAAAGATGAAACATTGCGGAAAGATGAAAGATGAAACAATGCGGAAAGATGAAAGATGAAAGAATGCGGAAAGATGAAAGATGAAACAATGCGGAAAGATGAAACAATGCGGAAAGATGAAACAATGCGGAAAGATGAAACAATGCGGAAAGATGAAACAATGCGGAAAGATGAAACAATGCGGAAAGATGAAACAATGCGGAAAGATGAAACAATGCGGAAAGATGAAACAATGCGGAAAGATGAAACAATGCGGAAAGATGAAACAATGCGGAAAGATGAAACAATGCGGAAAGATGAAACAATGCGGAAAGATGAAACAATGCGGAAAGATGAAACAATGCGGAAAGATGAAACAATGCGGAAAGATGAAACAATGCGGAAAGATGAAACAATGCGGAAAGATGAAAGATGAAACAATGCGGAAAGATGAAAGATGAAACAATGCGGAAAGATGAAAGATGAAAAAATGCGGAAAGATGAAAGATGAAACAATGCGGAAAGATGAAACTATGCGGAAAGATGAAACAATGCGGAAAGATGAAAGATGAAACAATGCGGAAAGATGAAAGATGAAAAAATGCGGAAAGATGAAAGATGAAACAATGCGGAAAGATGAAAGATGAAAGAATGCGGAAGATGAAAGATGAAACAATGCGGATAGATGAAACAATGCGGAAAGATGAAAGATGAAACAATGCGGAAAGATGAAAGATGAAAGAATGCGGAAAGATGAAAGATGAAACAATGCGGAAAGATGAAAGATGAAACATTGCGGAAAGATGAAAGATGAAACAATGCGGAAAGATGAAAGATGAAAGAATGCGGAAAGATGAAAGATGAAACAATGCGGAAAGATGAAACAATGCGGAAAGATGAAAGATGAAAAAGTGCGGAAAGATGAAAGATGAAACAATGCGGAAAGATGAAAGATGAAACAATGCGGAAAGATGAAAGATGAAACAATGCGGAAAGATGAAAGATGAAACAATGCGGAAAGATGAAAGATGAAATAATGCGGAAAGATGAAAGATGAAACAATGCGGAAGATGAAATATGAAACAATGCGGAAAGATGAAACAATGCGGAAAGATGAAACAATGCGGAAAGATGAAACAATGCGGAAAGATGAAACAATGCGGAAAGATGAAACAATGCGGAAAGATGAAACAATGCGGAAAGATGAAACAATGCGGAAAGATGAAACAATGCGGAAAGATGAAACAATGCGGAAAGATGAAACAATGCGGAAAGATGAAACAATGCGGAAAGATGAAACAATGCGGAAAGATGAAACAATGCGGAAAGATGAAACAATGCGGAAAGATGAAAGATGAAACCATGCGGAAAGATGAAACAATGCGGAAAGATGAAACAATGCGGAAAGATGAAACAATGCGGAAAGATGAAACAATGCGGAAAGATGAAACAATGCGGAAAGATGAAACAATGCGGAAAGATGAAACAATGCGGAAAGATGAAACAATGCGGAAAGATGAAACAATGCGGAAAGATGAAACAATGCGGAAAGATGAAACAATGCGGAAAGATGAAACAATGCGGAAAGATGAAACAATGCGGAAAGATGAAACAATGCGGAAAGATGAAACAATGCGGAAAGATGAAACAATGCGGAAAGATGAAACAATGCGGAAAGATGAAACAATGCGGAAAGATGAAACAATGCGGAAAGATGAAACAATGCGGAAAGATGAAACAATGCGGAAAGATGAAACAATGCGGAAAGATGAAACAATGCGGAAAGATGAAACAATGCGGAAAGATGAAACAATGCGGAAAGATGAAACAATGCGAAAAGATGAAACAATGCGGAAAGATGAAACAATGCGGAAAGATGAAACAATGCGGAAAGATGAAAGATGAAAAAATGCGGAAAGATGAAAGATGAAACAATGCGGAAAGATGAAAGATGAAAGAATGCGGAAAGATGAAAGATGAAACAATGCGGAAAGATGAAAGATGAAAGAATGCGGAAGATGAAAGATGAAACAATGCGGAAAGATGAAAGATGAAACAATGCGGAAAGATGAAAGATGAAAGAATGCGGAAGATGAAAGATGAAACAATGCGGAAAGATGAAACAATGCGGAAAGATGAAAGATGAAACAATGCGGAAAGATGAAAGATGAAACAATGCGGAAAGATGAAAGATGAAAGAATGCGGAAAGATGAAAGATGAAAGAATGCGGAAAGATGAAAGATGAAAGAATGCGGAAAGATGAAAGATGAAAGAATGCGGAAAGATGAAAGATGAAACAATGCGGAAAAATGAAAGATGAACCAATGCGGAAAGATGAAAGATGAAACAATGCGGAAAGATGAAAGATGAAAAAATGCGGAAAGATGAAAGATGAAACAATGCGGAAAGATGAAACAATGCGGAAAGATGAAAGATGAAACAATGCGGAAAGATGAAAGATGAAACAATGCGGAATGATGAAAGATGAAAGAATGCGGAAAGATGAAAGATGAAACAATGCGGAAAGATGAAAGATGAAACATTGCGGAAAGATGAAAGATGAAACAATGCGGAAAGATGAAAGATGAAAGAATGCGGAAAGATGAAAGATGAAACAATGCGGAAAGATGAAAGATGAAACAATGCGGAAAGATGAAAGATGAAACAATGCGGAAAGATGAAAGATGAAACAATGCGGAAAGATGAAAGATGAAAGAATGCGGAAGATGAAAGATGAAACAATGCGGAAAGATGAAAGATGAAAGAATGCGGAAAGATGAAAGATGAAAGAATGCGGAAAGATGAAATGTGAAACAATGCGGAAAGATGAAAGATGAAACAATGCGGAAAGATGAAAGATGAAACAATGCGGAAAGATGAAAGATGAAAGAATGCGGAAAGATGAAAGATGAAAGAATGCGGAAAGATGAAAGATGAAAGAATGCGGAAAGATGAAAGATGAAACAATGCGGAAAGATGAAAGATGAAAGAATGCGGAAAGATGAAAGATGAAACAATGCGGAAAGATGAAAGATGAAACAATACGGAAAGATGAAAGATGAAACAATGCGGAAAGATGAAAGATGAAAAAATGCGGAAAGATGAAAGATGAAACAATGCGGAAAGATGAAACAATGCGGAAAGATGAAAGATGAAACAATGCGGAAAGATGAAAGATGAAACAATGCGGAAAGATGAAAGATGAAAGAATGCGGAAAGATGAAAGATGAAACAATGCGGAAAGATGAAAGATGAAACAATGCGGAAAGATGAAAGATGAAAGAATGCGGAAGATGAAAGATGAAACAATGCGGAAAGATGAAAGATGAAACAATGCGGAAAGATGAAAGATGAAAGAATGCGGAAGATGAAAGATGAAACAATGCGGAAAGATGAAAGATGAAACAATGCGGAAAGATGAAAGATGAAACAATGCGGAAAGATGAAAGATGAAACAATGCGGAAAGATGAAAGATGAAAGGATGCGGAAAGATGAAAGATGAAACAATGCGGAAAGATGAAAGATGAAAGAATGCGGAAGATGAAAGATGAAACAATGCGGAAAGATGAAAGATGAAACAATGCGGAAAGATGAAAGATGAAAGAATGCGGAAGATGAAAGATGAAACAATGCGGAAAGATGAAACAATGCGGAAAGATGAAAGATGAAACAATGCGGAAAGATGAAAGATGAAAGAATGCGGAAAGATGAAAGATGAAAGAATGCGGAAGATGAAAGATGAAACAATGCGGAAAGATGAAAGATGAAACAATGCGGAAAGATGAAAGATGAAAAAATGCGGAAAGATGAAAGATGAAACAATGCGGAAAGATGAAACAATGCGGAAAGATGAAAGATGAAACAATGCGGAAAGATGAAAGATGAAACAATGCGGAAAGATGAAACAATGCGGAAAGATGAAACAATGCGGAAAGATGAAACAATGCGGAAAGATGAAAGATGAAAAAATGCGGAAAGATGAAAGATGAAACAATGCGGAAAGATGAAAGATGAAAGAATGCGGAAAGATGAAAGATGAAACAATGCGGAAAGATGAAAGATGAAAGAATGCGGAAGATGAAAGATGAAACAATGCGGAAAGATGAAAGATGAAACAATGCGGAAAGATGAAAGATGAAAGAATGCGGAAGATGAAAGATGAAACAATGCGGAAAGATGAAACAATGCGGAAAGATGAAAGATGAAACAATGCGGAAAGATGAAAGATGAAACAATGCGGAAAGATGAAAGATGAAAGAATGCGGAAAGATGAAAGATGAAAGAATGCGGAAAGATGAAAGATGAAAGAATGCGGAAAGATGAAAGATGAAACAATGCGGAAAAATGAAAGATGAACCAATGCGGAAAGATGAAAGATGAAACAATGCGGAAAGATGAAAGATGAAAAAATGCGGAAAGATGAAAGATGAAACAATGCGGAAAGATGAAACAATGCGGAAAGATGAAAGATGAAACAATGCGGAAAGATGAAAGATGAAACAATGCGGAAAGATGAAAGATGAAAGAATGCGGAAAGATGAAAGATGAAACAATGCGGAAAGATGAAAGATGAAACATTGCGGAAAGATGAAAGATGAAACAATGCGGAAAGATGAAAGATGAAAGAATGCGGAAAGATGAAAGATGAAACAATGCGGAAAGATGAAAGATGAAACAATGCGGAAAGATGAAAGATGAAACAATGCGGAAAGATGAAAGATGAAACAATGCGGAAAGATGAAAGATGAAAGAATGCGGAAGATGAAAGATGAAACAATGCGGAAAGATGAAAGATGAAAGAATGCGGAAAGATGAAAGATGAAAGAATGCGGAAAGATGAAATGTGAAACAATGCGGAAAGATGAAAGATGAAACAATGCGGAAAGATGAAAGATGAAACAATGCGGAAAGATGAAAGATGAAAGAATGCGGAAAGATGAAAGATGAAAGAATGCGGAAAGATGAAAGATGAAAGAATGCGGAAAGATGAAAGATGAAACAATGCGGAAAGATGAAAGATGAAACAATGCGGAAAGATGAAAGATGAAACAATGCGGAAAGATGAAAGATGAAAGAATGCGGAAAGATGAAAGATGAAAGATAAAAGATGAAACAATGCGGAAAGATGAAAGGATGAAACAATGCGGAAAGATGAAAGATGAAACAATGCGGAAAGATGAAAGATGAAAGAATGCGGAAAGATGAAAGATGAAACAATGCGGAAAGATGAAAGATGAAACAATGCGGAAAGATGAAACAATGCGGAAAGATGAAAGATGAAAAAATGCTGAAAGATGAAAGATGAAACAATGCGGAAAGATGAAAGATGAAAGAATGCGGAAGATGAAAGATGAAACAATGCGGAAAGATGAAAGATGAAACAATGCGGAAAGATGAAAGATGAAAGAATGCGGAAGATGAAAGATGAAACAATGCGGAAAGATGAAACAATGCGGAAAGATGAAACAATGCGGAAAGATGAAACAATGCGGAAAGATGAAAGATGAAACAATGCGGAAAGATGAAAGATGAAACAATGCGGAAAGATGAAAGATGAAAGAATGCGGAAAGATGAAAGATGAAAGAATGCGGAAAGATGAAAGATGAAACAATGCGGAAAGATGAAAGATGAAACAATGCGGAAAGATGAAAGATGAAACAATGCGGAAAGATGAAAGATGAAACAATGCGGAAAGATGAAAGATGAAAAAATGCGGAAAGATGAAAGATGAAACAATGCGGAAAGATGAAACAATGCGGAAAGATGAAAGATGAAACAATGCGGAAAGATGAAAGATGAAACAATGCGGAAAGATGAAAGATGAAACAATGCGGAAAGATGAAAGATGAAAGATGAAGCAATGCGGAAAGATGAAAGATGAAAGAATGCGGAAAGCTGAAAGATGAAACAATGCGGAAAGATGAAAGATGAAACAATGCGGAAAGATGAAAGATGAAACAATGCGGAAAGATGAAAGATGAAAGAATGCGGAAAGATGAAAGATGAAACAATGCGGATAGATGAAAGATGAAAAAATGCGGAAAGATGAAAGATGAAACAATGCGGAAAGATGAAACTATGCGGAAATATGAAACAATGCGGAAAGATGAAAGATGAAACAATGCGGAAAGATGAAAGATGAAAGAATGCGGAAAGATGAAAGATGAAACAATGCGGAAAGATGAAAGATGAAACATTGCGGAAAGATGAAAGATGAAACAATGCGGAAAGATGAAAGATGAAAGAATGCGGAAAGATGAAAGATGAAACAATGCGGAAAGATGAAAGATGAAATAATGCGGAAAGATGAAAGATGAAACAATGCGGAAAGATGAAAGATGAAACAATGCGGAAAGATGAAAGAATGCGGAAGATGAATGATGAAACAATGCGGAAAGATGAAAGATGAAAGATTGCGGAAAGATGAAAGATGAAAGAATGCGGAAAGATGAAAGATGAAACAATGCGGAAAGATGAAAGATGAAACAATGCGGAAAGATGAAAGATGAAACAATGCGGAAAGATGAAAGATGAAAGAATGGGGAAAGATGAAAGATGAAAGAATGCGGAAAGATGAAAGATGAAACAATGCGGAAAGATGAAAGATGAAACAATGCGGAAAGATGAAAGATGAAACAATGCGCAAAGATGAAAGATGAAAGAATGCGGAAAGATGAAAGATGAAAGATGAAAGATGAAACAATGCGGAAAGATGAAAGATGAAAGAATGCGGAAGATGAAAGATGAAACAATGCGGAAAGATGAAACAATGCGGAAAGATGAAAGATGAAACAATGCGGAAAGATGAAAGATGAAAGAATGCGGAAAGATGAAAGGATGAAACAATGCGGAAAGATGAAAGATGAAACAATGCGGAAAGATGAAACAATGCGGAAAGATGAAAGATGAAACAATGCGGAAAGATGAAAGATGAAACAATGCGGAAAGATGAAAGATGAAAGAATGCGGAAAGATGAAAGATGAAACAATGCGGAAAGATGAAAGATGAAACATTGCGGAAAGATGAAAGATGAAACAATGCGGAAAAATGAAAGATTGAAGAATGCGGAAAGATGAAAGATGAAACAATGCGGAAAGATGAAAGATGAAACAATGCGGAAAGATGAAAGATGAAACAATGCGGAAAGATGAAAGATGAAACAATGCGGAAAGATGAAAGATAAAACAATTCGGAAAGATGAAACAATGCGGAAAGATGAAACAATGCGGAAAGATGAAACAATGCGGAAAGATGAAAGATGAAACAATGCGGAAAGATGAAAGATGAAACAATGCGGAAAGATGAAAGATGAAACAATGCGGAAAGATGAAAGATGAAACAATGCGGAAAGATGAAAGATGAAACAATGCGGAAAGATGAAAGATGAAACAATGCGGAAAGATGAAAGATGAAACAATGCGGAAAGATGAAAGATGAAACAATGCGGAAAGATGAAAGATGAAACAATGCGGAAAGATGAAAGATGAAACAATGCGGAAAGATGAAAGATGAAACAATGCGGAAAGATGAAAGATGAAAGAATGCGGTAAGATGAAAGATGAAACAATGCGGAAAGATGAAAGATGAAAAAATGCGGAAAGATGAAAGATGAAACAATGCGGAAAGATGAAACAATGCGGAAAGATGAAACAATGCGGAAATATGAAAGATGAAACAATGCGGAAAGATGAAAGATGAAAAAATGCGGAAAGATGAAAGATGAAACAATGCGGAAAGATGAAAGATGAAAGAATGCGGAAGATGAAAGATGAAACAATGCGGAAAGATGAAACAATGCGGAAAGATGAAACAATGCGGAAAGATGAAACAATGCGGAAAGATGAAACAATGCGGAAAGATGAAACAATGCGGAAAGATGAAACAATGCGGAAAGATGAAACAATGCGGAAAGATGAAACGATGCGGAAAGATGAAACAATGCGGAAAGATGAAACAATGCGGAAAGATGAAACAATGCGGAAAGATGAAACAATGCGGAAAGATGAAAGATGAAAGAATGCGTAAAGATGAAAGATGAAACAATGCGGAAAGATGAAAGATGAAACATTGCGGAAAGATGAAAGATGAAACAATGCGGAAAGATGAAAGATGAAAGAATGCGGAAGATGAAAGATGAAACAATGCGGAAAGATGAAAGATGAAACAATGCGGAAAGATGAAAGATGAAAGAATGCGGAAGATGAAAGATGAAACGATGCGGAAAGATGAAAGATGAAACAATTCGGAAAGATGAAACAATGCGGAAAGATGAAACAATGCGGAAAGATGAAACAATGCGGAAAGATGAAACAATGCGGAAAGATGAAAGATGAAAGAATGCGGAAAGATGAAAGATGAAACAATGCGGAAAGATGAAAGATGAAAGAATGCGGAAAGATGAAAGATGAAACAATGCGGAAAGATGAAAGATGAAAGAATGCGGAAAGATGAAAGATGAAACAATGCGGAAAGATGAAAGATGAAACAATGCGGAAAGATGAAAGATGAAACAATGCGGAAAGATGAAAGATGAAACAATGCGGAAAGATGAAAGATGAAACAATGCGGAAAGATGAAAGATGAAAGAATGCGGAAAGATGAAAGATGAAACAATGCGGAAAGATGAAAGATGAAAGAATGCGGAAAGATGAAAGATGAAACAATGCGGAAAGATGAAAGATGAAAGAATGCGGAAGATGAAAGATGAAACAATGCGGAAAGATGAAAGATGAAAGATGAAACAATGCGGAAAGATGAAAGATGAAAGATGAAACAATGCGGAAAGATGAAAGATGAAAGAATGCGGAAAGATGAAAGATGAAACAATGCGGAAAGATGAAAGATGAAACAATGCGGAAAGATGAAAGATGAAACAATGCGGAAAGATGAAAGATGAAAGAATGCGGAAAGATGAAAGATGAAACAATGCGGAAAGATGAAAGATGAAAAATTGCGGAAAGATGAAAGATGAAACAATGCGGAAAGAAAAAACTATGCGGAAAGATGAAACATGCGGAAAGATGAAAGATGAAACAATGCGGAAAGATGAAAGATGAAAAAATGCGGAAAGATGAAAGATGAAACAATGCGGAAAGATGAAAGATGAAAGAATGCGGAAGATGAAAGATGAAACGATGCGGAAAGATGAAAGATGAAACAATTCGGAAAGTTGAAACAATGCGGAAAGATGAAACAATGCGGAAAGATGAAACAATGCGGAAAGATGAAACAATGCGGAAAGATGAAACAATGCGGAAAGATGAAAGATGAAACAATGCGGAAAGATGAAAGATGAAACAATGCGGAAAGATGAAAGATGAAACAATGCGGAAAGATGTAAGATGAAACAATGCGGAAAGATGAAAGATGAAACAATGCGGAAAGATGAAAGATGGAACAATGCGGAAAGATGAAAGATGAAACAATGCGGAAAGATGAAAGATGAAACAATGCGGAAAGATGAAAGATGAAAGAATGCGGAAAGATGAAAGATGAAACAATGCGGAAGATGAAAGATGAAACGATGCGGAAAGATGAAAGATGAAACAATTCGGAAAGATGAAACAATGCGGAAAGATGAAACAATGCGGAAAGATGAAACAATGCGGAAAGATGAAACAATGCGGAAAGATGAAAGATGAAAGAATGCGGAAAGATGAAAGATGAAACAATGCGGAAAGATGAAAGATGAAAGAATGCGGAAAGATGAAAGATGAAACAATGCGGAAAGATGAAAGATGAAACAATGCGGAAAGATGAAAGATGAAACAATGCGGAAAGATGAAAGATGAAACAATGCGGAAAGATGAAAGATGAAACAATGCGGAAAGATGAAAGATGAAAGAATGCGGAAAGATGAAAGATGAAACAATGCGGAAAGATGAAAGATGAAAGAATGCGGAAAGATGAAAGATGAAACAATGCGGAAAGATGAAAGATGAAAGAATGCGGAAGATGAAAGATGAAACAATGCGGAAAGATGAAAGATGAAAGATGAAACAATGCGGAAAGATGAAAGATGAAACAATGAGGAAAGATGAAAGATGAAACAATGCGGAAAGATGAAAGATGAAACAATGCGGAAAGATGAAAGATGAAACAATGCGGAAAGATGAAAGATGAAAGAATGCGGAAAGATGAAAGATGAAACAATGCGGAAAGATGAAAGATGAAAAATTGCGGAAAGATGAAAGATGAAACAATGCGGAAAGATGAAAGATGAAAGAATGCGGAAAGATGAAAGATGAAACAATGCGGAAAGATGAAAGATGAAACAATGCGGAAAGATGAAAGATGAAACAATGCGGAAAGATGAAAGATGAAACAATGCGGAAAGATGAAAGATGAAACAATGCGGAAAGATGAAAGATGAAAGAATGCGGAAAGATGAAAGATGAAACAATGCGGAAAGATGAAAGATGAAAGAATGCGGAAAGATGAAAGATGAAACAATGCGGAAAGATGAAAGATGAAAGAATGCGGAAGATGAAAGATGAAACAATGCGGAAAGATGAAAGATGAAAGATGAAACAATGCGGAAAGATGAAAGATGAAAGATGAAACAATGCGGAAAGATGAAAGATGAAACAATGCGGAAAGATGAAAGATGAAACAATGCGGAAAGATGAAAGATGAAAGAATGCGGAAAGATGAAAGGTGAAACAATGCGGAAAGATGAAAGATGAAACAATGCGGAAAGATGAAAGATGAAACAATGCGGAAAGATGAAAGATGAAACAATGCGGAAAGATGAAAGTTGAAAGAATGCGGAAAGATGAAAGATGAAAGATAAAAGATGAAACAATGCGGAAAGATGAAAGGATGAAACAATGCGGAAAGATGAAAGATGAAACAATGCGGAAAGATGAAAGATGAAAGAATGCGGAAAGATGAAAGATGAAACAATGCGGAAAGATGAAAGATGAAACAATGCGGAAAGATGAAACAATGCGGAAAGATGAAAGATGAAAAAATGCGGAAAGATGAAAGATGAAACAATGCGGAAAGATGAAAGATGAAAGAATGCGGAAGATGAAAGATGAAACAATGCGGAAAGATGAAAGATGAAACAATGCGGAAAGATGAAAGATGAAAGAATGCGGAAGATGAAAGATGAAACAATGCGGAAAGATGAAACAATGCGGAAAGATGAAACAATGCGGAAAGATGAAACAATGCGGAAAGATGAAAGATGAAACAATGCGGAAAGATGAAAGATGAAACAATGCGGAAAGATGAAAGATGAAAGAATGCGGAAAGATGAAAGATGAAAGAATGCGGAAAGATGAAAGATGAAACAATGCGGAAAGATGAAAGATGAAACAATGCGGAAAGATGAAAGATGAAACAATGCGGAAAGATGAAAGATGAAACAATGCGGAAAGATGAAAGATGAAAAAATGCGGAAAGATGAAAGATGAAACAATGCGGAAAGATGAAACAATGCGGAAAGATGAAAGATGAAACAATGCGGAAAGATGAAAGATGAAACAATGCGGAAAGATGAAAGATGAAACAATGCGGAAAGATGAAAGATGAAAGAATGCGGAAAGATGAAAGATGAAAGATGAAGCAATGCGGAAAGATGAAAGATGAAAGAATGCGGAAAGCTGAAAGATGAAACAATGCGGAAAGATGAAAGATGAAACAATGCGGAAAGATGAAAGATGAAACAATGCGGAAAGATGAAAGATGAAAGAATGCGGAAAGATGAAAGATGAAAGAATGCGGAAAGATGAAAGATGAAAAAATGCGGAAAGATGAAAGATGAAACAATGCGGAAAGATGAAACTATGCGGAAATATGAAACAATGCGGAAAGATGAAAGATGAAACAATGCGGAAAGATGAAAGATGAAAGAATGCGGAAAGATGAAAGATGAAACAATGCGGAAAGATGAAAGATGAAACATTGCGGAAAGATGAAAGATGAAACAATGCGGAAAGATGAAAGATGAAAGAATGCGGAAAGATGAAAGATGAAACAATGCGGAAAGATGAAAGATGAAATAATGCGGAAAGATGAAAGATGAAACAATGCGGAAAGATGAAAGATGAAACAATGCGGAAAGATGAAAGAATGCGGAAGATGAATGATGAAACAATGCGGAAAGATGAAAGATGAAAGATTGCGGAAAGATGAAAGATGAAAGAATGCGGAAAGATGAAAGATGAAACAATGCGGAAAGATGAAAGATGAAACAATGCGGAAAGATGAAAGATGAAACAATGCGGAAAGATGAAAGATGAAAGAATGGGGAAAGATGAAAGATGAAAGAATGCGGAAAGATGAAAGATGAAACAATGCGGAAAGATGAAAGATGAAACAATGCGGAAAGATGAAAGATGAAACAATGCGGAAGATGAAAGATGAAACAATGCGGAAAGATGAAAGATGAAACAATGCGGAAAGATGAAAGATGAAAGAATGCGGAAGATGAAAGATGAAACGATGCGGAAAGATGAAAGATGAAACAATTCGGAAAGATGAAACAATGCGGAAAGATGAAACAATGCGGAAAGATGAAACAATGCGGAAAGATGAAACAATGCGGAAAGATGAAACAATGCGGAAAGATGAAACAATGCGGAAAGATGAAACAATGCGGAAAGATGAAACAATGCGGAAAGATGAAAGATGAAAGAATGCGGAAAGATGAAAGATGAAACAATGTGGAAAGATGAAAGATGAAAGAATGCGGAAAGATGAAAGATGAAACAATGCGGAAAGATGAAAGATGAAAGAATGCGGAAAGATGAAAGATGAAACAATGCGGAAAGATGAAAGATGAAACAATGCGGAAAGATGAAAGATGAAACAATGCGGAAAGATGAAAGATGAAACAATGCGGAAAGATGAAAGATGAAACAATGCGGAAAGATGAAAGATGAAACAATGCGGAAAGATGAAAGATGAAACAATGCGGAAAGATGAAAGATGAAACAATGCGGAAAGATGAAAGATGAAACAATGCGGAAAGATGAAAGATGAAAGAATGCGGAAAGATGAAAGATGAAACCATGCGGAAAGATGAAAGATGAAACAATGCGGAAAGATGAAAGATGAAACAATGCGGAAAGATGAAAGATGAAACAATGCGGAAAGATGAAAGATGAAACAATGCGGAAAGATGAAAGATGAAACAATGCGGAAAGATGAAAGATGAAACAATGCGGAAAGATGAAAGATGAAACAATGCGGAAAGATGAAAGATGAAACAATGCGGAAAGATGAAAGATGAAAGAATGCGGAAAGATGAAAGATGAAACAATGCGGAAAGATGCAAGATGAAAGAATGCGGAAAGATGAAAGATGAAACAATGCGGAAAGATGAAAGATGAAAGAATGCGGAAGATGAAAGATGAAACAATGCGGAAAGATGAAAGATGAAAGATGAAACAATGCGGAAAGATGAAAGATGAAAGATGAAACAATGCGGAAAGATGAAAGATGAAAGAATGCGGAAAGATGAAAGATGAAACAATGCGGAAAGATGAAAGATGAAACAATGCGGAAAGATGAAAGATGAAACAATGCGGAAAGATGAAAGATGAAAGAATGCGGAAAGATGAAAGATGAAACAATGCGGAAAGATGAAAGATGAAAAATTGCGGAAAGATGAAAGATGAAACAATGCGGAAAGAAAAAACTATGCGGAAAGATGAAACATGCGGAAAGATGAAAGATGAAACAATGCGGAAAGATGAAAGATGAAAAAATGCGGAAAGATGAAAGATGAAACAATGCGGAAAGATGAAAGATGAAAGAATGCGGAAGATGAAAGATGAAACAATGCGGAAAGATGAAACAATGCGGAAAGATGAAAGATGAAACAATGCGGAAAGATGAAAGATGAAACAATGCGGAAAGATGAAAGATGAAACAATGCGGAAAGATGAAAGATGAAACAATGCGGAAAGATGAAAGATGAAAGAATGCGGAAGATGAAAGATGAAACAATGCGGAAAGATGAAAGATGAAAGAATGCGGAAAGATGAAAGATGAAAGAATGCGGAAAGATGAAAGGTGAAACAATGCGGAAAGATGAAAGATGAAACAATGCGGAAAGATGAAAGATGAAACAATGCGGAAAGATGAAAGATGAAACAATGCGGAAAGATGAAAGATGAAAGAATGCGGAAAGATGAAAGATGAAAGATGAAAGATGAAACAATGCGGAAAGATGAAAGATGAAACAATGCGGAAAGATGAAAGATGAAACAATGCGGAAAGATGAAAGATGAAACAATGCGGAAAGATGAAAGATGAAAGAATGCGGAAGATGAAAGATGAAACAATGCGGAAAGATGAAAGATGAAAGAATGCGGAAAGATGAAAGATGAAAGAATGCGGAAAGATGAAAGATGAAAGAATGCGGAAAGATGAAAGATGAAACAATGCGGAAAGATGAAAGATGAAACATTGCGGAAAGATGAAAGATGAAACAATGCGGAAAGATGAAAGATGAAAGAATGCGGAAAGATGAAAGATGAAACAATGCGGAAAGATGAAAGATGAAACAATGCGGAAAGATGAAAGATGAAACAATGCGGAAAGATGAAAGATGAAACAATGCGGAAAGATGAAAGATGAAACAATGCGGAAAGATGAAAGATGAAAGAATGCGGAAGATGAAAGATGAAACAATGCGGAAAGATGAAAGATGAAAGAATGCGGAAAGATGAAAGATGAAAGAATGCGGAAAGATGAAAGGTGAAACAATGCGGAAAGATGAAAGATGAAACAATGCGGAAAGATGAAAGATGAAACAATGCGGAAAGATGAAAGATGAAACAATGCGGAAAGATGAAAGATGAAAGAATGCGGAAAGATGAAAGATGAAACAATGCGGAAAGATGAAAGATGAAAGAATGCGGAAAGATGAAAGATGAAACAATGCGGAAAGATGAAAGATGAAAGAATGCGGAAGATGAAAGATGAAACAATGCGGAAAGATGAAAGATGAAAGATGAAACAATGCGGAAAGATGAAAGATGAAAGAATGAGGAAAGATGAAAGATGAAACAATGCGGAAAGATGAAAGATGAAACAATGCGGAAAGATGAAACAATGCGGAAAGATGAAACAATGCGGAAAGATGAAAGATGAAAGAATGCGGAAAGATGAAAGATGAAACAATGCGGAAAGATGAAAGATGAAAAATTGCGGAAAGATGAAAGATGAAACAATGCGGAAAGATGAAAGATGAAAGAATGCGGAAAGATGAAAGATGAAACAATGCGGAAAGATGAAAGATGAAACAATGCGGAAAGATGAAAGATGAAACAATGCGGAAAGATGAAAGATGAAACAATGCGGAAAGATTAAAGATGAAACAATGCGGAAAGATGAAAGATGAAAGAATGCGGAAAGATGAAAGATGAAACAATGCGGAAAGATGAAAGATGAAAGAATGCGGAAAGATGAAAGATGAAACAATGCGGAAAGATGAAAGATGAAAGAATGCGGAAGATGAAAGATGAAACAATGCGGAAAGATGAAAGATGAAAGATGAAACAATGCGGAAAGATGAAAGATGAAAGATGAAACAATGCGGAAAGATGAAAGATGAAAGAATGCGGAAAGATGAAAGATGAAACAATGCGGAAAGATGAAAGATGAAACAATGCGGAAAGATGAAAGATGAAACAATGCGGAAAGATGAAAGATGAAAGAATGCGGAAAGATGAAAGATGAAACAATGCGGAAAGATGAAAGATGAAACATTGCGGAAGATGAAAGATGAAACAATGCGGAAAGATGAAAGATGAAACAATGCGGAAAGATGAAAGATGAAAGAATGCGGAAGATGAAAGATGAAACGATGCGGAAAGATGAAAGATGAAACAATTCGGAAAGATGAAACAATGCGGAAAGATGAAACAATGCGGAAAGATGAAACAATGCGGAAAGATGAAACAATGCGGAAAGATGAAACAATGCGGAAAGATGAAACAATGCGGAAAGATGAAAGATGAAAGAATGCGGAAAGATGAAAGATGAAACAATGTGGAAAGATGAAAGATGAAAGAATGCGGAAAGATGAAAGATGAAACAATGCGGAAAGATGAAAGATGAAAGAATGCGGAAAGATGAAAGATGAAACAATGCGGAAAGATGAAAGATGAAACAATGCGGAAAGATGAAAGATGAAACAATGCGGAAAGATGAAAGATGAAACAATGCGGAAAGATGAAAGATGAAACAATGCGGAAAGATGAAAGATGAAACAATGCGGAAAGATGAAAGATGAAACAATGCGGAAAGATGAAAGATGAAACAATGCGGAAAGATGAAAGATGAAACAATGCGGAAAGATGAAAGATGAAAGAATGCGGAAAGATGAAAGATGAAACAATGCGGAAAGATGAAAGATGAAAGAATGCGGAAAGATGAAAGATGAAACAATGCGGAAAGATGAAAGATGAAAGAATGCGGAAGATGAAAGATGAAACAATGCGGAAAGATGAAAGATGAAAGATGAAACAATGCGGAAAGATGAAAGATGAAAGATGAAACAATGCGGAAAGATGAAAGATGAAAGAATGCGGAAAGATGAAAGATGAAACAATGCGGAAAGATGAAAGATGAAACAATGCGGAAAGATGAAAGATGAAACAATGCGGAAAGATGAAAGATGAAAGAATGCGGAAAGATGAAAGATGAAACAATGCGGAAAGATGAAAGATGAAAAATTGCGGAAAGATGAAAGATGAAACAATGCGGAAAGAAAAAACTATGCGGAAAGATGAAACATGCGGAAAGATGAAAGATGAAACAATGCGGAAAGATGAAAGATGAAAAAATGCGGAAAGATGAAAGATGAAACAATGCGGAAAGATGAAAGATGAAAGAATGCGGAAGATGAAAGATGAAACAATGCGGAAAGATGAAACAATGCGGAAAGATGAAACAATGCGGAAAGATGAAACAATGCGGAAAGATGAAAGATGAAACAATGCGGAAAGATGAAAGATGAAACAATGCGGAAAGATGAAAGATGAAACAATGCGGAAAGATGAAAGATGAAACAATGCGGAAAGATGAAAGATGAAAGAATGCGGAAGATGAAAGATGAAACAATGCGGAAAGATGAAAGATGAAAGAATGCGGAAAGATGAAAGATGAAAGAATGCGGAAAGATGAAAGGTGAAACAATGCGGAAAGATGAAAGATGAAACAATGCGGAAAGATGAAAGATGAAACAATGCGGAAAGATGAAAGATGAAACAATGCGGAAAGATGAAAGATGAAAGAATGCGGAAAGATGAAAGATGAAAGAATGCGGAAAGATGAAAGATGAAAGAATGCGGAAAGATGAAAGATGAAACAATGCGGAAAGATGAAAGATGAAACAATGAGGAAAGATGAAAGATGAAAGAATGCGGAAGATGAAAGATGAAACAATGCGGAAAGATGAAAGATGAAAGAATGCGGAAAGATGAAAGATGAAAGAATGCGGAAAGATGAAAGATGAAAGAATGCGGAAAGATGAAAGATGAAACAATGCGGAAAGATGAAAGATGAAACATTGCGGAAAGATGAAAGATGAAACATTGCGGAAAGATGAAAGATGAAACAATGCGGAAAGATGAAAGATGAAAGAATGCGGAAAGATGAAAGATGAAACAATGCGGAAAGATGAAAGATGAAACAATGCGGAAAGATGAAAGATGAAACAATGCGGAAAGATGAAAGATGAAACAATGCGGAAAGATGAAAGATGAAACAATGCGGAAAGATGAAAGATGAAAGAATGCGGAAGATGAAAGATGAAACAATGCGGAAAGATGAAAGATGAAAGAATGCGGAAAGATGAAAGATGAAAGAATGCGGAAAGATGAAAGGTGAAACAATGCGGAAAGATGAAAGATGAAACAATGCGGAAAGATGAAAGATGAAACAATGCGGAAAGATGAAAGATGAAACAATGCGGAAAGATGAAAGATGAAAGAATGCGGAAAGATGAAAGATGAAAGATGAAAGATGAAACAATGCGGAAAGATGAAAGATGAAAGAATGCGGAAGATGAAAGATGAAACAATGCGGAAAGATGAAAGATGAAACAATGCGGAAAGATGAAAGATGAAACAATGCGGAAAGATGAAAGATGAAACAAGGCGGAAAGATGAAAGATGAAAGAATGCGGAAGATGAAAGATGAAACAATGCGGAAAGATGAAAGATGAAAGAATGCGGAAAGATGAAAGATGAAAGAATGCGGAAAGATGAAAGATGAAACAATGCGGAAAGATGAAAGATGAAACAATGCGGAAAGATGAAAGATGAAACAATGCGGAAAGATGAAAGATGAAACAATGCGGAAAGATGAAAGATGAAACAATGCGGAAAGATGAAAGATGAAACAATGCGGAAAGATGAAAGATGAAAGAATGCGGAAAGATGAAAGATGAAACAATGCGGAAAGATGAAAGATGAAAGAATGCGGAAAGATGAAAGATGAAACAATGCGGAAAGATGAAAGATGAAAGAATGCGGAAGATGAAAGATGAAACAATGCGGAAAGATGAAAGATGAAAGATGAAACAATGCGGAAAGATGAAAGATGAAAGATGAAACAATGCGGAAAGATGAAAGATGAAAGAATGCGGAAAGATGAAAGATGAAACAATGCGGAAAGATGAAAGATGAAACAATGCGGAAAGATGAAAGATGAAACAATGCGGAAAGATGAAAGATGAAACAATGCGGAAAGATGAAAGATGAAACAATGCGGAAAGATGAAAGATGAAAGAATGCGGAAAGATGAAAGATGAAACAATGCGGAAAGATGAAAGATGAAACATTGCGGAAGATGAAAGATGAAACAATGCGGAAAGATGAAAGATGAAACAATGCGGAAAGATGAAAGATGAAAGAATGCGGAAGATGAAAGATGAAACGATGCGGAAAGATGAAAGATGAAACAATTCGGAAAGATGAAACTATGCGGAAAGATGAAACAATGCGGAAAGATGAAACAATGCGGAAAGATGAAACAATGCGGAAAGATGAAACAATGCGGAAAGATGAAACAATGCGGAAAGATGAAAGATGAAAGAATGCGGAAAGATGAAAGATGAAACAATGCGGAAAGATGAAAGATGAAAGAATGCGGAAAGATGAAAGATGAAACAATGCGGAAAGATGAAAGATGAAAGAATGCGGAAAGATGAAAGATGAAACAATGCGGAAAGATGAAAGATGAAACAATGCGGAAAGATGAAAGATGAAACAATGCGGAAAGATGAAAGATGAAACAATGCGGAAAGATGAAAGATGAAACAATGCGGAAAGATGAAAGATGAAACAATGCGGAAAGATGAAAGATGAAACAATGCGGAAAGATGAAAGATGAAACAATGCGGAAAGATG
Organism: Gastracanthus pulcherrimus; assembly: GCA_949152435.1. NCBI lineage: Eukaryota > Metazoa > Arthropoda > Insecta > Hymenoptera > Pteromalidae > Gastracanthus > Gastracanthus pulcherrimus. The sequence goes on from CASCKD010000058.1 coordinate 664,522, forward strand.
AAAGATGAAACAATGCGGAAAGATGAAAGATGAAAGAATGCGGAAAGATGAAAGATGAAACAATGCGGAAAGATGAAAGATGAAAGAATGCGGAAAGATGAAAGATGAAACAATGCGGAAAGATGAAAGATGAAAGAATGCGGAAGATGAAAGATGAAACAATGCGGAAAGATGAAAGATGAAAGATGAAACAATGCGGAAAGATGAAAGATGAAAGAATGCGGAAAGATGAAAGATGAAACAATGCGGAAAGATGAAAGATGAAACAATGCGGAAAGATGAAAGATGAAACAATGCGGAAAGATGAAAGATGAAAGAATGCGGAAAGATGAAAGATGAAACAATGCGGAAAGATGAAAGATGAAAAATTGCGGAAAGATGAAAGATGAAACAATGCGGAAAGAAAAAACTATGCGGAAAGATGAAACATGCGGAAAGATGAAAGATGAAACAATGCGGAAAGATGAAAGATGAAAAAATGCGGAAAGATGAAAGATGAAACAATGCGGAAAGATGAAAGATGAAACAATGCGGAAAGATGAAAGATGAAAGAATGCGGAAGATGAAAGATGAAACAATGCGGAAAGATGAAAGATGAAAGATGAAACAATGCGGAAAGATGAAAGATGAAAGAATGCGGAAAGATGAAAGATGAAACAATGCGGAAAGATGAAAGATGAAACAATGCGGAAAGATGAAAGATGAAACAATGCGGAAAGATGAAAGATGAAAGAATGCGGAAAGATGAAAGATGAAACAATGCGGAAAGATGAAAGATGAAACAATGCGGAAAGATGAAAGATGAAACAATGCGGAAAGATGAAAGATGAAACAATGCGGAAAGATGAAAGATGAAACAATGCGGAAAGATGAAACAATGCGGAAAGATGAAAGATGAAACAATGCGGAAAGATGAAAGATGAAACAATGCGGAAAGATGAAAGATGAAACAATGCGGAAAGATGAAAGATGAAAGAATGCGGAAGATGAAAGATGAAACAATGCGGAAAGATGAAAGATGAAAGAATGCGGAAAGATGAAAGATGAAAGAATGCGGAAAGATGAAAGATGAAAGAATGCGGAAAGATGAAAGATGAAACAATGCGGAAAGATGAAAGATGAAACATTGCGGAAAGATGAAAGATGAAACAATGCGGAAAGATGAAAGATGAAAGAATGCGGAAAGATGAAAGATGAAACAATGCGGAAAGATGAAAGATGAAACAATGCGGAAAGATGAAAGATGAAACAATGCGGAAAGATGAAAGATGAAACAATGCGGAAAGATGAAAGATGAAACAATGCGGAAAGATGAAAGATGAAAGAATGCGGAAGATGAAAGATGAAACAATGCGGAAAGATGAAAGATGAAAGAATGCGGAAAGATGAAAGATGAAAGAATGCGGAAAGATGAAAGGTGAAACAATGCGGAAAGATGAAAGATGAAACAATGCGGAAAGATGAAAGATGAAACAATGCGGAAAGATGAAAGATGAAACAATGCGGAAAGATGAAAGATGAAAGAATGCGGAAAGATGAAAGATGAAAGATGAAAGATGAAACAATGCGGAAAGATGAAAGATGAAAGAATGCGGAAGATGAAAGATGAAACAATGCGGAAAGATGAAAGATGAAACAATGCGGAAAGATGAAAGATGAAACAATGCGGAAAGATGAAAGATGAAACAAGGCGGAAAGATGAAAGATGAAAGAATGCGGAAGATGAAAGATGAAACAATGCGGAAAGATGAAAGATGAAAGAATGCGGAAAGATGAAAGATGAAAGAATGCGGAAAGATGAAAGATGAAACAATGCGGAAAGATGAAAGATGAAACAATGCGGAAAGATGAAAGATGAAACAATGCGGAAAGATGAAAGATGAAACAATGCGGAAAGATGAAAGATGAAAGATGAAAGATGAAACAATGCGGAAAGATGAAAGATGAAAGAATGCGGAAGATGAAAGATGAAACAATGCGGAAAGATGAAACAATGCGGAAAGATGAAAGATGAAACAATGCGGAAAGATGAAAGATGAAAGAATGCGGAAAGATGAAAGGATGAAACAATGCGGAAAGATGAAAGATGAAACAATGCGGAAAGATGAAAGATGAAAGAATGCGGAAAGATGAAAGATGAAAGATGAAAGATGAAAGAATGCGGAAAGATGAAAGATGAAACATTGCGGAAAGATGAAAGATGAAACAATGCGGAAAGATGAAAGATGAAAGAATGCGGAAGATGAAAGATGAAACAATGCGGAAAGATGAAAGATGAAACAATGCGGAAAGATGAAAGATGAAACAATGCGGAAAGATGAAAGATGAAACAATGCGGAAAGATGAAAGATGAAACATTGCGGAAAGATGAAAGATGAAACAATGCGGAAAGATGAAAGATGAAACAATGCGGAAAGATGAAAGATGAAACAATGCGGAAAGATTAAAGATGAAACAATGCGGAAAGATGAAAGATGAAACAATGCGGAAAGATGAAAGATGAAACAATGCGGAAAGATGAAAGATGAAACAACGCGGAAAGATGAAAGATGAAAGAATGCGGAAGATGAAAGATGAAACAATGCGGAAAGATGAAAGATGAAAGAATGCGGAAAGATGAAAGATGAAACAATGCGGAAAGATGAAAGGTGAAACAATGCGGAAAGATGAAAGATGAAACAATGCGGAAAGATGAAAGATGAAACAATGCGGAAAGATGAAAGATGAAACAATGCGGAAAGATGAAAGATGAAAGAATGCGGAAAGATGAAAGATGAAAGATGAAAGATGAAAGATGAAAGATGAAAGAATGCGGAAAGATGAAAGATGAAACATTGCGGAAAGATGAAAGATGAAACAATGCGGAAAGATGAAAGATGAAAGAATGCGGAAGATGAAAGATGAAATAATGCGGAAAGATGAAAGATGAAACAATGCGGAAAGATGAAAGATGAAAGAATGCGGAAGATGAAAGATGAAACGATGCGGAAAGATGAAAGATGAAACAATTCGGAAAGATGAAACAATGCGGAAAGATGAAACAATGCGGAAAGATGAAACAATGCGGAAAGATGAAACAATGCGGAAAGATGAAAGATGAAAGAATGCGGAAAGATGAAAGATGAAACAATGCGGAAAGATGAAAGATGAAAGAATGCGGAAAGATGAAAGATGAAACAATGCGGAAAGATGAAAGATGAAACAATGCGGAAAGATGAAAGATGAAAGAATGCGGAAAGATGAAAGATGAAAGAATGCGGAAAGATGAAAGATGAAAGAATGCGGAAAGATGAAAGATGAAACAATGCGGAAAGATGAAAGATGAAACATTGCGGAATGATGAAAGATGAAACAATGCGGAAAGATGAAAGATGAAAGAATGCGGAAAGATGAAAGATGAAACAATGCGGAAAGATGAAAGATGAAACAATGCGGAAAGATGAAAGATGAAACAATGCGGAAAGATGAAAGATGAAACAATGCGGAAAGATGAAAGATGAAACAATGCGGAAAGATGAAAGATGAAAGAATGCGGAAGATGAAAGATGAAACAATGCGGAAAGATGAAAGATGAAAGAATGCGGAAAGATGAAAGATGAAAGAATGCGGAAAGATGAAAGGTGAAACAATGCGGAAAGATGAAAGATGAAACAATGCGGAAAGATGAAAGATGAAAGAATGCGGAAGATGAAAGATGAAACAATGCGGAAAGATGAAAGATGAAAGAATGCGGAAAGATGAAAGATGAAAGAATGCGGAAAGATGAAAGGTGAAACAATGCGGAAAGATGAAAGATGAAACAATGCGGAAAGATGAAAGATGAAACAATGCGGAAAGATGAAAGATGAAACAATGCGGAAAGATGAAAGATGAAAGAATGCGGAAAGATGAAAGATGAAAGATGAAAGATGAAACAATGCGGAAAGATGAAACATGAAAGAATGCGGAAGATGAAAGATGAAACAATGCGGAAAGATGAAAGATGAAACAATGCGGAAAGATGAAAGATGAAACAATGCGGAAAGATGAAAGATGAAACAAGGCGGAAAGATGAAAGATGAAAGAATGCGGAAGATGAAAGATGAAACAATGCGGAAAGATGAAAGATGAAAGAATGCGGAAAGATGAAAGATGAAAGAATGCGGAAAGATGAAAGATGAAACAATGCGGAAAGATGAAAGATGAAACAATGCGGAAAGATGAAAGATGAAACAATGCGGAAAGATGAAAGATGAAACAATGCGGAAAGATGAAAGATGAAACAATGCGGAAAGATGAAAGATGAAACAATGCGGAAAGATGAAAGATGAAAAAATGCGGAAAGATGAAAGATGAAACAATGCGGAAAGATGAAAGATGAAACAATGCGGAAAGATGAAAGATGAAAGAATGCGGAAAGATGAAAGATGAAAGAATGCGGAAAGATGAAAGATGAAACAATGCGGAAAGATGAAAGATGAAACATTGCGGAAAGATGAAAGATGAAAGAATGCGGAAAGATGAAAGATGAAACAATGCGTAAAGATGAAAGATGAAACAATGCGGAAAGATGAAACAATGCGGAAAGATGAAAGATGAAAAAATGCGGAAAGATGAAAGATGAAACAATGCGGAAAGATGAAAGATGAAAGAATGCGGAAGATGAAAGATGAAACAATGCGGAAAGATGAAAGATGAAACAATGCGGAAAGATGAAAGATGAAAGAATGCGGAAGATGAAAGATGAAACAATGCGGAAAGATGAAAGAATGCGGAAAGATGAAAGATGAAACAATGCGGAAGATGAAAGATGAAACAATGCGGAAAGATGAAAGATGAAAGAATGCGGAAAGATGAAAGATGAAAGAATGCGGAAAGATGAAAGGTGAAAGAATGCGGAAGATGAAAGATGAAACGATGCGGAAAGATGAAAGATGAAACAATTCGGAAAGATGAAACAATGCGGAAAGATGAAACAATGCGGAAAGATGAAACAATGCGGAAAGATGAAACAATGCGGAAAGATGAAACAATGCGGAAAGATGAAAGATGAAAGAATGCGGAAAGATGAAAGATGAAACAATGTGGAAAGATGAAAGATGAAAGAATGCGGAAAGATGAAAGATGAAACAATGCGGAAAGATGAAAGATGAAACAATGCGGAAAGATGAAAGATGAAACAATGCGGAAAGATGAAAGATGAAACAATGCGGAAAGATGAAAGATGAAAGAATGCGGAAAGATGAAAGATGAAACAATGCGGAAAGATGAAAGATGAAAGAATGCGGAAAGATGAAAGATGAAACAATGCGGAAAGATGAAAGATGAAAGAATGCGGAAGATGAAAGATGAAACAATGCGGAAAGATGAAAGATGAAAGATGAAACAATGCGGAAAGATGAAAGATGAAAGATGAAACAATGCGGAAAGATGAAAGATGAAAGAATGCGGAAAGATGAAAGATGAAACAATGCGGAAAGATGAAAGATGAAACAATGCGGAAAGATGAAAGATGAAACAATGCGGAAAGATGAAAGATGAAAGAATGCGGAAAGATGAAAGATGAAACAATGCGGAAAGATGAAAGATGAAAAATTGCGGAAAGATGAAAGATGAAACAATGCGGAAAGAAAAAACTATGCGGAAAGATGAAACATGCGGAAAGATGAAAGATGAAACAATGCGGAAAGATGAAAGATGAAAAAATGCGGAAAGATGAAAGATGAAACAATGCGGAAAGATGAAAGATGAAAGAATGCGGAAGATGAAAGATGAAACAATGCGGAAAGATGAAACAATGCGGAAAGATGAAACAATGCGGAAAGATGAAACAATGCGGAAAGATGAAAGATGAAACAATGCGGAAAGATGAAAGATGAAACAATGCGGAAAGATGAAAGATGAAACAATGCGGAAAGATGAAAGATGAAAGAATGCGGAAGATGAAAGATGAAACAATGCGGAAAGATGAAAGATGAAAGATGAAACAATGCGGAAAGATGAAAGATGAAAGAATGCGGAAAGATGAAAGATGAAACAATGCGGAAAGATGAAAGATGAAACAATGCGGAAAGATGAAAGATGAAACAATGCGGAAAGATGAAAGATGAAAGAATGCGGAAAGATGAAAGATGAAACAATGCGGAAAGATGAAAGATGAAACAATGCGGAAAGATGAAAGATGAAACAATGCGGAAAGATGAAAGATGAAACAATGCGGAAAGATGAAAGATGAAACAATGCGGAAAGATGAAACAATGCGGAAAGATGAAAGATGAAACAATGCGGAAAGATGAAAGATGAAACAATACGGAAAGATGAAAGATGAAACAATGCGGAAAGATGAAAGATGAAAGAATGCGGAAGATGAAAGATGAAACAATGCGGAAAGATGAAAGATGAAAGAATGCGGAAAGATGAAAGATGAAAGAATGCGGAAAGATGAAAGATGAAAGAATGCGGAAAGATGAAAGATGAAACAATGCGGAAAGATGAAAGATGAAACATTGCGGAAAGATGAAAGATGAAACAATGCGGAAAGATGAAAGATGAAAGAATGCGGAAAGATGAAAGATGAAACAATGCGGAAAGATGAAAGATGAAACAATGCGGAAAGATGAAAGATGAAACAATGCGGAAAGATGAAAGATGAAACAATGCGGAAAGATGAAAGATGAAACAATGCGGAAAGATGAAAGATGAAAGAATGCGGAAGATGAAAGATGAAACAATGCGGAAAGATGAAAGATGAAAGAATGCGGAAAGATGAAAGATGAAAGAATGCGGAAAGATGAAAGGTGAAACAATGCGGAAAGATGAAAGATGAAACAATGCGGAAAGATGAAAGATGAAACAATGCGGAAAGATGAAAGATGAAACAATGCGGAAAGATGAAAGATGAAAGAATGCGGAAAGATGAAAGATGAAAGATGAAAGATGAAACAATGCGGAAAGATGAAAGATGAAAGAATGCGGAAGATGAAAGATGAAACAATGCGGAAAGATGAAAGATGAAACAATGCGGAAAGATGAAAGATGAAACAATGCGGAAAGATGAAAGATGAAACAAGGCGGAAAGATGAAAGATGAAAGAATGCGGAAGATGAAAGATGAAACAATGCGGAAAGATGAAAGATGAAAGAATGCGGAAAGATGAAAGATGAAAGAATGCGGAAAGATGAAAGATGAAACAATGCGGAAAGATGAAAGATGAAACAATGCGGAAAGATGAAAGATGAAACAATGCGGAAAGATGAAAGATGAAACAATGCGGAAAGATGAAAGATGAAAGATGAAAGATGAAACAATGCGGAAAGATGAAAGATGAAAGAATGCGGAAGATGAAAGATGAAACAATGCGGAAAGATGAAACAATGCGGAAAGATGAAAGATGAAACAATGCGGAAAGATGAAAGATGAAAGAATGCGGAAAGATGAAAGGATGAAACAATGCGGAAAGATGAAAGATGAAACAATGCGGAAAGATGAAAGATGAAAGAATGCGGAAAGATGAAAGATGAAAGATGAAAGATGAAAGAATGCGGAAAGATGAAAGATGAAACATTGCGGAAAGATGAAAGATGAAACAATGCGGAAAGATGAAAGATGAAAGAATGCGGAAGATGAAAGATGAAACAATGCGGAAAGATGAAAGATGAAACAATGCGGAAAGATGAAAGATGAAACAATGCGGAAAGATGAAAGATGAAACAATGCGGAAAGATGAAAGATGAAACATTGCGGAAAGATGAAAGATGAAACAATGCGGAAAGATGAAAGATGAAACAATGCGGAAAGATGAAAGATGAAACAATGCGGAAAGATTAAAGATGAAACAATGCGGAAAGATGAAAGATGAAACAATGCGGAAAGATGAAAGATGAAACAATGCGGAAAGATGAAAGATGAAACAACGCGGAAAGATGAAAGATGAAAGAATGCGGAAGATGAAAGATGAAACAATGCGGAAAGATGAAAGATGAAAGAATGCGGAAAGATGAAAGATGAAACAATGCGGAAAGATGAAAGGTGAAACAATGCGGAAAGATGAAAGATGAAACAATGCGGAAAGATGAAAGATGAAACAATGCGGAAAGATGAAAGATGAAACAATGCGGAAAGATGAAAGATGAAAGAATGCGGAAAGATGAAAGATGAAAGATGAAAGATGAAAGATGAAAGATGAAAGATGAAAGAATGCGGAAAGATGAAAGATGAAACATTGCGGAAAGATGAAAGATGAAACAATGCGGAAAGATGAAAGATGAAAGAATGCGGAAGATGAAAGATGAAATAATGCGGAAAGATGAAAGATGAAACAATGCGGAAAGATGAAAGATGAAAGAATGCGGAAGATGAAAGATGAAACGATGCGGAAAGATGAAAGATGAAACAATTCGGAAAGATGAAACAATGCGGAAAGATGAAACAATGCGGAAAGATGAAACAATGCGGAAAGATGAAACAATGCGGAAAGATGAAAGATGAAAGAATGCGGAAAGATGAAAGATGAAACAATGCGGAAAGATGAAAGATGAAAGAATGCGGAAAGATGAAAGATGAAACAATGCGGAAAGATGAAAGATGAAACAATGCGGAAAGATGAAAGATGAAAGAATGCGGAAAGATGAAAGATGAAAGAATGCGGAAAGATGAAAGATGAAAGAATGCGGAAAGATGAAAGATGAAACAATGCGGAAAGATGAAAGATGAAACATTGCGGAATGATGAAAGATGAAACAATGCGGAAAGATGAAAGATGAAAGAATGCGGAAAGATGAAAGATGAAACAATGCGGAAAGATGAAAGATGAAACAATGCGGAAAGATGAAAGATGAAACAATGCGGAAAGATGAAAGATGAAACAATGCGGAAAGATGAAAGATGAAACAATGCGGAAAGATGAAAGATGAAAGAATGCGGAAGATGAAAGATGAAACAATGCGGAAAGATGAAAGATGAAAGAATGCGGAAAGATGAAAGATGAAAGAATGCGGAAAGATGAAAGGTGAAACAATGCGGAAAGATGAAAGATGAAACAATGCGGAAAGATGAAAGATGAAACAATGCGGAAAGATGAAAGATGAAACAATGCGGAAAGATGAAAGATGAAAGAATGCGGAAAGATGAAAGATGAAAGATGAAAGATGAAACAATGCGGAAAGATGAAACATGAAAGAATGCGGAAGATGAAAGATGAAACAATGCGGAAAGATGAAAGATGAAACAATGCGGAAAGATGAAAGATGAAACAATGCGGAAAGATGAAAGATGAAACAAGGCGGAAAGATGAAAGATGAAAGAATGCGGAAGATGAAAGATGAAACAATGCGGAAAGATGAAAGATGAAAGAATGCGGAAAGATGAAAGATGAAAGAATGCGGAAAGATGAAAGATGAAACAATGCGGAAAGATGAAAGATGAAACAATGCGGAAAGATGAAAGATGAAACAATGCGGAAAGATGAAAGATGAAACAATGCGGAAAGATGAAAGATGAAACAATGCGGAAAGATGAAAGATGAAACAATGCGGAAAGATGAAAGATGAAAAAATGCGGAAAGATGAAAGATGAAACAATGCGGAAAGATGAAAGATGAAACAATGCGGAAAGATGAAAGATGAAAGAATGCGGAAAGATGAAAGATGAAAGAATGCGGAAAGATGAAAGATGAAACAATGCGGAAAGATGAAAGATGAAACATTGCGGAAAGATGAAAGATGAAAGAATGCGGAAAGATGAAAGATGAAACAATGCGTAAAGATGAAAGATGAAACAATGCGGAAAGATGAAACAATGCGGAAAGATGAAAGATGAAAAAATGCGGAAAGATGAAAGATGAAACAATGCGGAAAGATGAAAGATGAAAGAATGCGGAAGATGAAAGATGAAACAATGCGGAAAGATGAAAGATGAAACAATGCGGAAAGATGAAAGATGAAAGAATGCGGAAGATGAAAGATGAAACAATGCGGAAAGATGAAACAATGCGGAAAGATGAAAGATGAAACAATGCGGAAAGATGAAAGATGAAAGAATGCGGAAAGATGAAAGGATGAAACAATGCGGAAAGATGAAAGATGAAACAATGCGGAAAGATGAAAGATGAAAGATGAAAGATGAAACAATGCGGAAAGATGAAAGATGAAAGAATGCGGAAGATGAAAGATGAAACAATGCGGAAAGATGAAACAATGCGGAAAGATGAAAGATGAAACAATGCGGAAATATGAAAGATGAAAGAATGCGGAAAGATGAAAGGATGAAACAATGCGGAAAGATGAAAGATGAAACAATGCGGAAAGATGAAAGATGAAAGAATGCGGAAAGATGAAAGATGAAACAATGCGTAAAGATGAAAGATGAAACAATGCGGAAAGATGAAACAATGCGGAAAGATGAAAGATGAAAAAATGCGGAAAGATGAAAGATGAAACAATGCGGAAAAATGAAAGATGAAAGAATGCGGAAGATGAAAGATGAAACAATGCGGAAAGATGAAAGATGAAACAATGCGGAAAGATGAAAGATGAAAGAATGCGGAAGATGAAAGATGAAACAATGCGGAAAGATGAAACAATGCGGAAAGATGAAAGATGAAAGAATGCGGAAAGATGAAAGATGAAAGAATGCGGAAAGATGAAAGGATGAAACAATGCGGAAAGATGAAAGATGAAACAATGCGGAAAGATGAAAGATGAAACAATGCGGAAAGATGAAAGATGAAACAATGCGGAAAGATGAAAGATGAAAAAATGCGGAAAGATGAAAGATGAAACAATGCGGAAAGATGAAAGATGAAACAATGCGGAAAGATGAAAGATGAAAGAATGCGGAAAGATGAAAGATGAAAGAATGCGGAAAGATGAAAGATGAAACAATGCGGAAAGATGAAAGATGAAACATTGCGGAAAGATGAAAGATGAAACAATGCGGAAAGATGAAAGATGAAACAATGCGGAAAGATGAAAGATGAAACAATGCGGAAAGATGAAAGATGAAACAATGCGGAAAGATGAAAGATGAAACAATGCGGAAAGATGAAAGATGAAAAAATGCGGAAAGATGAAAGATGAAACAATGCGGAAAGATGAAAGATGAAAGAATGCGGAAGATGAAAGATGAAACAATGCGGAAAGATGAAACTATGCGGAAAGATGAAAGATGAAACAATGCGGAAAGATGAAAGATGAAAGAATGCGGAAAGATGAAAGATGAAACAATGCGGAAAGATGAAAGATGAAACATTGCGGAAAGATGAAAGATGAAACAATGCGGAAAGATGAAAGATGAAAGAATGCGGAAAGATGAAAGATGAAACAATGCGGAAAGATGAAAGATGAAAGAATGCGGAAAGATGAAAGATTAAACAATGCGGAAAGATGAAAGATGAAACAATGCGGAAAGATGAAAGATGAAAAAATGCGGAAAGATGAAAGATGAAACAATGCGGAAAGATGAAAGATGAAAGAATGCGGAAGATGGAAGATGAAACAATGCGGAAAGATGAAACAATGCGGAAAGATGAAAGATGAAACAATGCGGAAAGATGAAAGATGAAAGAATGCGGAAGATGGAAGATGAAACAATGCGGAAAGATGAAACAATGCGGAAAGATGAAAGATGAAACAATGCGGAAAGATGAAAGATGAAACAATGCGGAAAGATGAAAGATGAAAAAATGCGGAAAGATGAAATATGAAAGAATGCGGAAAGATGAAAGATGAAACAATGCGGAAAGATGAAACAATGCGGAAAGATGAAAGATGAAACAATGCGGAAAGATGAAAGATGAAAAAATGCGGAAAGATGAAAGATGAAACAATGCGGAAAGATGAAACAATGCGGAAAGATGAAAGATGAAACAATGCGGAAAGATGAAAGATGAAAAAATGCGGAAAGATGAAAGATGAAACAATGCGGAAAGATGAAAGATGAAAGAATGCGGAAGATGAAAGATGAAACAATGCGGAAAGATGAAACAATGCGGAAAGATGAAAGATGAAACAATGCGGAAAGATGAAAGATGAAAGAATGCGGAAAGATGAAAGATGAAACAATGCGGAAAGATGAAAGATGAAACATTGCGGAAAGATGAAAGATGAAACAATGCGGAAAGATGAAAGATGAAAGAATGCGGAAAGATGAAAGATGAAACAATGCGGAAAGATGAAACAATGCGGAAAGATGAAACAATGCGGAATGATGAAACAATGCGGAAAGATGAAACCATGCGGAAAGATGAAAGATAAAAGAATGCGGAAAGATGAAAGATGAAACAATGCGGAAAGATGAAAGATGAAACAATGCGGAAAGATGAAAGATGAAAGAATGCGGAAAGATGAAAGATGAAAGAATGCGGAAGATGAAAGATGAAACAATGCGGAAAGATGAAACAATGCGGAAAGATGAAAGATGAAACAATGCGGAAAGATGAAAGATGAAACAATGCGGAAAGATGAAAGATGAGAGAATGCGGGAAGATGAAAGATAAAAGAATGCGGAAAGATGAAAGATGAAACAATGCGGAAAGATGAAAGATGAAACAATGCGGAAAGATGAAAGATGAAAGAATGCGGAAAGATGAAAGATGAAACAATGCGGAAAGATGAAACAATGCGGAAAGATGAAACAATGCGGAAAGATGAAACAATGCGGAAATATGAAAGATGAAAAAATGCGGAAAGATGAAAGATGAAACAATGCGGAAAGTTGAAAGATGAAAGAATGCGGAAGATGAAAGATGAAACAATGCGGAAAGATGAAACAATGCGGAAAGATGAAAGATGAAACAATGCGGAAAGATGAAAGATGAAACAATGCGGAAAGATGAAAGATGAAAGAATGCGGAAAGATGAAAGATGAAACAATGCGGAAAGATGAAAGATGAAACAATGCGGAAAGATGAAAGATGAAACAATGCGGAAAGATGAAAGATGAAAGAATGCGGAAAGATGAAAGATGAAACAATGCGGAAAGATGAAAGATGAAACAATGCGGAAAGATGAAACAATGCGGAAAGATGAAACAATGCGGAAAGATGAAACAATGCGGAAAGATGAAACAATGCGGAAAGATGAAACAATGCGGAAAGATGAAACAATGCGGAAAGATGAAACAATGCGGAAAGATGAAACAATGCGGAAAGATGAAACAATGCGGAAAGATGAAACAATGCGGAAAGATGAAACAATGCGGAAAGATGAAACAATGCGGAAAGATGAAACAATGCGGAAAGATGAAACAATGCGGAAAGATGAAACAATGCGGAAAGATGAAACAATGCGGAAAGATGAAACAATGCGGAAAGATGAAACAATGCGGAAAGATGAAACAATGCGGAAAGATGAAACAATGCGGAAAGATGAAACAATGCGGAAAGATGAAACAATGCGGAAAGATGAAACAATGCGGAAAGATGAAACAATGCGGAAAGATGAAACAATGCGGAAAGATGAAACAATGCGGAAAGATGAAACAATGCGGAAAGATGAAACAATGCGGAAAGATGAAACAATGCGGAAAGATGAAACAATGCGGAAAGATGAAACAATGCGGAAAGATGAAACAATGCGGAAAGATGAAACAATGCGGAAAGATGAAAGATGAAACAATGCGGAAAGATGAAAGATGAAAAAATGCGGAAAGATGAAAGATGAAACAATGCGGAAAGATGAAAGATGAAAGAATGCGGAAGATGAAAGATGAAACAATGCGGAAAGATGAAACTATGCGGAAAGATGAAAGATGAAACAATGCGGAAAGATGAAAGATGAAAGAATGCGGAAAGATGAAAGATGAAACAATGCGGAAAGATGAAAGATGAAACATTGCGGAAAGATGAAAGATGAAACAATGCGGAAAGATGAAAGATGAAAGAATGCGGAAAGATGAAAGATGAAACAATGCGGAAAGATGAAAGATGAAAGAATGCGGAAAGATGAAAGATTAAACAATGCGGAAAGATGAAAGATGAAACAATGCGGAAAGATGAAAGATGAAAAAATGCGGAAAGATGAAAGATGAAACAATGCGGAAAGATGAAAGATGAAAGAATGCGGAAGATGGAAGATGAAACAATGCGGAAAGATGAAACAATGCGGAAAGATGAAAGATGAAACAATGCGGAAAGATGAAAGATGAAACAATGCGGAAAGATGAAAGATGAAAAAATGCGGAAAGATGAAATATGAAAGATTGCGGAAAGATGAAAGATGAAACAATGCGGAAAGATGAAACAATGCGGAAAGATGAAAGATGAAACAATGCGGAAAGATGAAAGATGAAAAAATGCGGAAAGATGAAAGATGAAACAATGCGGAAAGATGAAAGATGAAAAAATGCGGAAAGATGAAAGATGAAACAATGCGGAAAGATGAAAGATGAAAGAATGCGGAAGATGAAAGATGAAACAATGCGGAAAGATGAAACAATGCGGAAAGATGAAAGATGAAACAATGCGGAAAGATGAAAGATGAAAGAATGCGTAAAGATGAAAGATGAAACAATGCGGAAAGATGAAAGATGAAACATTGCGGAAAGATGAAAGATGAAACAATGCGGAAAGATGAAAGATGAAAGAATGCGGAAAGATGAAAGATGAAACAATGCGGAAAGATGAAAGATGAAACAATGCGGAAAGATGAAAGATGAAACAATGCGGAAAGATGAAAGATGAAAGAATGCGGAAAGATGAAAGATGAAACAATGCGGAAAGATGAAAGATGAAAGAATGCGGAAGATGAAAGATGAAACAATGCGGAAAGATGAAAGATGAAAGAATGCGGAAAGATGAAAGATGAAACAATGCGCAAAGATGAAAGATGAAAGAATGCGGAAAGATGAAAGATGAAACAATGCGGAAAGATGAAAGATGAAACAATGCGGAAAGATGAATGATGAAACAATGCGGAAAGATGAAAGATGAAAGAATGCGGAAAGATGAAAGATGAAACAATGCGGAAAGATGAAAGATGAAAAAATGCGGAAAGATGAAAGATGAAACAATGCGGAAAGATGAAACAATGCGGAAAGATGAAAGATGAAACAATGCGGAAAGATGAAAGATGAAAAAATGAGGAAAGATGAAAGATGAAACAATGCGGAAAGATGAAAGATGAAAGAATGCGGAAGATGAAAGATGAAACAATGCGGAAAGATGAAACAATGCGGAAAGATGAAAGATGAAACAATGCGGAAAGATGAAAGATGAAAGAATGCGGAAAGATGAAAGATGAAACAATGCGGAAAGATGAAAGATGAAACATTGCGGAAAGATGAAAGATGAAACAATGCGGAAAGATGAAAGATGAAAGAATGCGGAAAGATGAAAGATGAAACAATGCGGAAAGATGAAAGATGAAACAATGCGGAAAGATGATAGATGAAACAATGCGGAAAGATGAAAGATGAAACAATGCGGAAAGATGAAAGATGAAACAATGCGGAAAGATGAAACAATGCGGAAAGATGAAACAATGCGGAAAGATGAAACAATGCGGAAAGATGAAAGATGAAACAATGCGGAAAGATGAAAGATGAAACAATGCGGAAAGATGAAAGATGAAACAATGCGGAAAGATGAAAGATGAAAGAATGCGGAAAGATGAAAGATGAAACATTGCGGAAAGATGAAAGATGAAAGAATGCGGAAAGATGAAAGAATGCGGAAAGATGAAAGATGAAAGAATGCGGAAAGATGAAAGATGAAACAATGCGGAAAGATGAAAGATGAAACAATGCGGAAAGATGAAAGATGAAACAATGCGGAAAGATGAAAGATGAAACAATGCGGAAAGATGAAAGATGAAAGAATGCGGAAAGATGAAAGATGAAACAATGCGGAAAGATGAAAGATGAAACAATGCGGAAAGATGAAAGATGAAAGATGAGACAATGCGGAAAGATGAAAGATGAAAAATTGCGGAAAGATGAAAGATGAAACAATGCGGAAAGATGAAAGATGAAAGAATGCGGAAAGATGAAAGATGAAACAATGCGGAAAGATGAAAGATGAAACAATGCGGAAATATGAAAGATGAAACAATGCGGAAAGATGAAAGATGAAACAATGCGGAAAGATGAAAGATGAAACAATGCGGAAAGATGAAACAATGCGGAAAAATGAAACAATGCGGAAAGATGAAAGATGAAACAATGCGGAAAGATGAAACAATGCGGAAAAATGAAACAATGCGGAAAGATGAAAGATGAAACAATGCGGAAAGATGAAAGATGAAACAATGCGGAAAGATGAAAGATGAAACAATGCGGAAAGATGAAAGATGAAACAATGCGGAAAGATGAAAGATGAAACAATGCGGAAAGATGAAAGATGAAACAATGCGGAAAGATGAAACAATGCGGGAAGATGAAACAATGCGGAAAGATGAAAGATGGAACAATGCGGAAAGATGAAACAATGCGGAAAGATGAAAAATGAAACAATGCGGAAAGATGAAACAATGCGGAAAGATGAAACAATGCGGAAAGATGAAACAATGCGGAAAGATGAAACAATGCGGAAAGATGAAACAATGCGGAAAGATGAAACAATGCGGAAAGATGAAACAATGCGGAAAGATGAAACAATGCGGAAAGATGAAAGATGAAACAATGCGGAAAGATGCAAGATGAAAAAATGCGGAAAGATGAAAGATGAAACAATGCGGAAAGATGAAAGATGAAACAATGCGGAAAGATTAAAGATGAAACAATGCGGAAAGATGAAAGATGAAACAATGCGGAATGATGATAGATGAAACAATGCGGAAAGATGAAAGATGAAACAATGCGGAAGATGAAAGATGAAACAATGCGGAAAAATGAAACTATGCGGAAAGATGAAAGATGAAACCATGCGGAAAGATGAAAGATGAAAGAATGCGGAAAGATGAAAGATGAAACAATGCGGAAAGATTAAAGATTAAACAATGCGGAAAGATGAAAGATGAAACAATGCGGAATGATGATAGATGAAACAATGCGGAAAGATGAAAGATGAAACAATGCGGAAAGATGAAAGATGAAACAATGCGGAAAGATGAAACAATGCGGAAAGATGAAACAATGCGGAAAGATGAAAGAATGCGGAAAGATGAAAGATGAAAGAATGCGGAAAGATGAAAGATGAAACAATGCGGAAAGATGAAAGATGAAACAATGCGGAAAGATGAAAGATGAAACAATGCGGAAAGATGAAAGATGAAAGAATGCGGAAAGATGAAAGATGAAACATTGCGGAAAGATGAAAGATGAAACAATGCGGAAAGATGAAAGAATGCGGAAAGATGAAAGATGAAAGAATGCGGAAAGATGAAAGATGAAACAATGCGGAAAGATGAAAGATGAAACAATGCGGAAAGATGAAAGATGAAACAATGCGGAAAGATGAAAGATGAAAGAATGCGGAAAGATGAAAGATGAAAGAATGCGGAAAGATGAAAGATGAAAAAATGCGGAAAGATGAAAGATGAAACAATGCGGAAAGATGAAAGATGAAAGAATGCGGAAGATGAAAGATGAAACAATGCGGAAAGATGAAACAATGCGGAAAGATGAAACAATGCGGAAAGATGAAAGATGAAAGAATGCGGAAAGATGAAAGATGAAACAATGCGGAAAGATGAAAGATGAAACAATGCGGAAAGATGAAAGATGAAAGAATGCGGAAAGATGAAAGATGAAACAATGCGGAAAGATGAAAGATGAAAGAATGCGGAAAGATGAAAGATGAAAGATGAAACAATGCGGAAAGATGAAAGATGAAACATTGCGGAAAGATGAAAGATGAAACAATGCGGAAAGATGAAAGATGAAAGAATGCGGAAAGATGAAAGATGAAACAATGCGGAAAGATGAAAGATGAAACAATGCGGAAATATGAAAGATGAAACAATGCGGAAAGATGAAAGATGAAACAATGCGGAAAGATGAAAGATGAAACAATGCGGAAAGATGAAACAATGCGGAAAAATGAAACAATGCGGAAAGATGAAAGATGAAACAATGCGGAAAGATGAAAGATGAAACAATGCGGAAAGATGAAAGATGAAACAATGCGGAAAGATGAAACAATGCCGAAAGATGAAACAATGCGGGAAGATGAAACAATGCGGAAAGATGAAAGATGGAACAATGCGGAAAGATGAAACAATGCGGAAAGATGAAAGATGAAACAATGCGGAAAGATGAAACAATGCGGAAAGATGATACAATGCGGAAAGATGAAACAATGCGGAAAGATGAAACAATGCGGAAAGATGAAACAATGCGGAAAGATGAAACAATGCGGAAAGATGAAACAATGCGGAAAGATGAAACAATGCGGAAAGATGAAACAATGCGGAAAGATGAAACAATGCGGAAAGATGAAAGATGAAACAATGCGGAAAGATGCAAGATGAAAAAATGCGGAAAGATGAAAGATGAAACAATGCGGAAAGATGAAAGATGAAATAATGCGGAAGATGAAAGATGAAACAATGCGGAAAAATGAAACTATGCGGAAAGATGAAAGATGAAACCATGCGGAAAGATGAAAGATGAAAGAATGCGGAAAGATGAAAGATGAAACAATGCGGAAAGATGAAAGATGAAAGAATGCGGAAAGATGAAAGATGAAACAATGCGGAAAGATGAAAGATGAAAGAATGCGGAAGATGAAAGATGAAACAATGCGGAAAGATGAAAGATGAAAGAATGCGGAAAGATGAAAGATGAAACAATGCGCAAAGATGAAAGATGAAAGAATGCGGAAAGATGAAAGATGAAACAATGCGGAAAGATGAAAGATGAAACAATGCGGAAAGATGAAAGATGAAACAATGCGGAAAGATGAAAGATGAAAGAATGCGGAAAGATGAAAGATGAAACAATGCGGAAAGATGAAAGATGAAAAAATGCGGAAAGATGAAAGATGAAACAATGCGGAAAGATGAAACAATGCGGAAAGATGAAACAATGCGGAAAGATGAAAGATGAAACAATGCGGAAAGATGAAAGATGAAAAAATGCGGAAAGATGAAAGATGAAACAATGCGGAAAGATGAAAGATGAAAGAATGCGGAAGATGAAAGATGAAACAATGCGGAAAGATGAAACAATGCGGAAAGATGAAAGATGAAACAATGCGGAAAGATGAAAGATGAAAGAATGCGGAAAGATGAAAGATGAAACAATGCGGAAAGATGAAAGATGAAACATTGCGGAAAGATGAAAGATGAAACAATGCGGAAAGATGAAAGATGAAAGAATGCGGAAAGATGAAAGATGAAACAATGCGGAAAGATGAAAGATGAAACAATGCGGAAAGATGATAGATGAAACAATGCGGAAAGATGAAAGATGAAACAATGCGGAAAGATGAAAGATGAAACAATGCGGAAAGATGAAACAATGCGGAAAGATGAAACAATGCAGAAAGATGAAACAATGCGCAAAGATGAAACAATGCGGAAAGATGAAACAATGCGGAAAGATGAAAGATGAAACAATGCGGAAAGATGAAACAATGCGGAAAGATGAAACAATGCGCAAAGATGAAACAATGCGGAAAGATGAAACAATGCGGAAAGATGAAAGATGAAACAATGCGGAAAGATAAAAGATGAAACAATGCGGAAAGATGAAAGATGAAACAATGCGGAAAGATGAAAGATGAAAGAATGCGGAAAGATGAAAGATGAAACATTGCGGAAAGATGAAAGATGAAACAATGCGGAAAGATGAAACAATGCGGAAAGATGAAAGATGAAACAATGCGGAAAGATGAAACAATGCGGAAAGATGAAACAATGCGGAAAGATGAAACAATGCGGAAAGATGAAACAATGCGGAAAGATGAAACAATGCGGAAAGATGAAACAATGCGGAAAGATGAAACAATGCGGAAAGATGAAACAATGCGGAAAGATGAAACAATGCGGAAAGATGAAACAATGCGGAAAGATGAAACAATGCGGAAAGATGAAACAATGCGGAAAGATGAAACAATGCGGAAAGATGAAACAATGCGGAAAGATGAAACAATGCGGAAAGATGAAACAATGCGGAAAGATGAAACAATGCGGAAATATGAAACAATGCGGAAAGATGAAAGATGAAACAATGCGGAAAGATGCAAGATGAAAAAATGCGGAAAGATGAAAGATGAAACAATGCGGAAAGATGAAAGATGAAAGAATGCGGAAGATGAAAGATGAAACAATGCGGAAAAATGAAACTATGCGGAAAGATGAAAGATGAAACCATGCGGAAAGATGAAAGATGAAAGAATGCGGAAAGATGAAAGATGAAACAATGCAGAAAGATTAAAGATGAAACAATGCGGAAAGATGAAAGATGAAACAATGCGGAATGATGATAGATGAAACAATGCGGAAAGATGAAAGATGAAACAATGCGGAAAGATGAAAGATGAAACAATGCGGAAAGATGAAAGATGAAACAATGCGGAAAGATGAAAGATGAAAAAATGCGGAAAGATGAAATATGAAAGAATGCGGAAAGATGAAAGATGAAACAATGCGGAAAGATGAAACAATGCGGAAAGATGAAAGATGAAACAATGCGGAAAGATGAAAGATGAAAAAATGCGGAAAGATGAAAGATGAAACAATGCGGAAAGATGAAACAATGCGGAAAGATGAAAGATGAAACAATGCGGAAAGATGAAAGATGAAAAAATGCGGAAAGATGAAAGATGAAACAATGCGGAAAGATGAAAGATGAAAGAATGCGGAAGATGAAAGATGAAACAATGCGGAAAGATGAAACAATGCGGAAAGATGAAAGATGAAACAATGCGGAAAGATGAAAGATGAAAGAATGCGGAAAGATGAAAGATGAAACAATGCGGAAAGATGAAAGATGAAACATTGCGGAAAGATGAAAGATGAAACAATGCGGAAAGATGAAAGATGAAAGAATGCGGAAAGATGAAAGATGAAACAATGCGGAAAGATGAAAGATGAAACAATGCGGAAAGATGAAAGATGAAACAAGGCGGAAAGATGAAAGATGAAACAATGCGGAAAGATGAAAGATGAAACAATGCGGAAAGATGAAACAATGCGGAAAGATGAAACAATGCGGAATGATGAAACAATGCGGAAAGATGAAACCATGCGGAAAGATGAAAGATGAAAGAATGCGGAAAGATGAAAGATGAAACAATGCGGAAAGATGAAAGATAAAAGAATGCGGAAAGATGAAAGATGAAACAATGCGGAAAGATGAAAGATGAAACAATGCGGAAAGATGAAAGATGAAAGAATGCGGAAAGATGAAAGATGAAAGAATGCGGAAGATGAAAGATGAAACAATGCGGAAAGATGAAACAATGCGGAAAGATGAAAGATGAAACAATGCGGAAAGATGAAAGATGAAACAATGCGGAAAGATGAAAGATGAGAGAATGCGGGAAGATGAAAGATAAAAGAATGCGGAAAGATGAAAGATGAAACAATGCGGAAAGATGAAAGATGAAACAATGCGGAAAGATGAAAGATGAAAGAATGCGGAAAGATGAAAGATGAAACAATGCGGAAAGATGAAACAATGCGGAAAGATGAAACAATGCGGAAAGATGAAACAATGCGGAAAGATGAAACAATGCGGAAATATGAAAGATGAAAAAATGCGGAAAGATGAAAGATGAAACAATGCGGAAAGTTGAAAGATGAAAGAATGCGGAAGATGAAAGATGAAACAATGCGGAAAGATGAAACAATGCGGAAAGATGAAAGATGAAACAATGCGGAAAGATGAAAGATGAAACAATGCGGAAAGATGAAAGATGAAAGAATGCGGAAAGATGAAAGATGAAACAATGCGGAAAGATGAAAGATGAAACAATGCGGAAAGATGAAAGATGAAACAATGCGGAAAGATGAAACAATGCGGAAAGATGAAACAATGCGGAAAGATGAAACAATGCGGAAAGATGAAACAATGCGGAAAGATGAAACAATGCGGAAAGATGAAACAATGCGGAAAGATGAAACAATGCGGAAAGATGAAACAATGCGGAAAGATGAAACAATGCGGAAAGATGAAACAATGCGGAAAGATGAAACAATGCGGAAAGATGAAACAATGCGGAAAGATGAAACAATGCGGAAAGATGAAACAATGCGGAAAGATGAAACAATGCGGAAAGATGAAACAATGCGGAAAGATGAAACAATGCGGAAAGATGAAACAATGCGGAAATATGAAACAATGCGGAAAGATGAAAGATGAAACAATGCGGAAAGATGCAAGATGAAAAAATGCGGAAAGATGAAAGATGAAACAATGCGGAAAGATGAAAGATGAAAGAATGCGGAAGATGAAAGATGAAACAATGCGGAAAAATGAAACTATGCGGAAAGATGAAAGATGAAACCATGCGGAAAGATGAAAGATGAAAGAATGCGGAAAGATGAAAGATGAAACAATGCGGAAAGATTAAAGATGAAACAATGCGGAAAGATGAAAGATGAAACAATGCGGAATGATGATAGATGAAACAATGCGGAAAGATGAAAGATGAAACAATGCGGAAAGATGAAAGATGAAACAATGCGGAAAGATGAAAGATGAAACAATGCGGAAAGATGAAAGATGAAAAAATGCGGAAAGATGAAATATGAAAGAATGCGGAAAGATGAAAGATGAAACAATGCGGAAAGATGAAACAATGCGGAAAGATGAAAGATGAAACAATGCGGAAAGATGAAAGATGAAAAAATGCGGAAAGATGAAAGATGAAACAATGCGGAAAGATGAAACAATGCGGAAAGATGAAAGATGAAACAATGCGGAAAGATGAAAGATGAAAAAATGCGGAAAGATGAAAGATGAAACAATGCGGAAAGATGAAAGATGAAAGAATGCGGAAGATGAAAGATGAAACAATGCGGAAAGATGAAACAATGCGGAAAGATGAAAGATGAAACAATGCGGAAAGATGAAAGATGAAAGAATGCGGAAAGATGAAAGATGAAACAATGCGGAAAGATGAAAGATGAAACATTGCGGAAAGATGAAAGATGAAACAATGCGGAAAGATGAAAGATGAAAGAATGCGGAAAGATGAAAGATGAAACAATGCGGAAAGATGAAAGATGAAACAATGCGGAAAGATGAAAGATGAAACAAGGCGGAAAGATGAAAGATGAAACAATGCGGAAAGATGAAAGATGAAACAATGCGGAAAGATGAAACAATGCGGAAAGATGAAACAATGCGGAATGATGAAACAATGCGGAAAGATGAAACCATGCGGAAAGATGAAAGATGAAAGAATGCGGAAAGATGAAAGATGAAACAATGCGGAAAGATGAAAGATAAAAGAATGCGGAAAGATGAAAGATGAAACAATGCGGAAAGATGAAAGATGAAACAATGCGGAAAGATGAAAGATGAAAGAATGCGGAAAGATGAAAGATGAAAGAATGCGGAAGATGAAAGATGAAACAATGCGGAAAGATGAAACAATGCGGAAAGATGAAAGATGAAACAATGCGGAAAGATGAAAGATGAAACAATGCGGAAAGATGAAAGATGAGAGAATGCGGGAAGATGAAAGATAAAAGAATGCGGAAAGATGAAAGATGAAACAATGCGGAAAGATGAAAGATGAAACAATGCGGAAAGATGAAAGATGAAAGAATGCGGAAAGATGAAAGATGAAACAATGCGGAAAGATGAAACAATGCGGAAAGATGAAACAATGCGGAAAGATGAAACAATGCGGAAATATGAAAGATGAAAAAATGCGGAAAGATGAAAGATGAAACAATGCGGAAAGTTGAAAGATGAAAGAATGCGGAAGATGAAAGATGAAACAATGCGGAAAGATGAAACAATGCGGAAAGATGAAAGATGAAACAATGCGGAAAGATGAAAGATGAAACAATGCGGAAAGATGAAAGATTAAAGAATGCGGAAAGATGAAAGATGAAACAATGCGGAAAGATGAAAGATGAAACAATGCGGAAAGATGAAAGATGAAACAATGCGGAAAGATGAAAGATGAAAGAATGCGGAAAGATGAAAGATGAAACAATGCGGAAAGATGAAAGATGAAACAATGCGGAAAGATGAAACAATGCGGAAAGATGAAACAATGCGGAAAGATGAAACAATGCGGAAAGATGAAACAATGCGGAAAGATGAAACAATGCGGAAAGATGAAACAATGCGGAAAGATGAAACAATGCGGAAAGATGAAACAATGCGGAAAGATGAAACAATGCGGAAAGATGAAACAATGCGGAAAGATGAAACAATGCGGAAAGATGAAACAATGCGGAAAGATGAAACAATGCGGAAAGATGAAACAATGCGGAAAGATGAAACAATGCGGAAAGATGAAACAATGCGGAAAGATGAAACAATGCGGAAAGATGAAACAATGCGGAAAGATGAAACAATGCGGAAAGATGAAACAATGCGGAAAGATGAAACAATGCGGAAAGATGAAACAATGCGGAAAGATGAAACAATGCGGAAAGATGAAACAATGCGGAAAGATGAAACAATGCGGAAAGATGAAACAATGCGGAAAGATGAAACAATGCGGAAAGATGAAACAATGCGGAAAGATGAAACAATGCGGAAAGATGAAACAATGCGGAAAGATGAAACAATGCGGAAAGATGAAACAATGCGGAAAGATGAAAGATGAAACAATGCGGAAAGATGAAAGATGAAAAAATGCGGAAAGATGAAAGATGTTACAATGCGGAAAGATGAAAGATGAAAGAATGCGGAAGATGAAAGATGAAACAATGCGGAAAGATGAAACTATGCGGAAAGATGAAAGATGAAACAATGCGGAAAGATGAAAGATGAAAGAATGCGGAAAGATGAAAGATGAAACAATGCGGAAAGATGAAAGATGAAACATTGCGGAAAGATGAAAGATGAAACAATGCGGAAAGATGAAAGATGAAAGAATGCGGAAAGATGAAAGATGAAACAATGCGGAAAGATGAAAGATGAAAGAATGCGGAAAGATGAAAGATTAAACAATGCGGAAAGATGAAAGATGAAACAATGCGGAAAGATGAAAGATGAAAAAATGCGGAAAGATGAAAGATGAAACAATGCGGAAAGATGAAAGATGAAAGAATGCGGAAGATGGAAGATGAAACAATGCGGAAAGATGAAACAATGCGGAAAGATGAAAGATGAAACAATGCGGAAAGATGAAAGATGAAACAATGCGGAAAGATGAAAGATGAAAAAATGCGGAAAGATGAAATATGAAAGATTGCGGAAAGATGAAAGATGAAACAATGCGGAAAGATGAAACAATGCGGAAAGATGAAAGATGAAACAATGCGGAAAGATGAAAGATGAAAAAATGCGGAAAGATGAAAGATGAAACAATGCGGAAAGATGAAAGATGAAAAAATGCGGAAAGATGAAAGATGAAACAATGCGGAAAGATGAAAGATGAAAGAATGCGGAAGATGAAAGATGAAACAATGCGGAAAGATGAAACAATGCGGAAAGATGAAAGATGAAACAATGCGGAAAGATGAAAGATGAAAGAATGCGTAAAGATGAAAGATGAAACAATGCGGAAAGATGAAAGATGAAACATTGCGGAAAGATGAAAGATGAAACAATGCGGAAAGATGAAAGATGAAAGAATGCGGAAAGATGAAAGATGAAACAATGCGGAAAGATGAAAGATGAAACAATGCGGAAAGATGAAAGATGAAACAATGCGGAAAGATGAAAGATGAAAGAATGCGGAAAGATGAAAGATGAAACAATGCGGAAAGATGAAAGATGAAAGAATGCGGAAGATGAAAGATGAAACAATGCGGAAAGATGAAAGATGAAAGAATGCGGAAAGATGAAAGATGAAACAATGCGCAAAGATGAAAGATGAAAGAATGCGGAAAGATGAAAGATGAAACAATGCGGAAAGATGAAAGATGAAACAATGCGGAAAGATGAATGATGAAACAATGCGGAAAGATGAAAGATGAAAGAATGCGGAAAGATGAAAGATGAAACAATGCGGAAAGATGAAAGATGAAAAAATGCGGAAAGATGAAAGATGAAACAATGCGGAAAGATGAAACAATGCGGAAAGATGAAAGATGAAACAATGCGGAAAGATGAAAGATGAAAAAATGAGGAAAGATGAAAGATGAAACAATGCGGAAAGATGAAAGATGAAAGAATGCGGAAGATGAAAGATGAAACAATGCGGAAAGATGAAACAATGCGGAAAGATGAAAGATGAAACAATGCGGAAAGATGAAAGATGAAAGAATGCGGAAAGATGAAACATGAAACAATGCGGAAAGATGAAAGATGAAACATTGCGGAAAGATGAAAGATGAAACAATGCGGAAAGATGAAAGATGAAAGAATGCGGAAAGATGAAAGATGAAACAATGCGGAAAGATGAAAGATGAAACAATGCGGAAAGATGATAGATGAAACAATGCGGAAAGATGAAAGATGAAACAATGCGGAAAGATGAAAGATGAAACAATGCGGAAAGATGAAACAATGCGGAAAGATGAAACAATGCGGAAAGATGAAACAATGCGGAAAGATGAAACAATGCGGAAAGATGAAAGATGAAACAATGCGGAAAGATGAAAGATGAAACAATGCGGAAAGATGAAAGATGAAACAATGCGGAAAGATGAAAGATGAAAGAATGCGGAAAGATGAAAGATGAAACATTGCGGAAAGATGAAAGATGAAAGAATGCGGAAAGATGAAAGAATGCGGAAAGATGAAAGATGAAAGAATGCGGAAAGATGAAAGATGAAACAATGCGGAAAGATGAAAGATGAAACAATGCGGAAAGATGAAAGATGAAACAATGCGGAAAGATGAAAGATGAAAGAATGCGGAAAGATGAAAGATGAAAGAATGCGGAAAGATGAAAGATGAAAAAATGCGGAAAGATGAAAGATGAAACAATGCGGAAAGATGAAAGATGAAAGAATGCGGAAGATGAAAGATGAAACAATGCGGAAAGATGAAACAATGCGGAAAGATGAAACAATGCGGAAAGATGAAAGATGAAACAATGCGGAAAGATGAAAGATGAAACAATGCGGAAAGATGAAAGATGAAACAATGCGGAAAGATGAAAGATGAAAGATGAGACAATGCGGAAAGATGAAAGATGAAAAATTGCGGAAAGATGAAAGATGAAACAATGCGGAAAGATGAAAGATGAAAGAATGCGGAAAGATGAAAGATGAAACAATGCGGAAAGATGAAAGATGAAACAATGCGGAAATATGAAAGATGAAACAATGCGGAAAGATGAAAGATGAAACAATGCGGAAAGATGAAAGATGAAACAATGCGGACAGATGAAACAATGCGGAAAAATGAAACAATGCGGAAAGATGAAAGATGAAACAATGCGGAAAGATGAAACAATGCGGAAAAATGAAACAATGCGGAAAGATGAAAGATGAAACAATGCGGAAAGATGAAAGATGAAACAATGCGGAAAGATGAAAGATGAAACAATGCGGAAAGATGAAAGATGAAACAATGCGGAAAGATGAAAGATGAAACAATGCGGAAAGATGAAACAATGCGGGAAGATGAAACAATGCGGAAAGATGAAAGATGGAACAATGCGGAAAGATGAAACAATGCGGAAAGATGAAAAATGAAACAATGCGGAAAGATGAAACAATGCGGAAAGATGAAACAATGCGGAAAGATGAAACAATGCGGAAAGATGAAACAATGCGGAAAGATGAAACAATGCGGAAAGATGAAACAATGCGGAAAGATGAAACAATGCGGAAAGATGAAACAATGCGGAAAGATGAAACAATGCGGAAAGATGAAACAATGCGGAAAGATGAAACAATGCGGAAAGATGAAACAATGCGGAAAGATGAAACAATGCGGAAAGATGAAACAATGCGGAAAGATGAAACAATGCGGAAAGATGAAACAATGCGGAAAGATGAAACAATGCGGAAAGATGAAACAATGCGGAAAGATGAAAGATGAAACAATGCGGAAAGATGAAAGATGAAAAAATGCGGAAAGATGAAAGATGAAACAATGCGGAAAGATGAAAGATGAAAAAATGCGGAAAGATGAAAGATGAAACAATGCGGAAAGATGAAAGATGAAAGAATGCGGAAGATGAAAGATGAAACAAAGCGGAAAGATGAAAGATGAAACAATGCGGAAAGATGAAAGATGAAACAATGCGGAAAGATGAACCAATGCGGAAAGATGAAAGATGAAACAATGCGGAAAGATGAAACAATGCGGAAAGATGAAACAATGCGGAAAGATGAAACAATGCGGAAAGATGAAACAATGCGGAAAGATGAAACAATGCGGAAAGATGAAACAATGCGGAAAGATGAAACAATGCGGAAAGATGAAACAATGCGGAAAGATGAAACAATGCGGAAAGATGAAACAATGCGGAAAGATGAAACAATGCGGAAAGATGAAACAATGCGGAAAGATGAAACAATGCGGAAAGATGAAACAATGCGGAAAGATGAAACAATGCGGAAAGATGAAACAATGCGGAAAGATGAAACAATGCGGAAAGATGAAACAATGCGGAAAGATGAAAGATGAAACAATGCGGAAAGATGCAAGATGAAAAAATGCGGAAAGATGAAAGATGAAACAATGCGGAAAGATGAAAGATGAAAGAATGCGGAAGATGAAAGATGAAACAATGCGGAAAAATGAAACTATGCGGAAAGATGAAAGATGAAACCATGCGGAAAGATGAAAGATGAAAGAATGCGGAAAGATGAAAGATGAAACAATGCGGAAAGATTAAAGATGAAACAATGCGGAAAGATGAAAGATGAAACAATGCGGAATGATGATAGATGAAACAATGCGGAAAGATGAAAGATGAAACAATGCGGAAAGATGAAAGATGAAACAATGCGGAAAGATGAAACAATGCGGAAAGATGAAACAATGCGGAAAGATGAAAGAATGCGGAAAGATGAAAGATGAAAGAATGCGGAAAGATGAAAGATGAAACAATGCGGAAAGATGAAAGATGAAACAATGCGGAAAGATGAAAGATGAAACAATGCGGAAAGATGAAAGATGAAAGAATGCGGAAAGATGAAAGATGAAACATTGCGGAAAGATGAAAGATGAAACAATGCGGAAAGATGAAAGAATGCGGAAAGATGAAAGATGAAAGAATGCGGAAAGATGAAAGATGAAACAATGCGGAAAGATGAAAGATGAAACAATGCGGAAAGATGAAAGATGAAACAATGCGGAAAGATGAAAGATGAAAGAATGCGGAAAGATGAAAGATGAAAGAATGCGGAAAGATGAAAGATGAAAAAATGCGGAAAGATGAAAGATGAAACAATGCGGAAAGATGAAAGATGAAAGAATGCGGAAGATGAAAGATGAAACAATGCGGAAAGATGAAACAATGCGGAAAGATGAAACAATGCGGAAAGATGAAAGATGAAAGAATGCGGAAAGATGAAAGATGAAACAATGCGGAAAGATGAAAGATGAAACAATGCGGAAAGATGAAAGATGAAAGAATGCGGAAAGATGAAAGATGAAACAATGCGGAAAGATGAAAGATGAAACAATGCGGAAAGATGAAAGATGAAAGATGAAACAATGCGGAAAGATGAAAGATGAAACATTGCGGAAAGATGAAAGATGAAACAATGCGGAAAGATGAAAGATGAAAGAATGCGGAAAGATGAAAGATGAAACAATGCGGAAAGATGAAAGATGAAACAATGCGGAAATATGAAAGATGAAACAATGCGCAAAGATGAAAGATGAAACAATGCGGAAAGATGAAAGATGAAACAATGCGGAAAGATGAAACAATGCGGAAAAATGAAACAATGCGGAAAGATGAAAGATGAAACAATGCGGAAAGATGAAAGATGAAACAATGCGGAAAGATGAAAGATGAAACAATGCGGAAAGATGAAACAATGCCGAAAGATGAAACAATGCGGGAAGATGAAACAATGCGGAAAGATGAAAGATGGAACAATGCGGAAAGATGAAACAATGCGGAAAGATGAAAGATGAAACAATGCGGAAAGATGAAACAATGCGGAAAGATGAAACAATGCGGAAAGATGAAACAATGCGGAAAGATGAAACAATGCGGAAAGATGAAACAATGCGGAAAGATGAAACAATGCGGAAAGATGAAACAATGCGGAAAGATGAAACAATGCGGAAAGATGAAACAATGCGGAAAGATGAAAGATGAAACAATGCGGAAAGATGCAAGATGAAAAAATGAGGAAAGATGAAAGATGAAACAATGCGGAAAGATGAAAGATGAAATAATGCGGAAGATGAAAGATGAAACAATGCGGAAAAATGAAACTATGCGGAAAGATGAAAGATGAAACCATGCGGAAAGATGAAAGATGAAAGAATGCGGAAAGATGAAAGATGAAACAATGCGGAAAGATGAAAGATGAAAGAATGCGGAAAGATGAAAGATGAAACAATGCGGAAAGATGAAAGATGAAAGAATGCGGAAGATGAAAGATGAAACAATGCGGAAAGATGAAAGATGAAAGAATGCGGAAAGATGAAAGATGAAACAATGCGCAAAGATGAAAGATGAAAGAATGCGGAAAGATGAAAGATGAAACAATGCGGAAAGATGAAAGATGAAACAATGCGGAAAGATGAAAGATGAAACAATGCGGAAAGATGAAAGATGAAAGAATGCGGAAAGATGAAAGATGAAACAATGCGGAAAGATGAAAGATGAAAAAATGCGGAAAGATGAAAGATGAAACAATGCGGAAAGATGAAACAATGCGGAAAGATGAAAGATGAAACAATGCGGAAAGATGAAAGATGAAAAAATGCGGAAAGATGAAAGATGAAACAATGCGGAAAGATGAAAGATGAAAGAATGCGGAAGATGAAAGATGAAACAATGCGGAAAGATGAAACAATGCGGAAAGATGAAAGATGAAACAATGCGGAAAGATGAAAGATGAAAGAATGCGGAAAGATGAAAGATGAAACAATGCGGAAAGATGAAAGATGAAACATTGCGGAAAGATGAAAGATGAAACAATGCGGAAAGATGAAAGATGAAAGAATGCGGAAAGATGAAAGATGAAACAATGCGGAAAGATGACAGATGAAACAATGCGGAAAGATGATAGATGAAACAATGCGGAAAGATGAAAGATGAAACAATGCGGAAAGATGAAAGATGAAACAATGCGGAAAGATGAAACAATGCGGAAAGATGAAACAATGCAGAAAGATGAAACAATGCGCAAAGATGAAACAATGCGGAAAGATGAAACAATGCGGAAAGATGAAAGATGAAACAATGCGGAAAGATGAAACAATGCGGAAAGATGAAACAATGCGCAAAGATGAAACAATGCGGAAAGATGAAACAATGCGGAAAGATGAAAGATGAAACAATGCGGAAAGATAAAAGATGAAACAATGCGGAAAGATGAAAGATGAAACAATGCGGAAAGATGAAAGATGAAAGAATGCGGAAAGATGAAAGATGAAACATTGCGGAAAGATGAAAGATGAAACAATGCGGAAAGATGAAACAATGCGGAAAGATGAAAGATGAAACAATGCGGAAAGATGAAACAATGCGGAAAGATGAAACAATGCGGAAAGATGAAACAATGCGGAAAGATGAAACAATGCGGAAAGATGAAACAATGCGGAAAGATGAAACAATGCGGAAAGATGAAAGATGAAACAATGCGGAAAGATGAAACAATGCGGAAAGATGAAACAATGCGGAAAGATGAAACAATGCGGAAAGATGAAACAATGCGGAAAGATGAAACAATGCGGAAAGATGAAACAATGCGGAAAGATGAAACAATGCGGAAAGATGAAACAATGCGGAAAGATGAAACAATGCGGAAAGATGAAACAATGCGGAAAGATGAAACAATGCGGAAAGATGAAACAATGCGGAAAGATGAAACAATGCGGAAAGATGAAACAATGCGGAAAGATGAAACAATGCGGAAAGATGAAACAATGCGGAAAGATGAAACAATGCGGAAATATGAAACAATGCGGAAAGATGAAAGATGAAACAATGCGGAAAGATGCAAGATGAAAAAATGCGGAAAGATGAAAGATGAAACAATGCGGAAAGATGAAAGATGAAAGAATGCGGAAGATGAAAGATGAAACAATGCGGAAAAATGAAACTATGCGGAAAGATGAAAGATGAAACCATGCGGAAAGATGAAAGATGAAAGAATGCGGAAAGATGAAAGATGAAACAATGCGGAAAGATTAAAGATGAAACAATGCGGAAAGATGAAAGATGAAACAATGCGGAATGATGATAGATGAAACAATGCGGAAAGATGAAAGATGAAACAATGCGGAAAGATGAAAGATGAAACAATGCGGAAAGATGAAACAATGCGGAAAGATGAAACAATGCGGAAAGATGAAAGAATGCGGAAAGATGAAAGATGAAAGAATGCGGAAAGATGAAAGATGAAACAATGCGGAAAGATGAAAGATGAAACAATGCGGAAAGATGAAAGATGAAAAAATGCGGAAAGATGAAAGATGAAACAATGCGGAAAGATGAAAGATGAAACAATGCGGAAAGATGAAAGATGAAACAATGCGGAAAGATGAAAGATGAAAAAATGCGGAAAGATGAAAGATGAAACAATGCGGAAAGATGAAAGATGAAAGAATGCGGAAGATGAAAGATGAAACAATGCGGAAAGATGAAACAATGCGGAAAGATGAAAGATGAAACAATGCGGAAAGATGAAAGATGAAAGAATGCGGAAAGATGAAAGATGAAACAATGCGGAAAGATGAAAGATGAAACATTGCGGAAAGATGAAAGATGAAACAATGCGGAAAGATGAAAGATGAAAGAATGCGGAAAGATGAAAGATGAAACAATGCGGAAAGATGAAAGATGAAACAATGCGGAAAGATGATAGATGAAACAATGCGGAAAGATGAAAGATGAAACATTGCGGAAAGATGAAAGGTGAAAGAATGCGGAAAGATGAAAGAATGCGGAAAGATGAAAGATGAAAGAATGCGGAAAGATGAAAGATGAAACAATGCGGAAAGATGAAAGATGAAACAATGCGGAAAGATGAAAGATGAAACAATGCGGAAAGATGAAAGATGAAAGAATGCGGAAAGATGAAAGATGAAAGAATGCGGAAAGATGAAAGATGAAAAAATGCGGAAAGATGAAAGATGAAACAATGCGGAAAGATGAAAGATGAAAGAATGCGGAAGATGAAAGATGAAACAATGCGGAAAGATGAAACAATGCGGAAAGATGAAACAATGCGGAAAGATGAAACAATGCGGAAAGATGAAAGATGAAACAATGCGGAAAGATGAAAGATGAAACAATGCGGAAAGATGAAAGATGAAACAATGCGGAAAGATGAAAGATGAAACAATGCGGAAAGATGAAAGATGAAACAATGCGGAAAGATGAAAGATGAAACAATGCGGAAAGATGAAACAATGCCGAAAGATGAAACAATGCGGGAAGATGAAACAATGCGGAAAGATGAAAGATGGAAAAATGCGGAAAGATGAAAAAATGCGGAAAGATGAAAAATGAAACAATGCGGAAAGATGAAACAATGCGGAAAGATGAAACAATGCGGAAAGATGAAACAATGCGGAAAGATGAAAGATGAAACAATGCGGAAAGATGAAAGATGAAAAAATG
The DNA here is from genome assembly GCA_949152435.1 of Gastracanthus pulcherrimus. NCBI lineage: Eukaryota > Metazoa > Arthropoda > Insecta > Hymenoptera > Pteromalidae > Gastracanthus > Gastracanthus pulcherrimus. Next base: position 698,231 of record CASCKD010000058.1, read on the forward strand.
CGGAAAGATGAAAGATGAAACAATGCGGAAAGAGGAAAGATGAAAAAATGCGGAAAGATGAAAGATGAAACAATGCGGAAAGATGAAAGATGAAAGAATGCGGAAGATGAAAGATGAAACAAAGCGGAAAGATGAAAGATGAAACAATGCGGAAAGATGAAAGATGAAACAATGCGGAAAGATGAAACAATGCGGAAAGATGAAACAATGCGGAAAGATGAAACAATGCGGAAAGATGAAAGATGAAACAATGCGGAAAGATGAAACAATGCGGAAAGATGAAACAATGCGGAAAGATGAAACAATGCGGAAAGATGAAACAATGCGGAAAGATGAAACAATGCGGAAAGATGAAACAATGCGGAAAGATGAAACAATGCGAAAAGATGAAACAATGCGGAAAGATGAAACAATGCGGAAAGATGAAACAATGCGGAAAGATGAAACAATGCGGAAAGATGAAACAATGCGGAAAGATGAAACAATGCGGAAAGATGAAACAATGCGGAAAGATGAAAGATGAAACAATGCGGAAAGATGCAAGATGAAAAAATGCGGAAAGATGAAAGATGAAACAATGCGGAAAGATGAAAGATGAAAGAATGCGGAAGATGAAAGATGAAACAATGCGGAAAAATGAAACTATGCGGAAAGATGAAAGATGAAACCATGCGGAAAGATGAAAGATGAAAGAATGCGGAAAGATGAAAGATGAAACAATGCGGAAAGATGAAAGATGAAACAATGCGGAAAGATGAAAGATGAAACAATGCGGAAAGATGATAGATGAAACAATGCGGAAAGATGAAAGATGAAACAATGCGGAAAGATGAAAGATGAAACAATGCGGAAAGATGAAACAATGCGGAAAGATGAAACAATGCGGAAAGATGAAAGAATGCGGAAAGATGAAAGATGAAAGAATGCGGAAAGATGAAAGATGAAACAATGCGGAAAGATGAAAGATGAAACAATGCGGAAAGATGAAAGATGAAACAATGCGGAAAGATGTAAGATGAAAGAATGCGGAAAGATGAAAGATGAAACATTGCGGAAAGATGAAAGATGAAACAATGCGGAAAGATGAAAGAATGCGGAAAGATGAAAGATGAAAGAATGCGGAAAGATGAAAGATGAAACAATGCGGAAAGATGAAAGATGAAACAATGCGGAAAGATGAAAGATGAAAGAATGCGGAAAGATGAAAGATGAAAGAATGCGGAAAGATGAAAGATGAAAAAATGCGGAAAGATGAAAGATGAAACAATGCGGAAAGATGAAAGATGAAAGAATGCGGAAGATGAAAGATGAAACAATGCGGAAAGATGAAACAATGCGGAAAGATGAAAGATGAAAGAATGCGGAAAGATGAAAGATGAAACAATGCGGAAAGATGAAAGATGAAACAATGCGGAAAGATGAAAGATGAAAGAATTCGGAAAGATGAAAGATGAAACAATGCGGAAAGATGAAAGATGAAACAATGCGGAAAGATGAAAGATGAAAGATGAAACAATGCGGAAAGATGAAAGATGAAACATTGCGGAAAGATGAAACAATGCGGAAAGATGAAAGATGAAAGAATGCGGAAAGATGAAAGATGAAACAATGCGGAAAGATGAAAGATGAAACAATGCGGAAATATGAAAGATGAAACAATGCGGAAAGATGAAAGATGAATCAATGCGGAAAGATGAAAGATGAAACAATGCGGAAAGATGAAACAATGCGGAAAAATGAAACAATGCGGAAAGATGAAAGATGAAACAATGCGGAAAGATGAAAGATGAAACAATGCGGAAAGATGAAACAATGCCGAAAGATGAAACAATGCGGGAAGATGAAACAATGCGGAAAGATGAAAGATGGAACAATGCGGAAAGATGAAACAATGCGGAAAGATGAAAGATGAAACAATGCGGAAAGATGAAACAATGCGGAAAGATGAAACAATGCGGAAAGATGAAACAATGCGGAAAGATGAAACAATGCGGAAAGATGAAACAATGCGGAAAGATGAAACAATGCGGAAAGATGAAACAATGCGGAAAGATGAAACAATGCGGAAAGATGAAACAATGCGGAAAGATGAAACAATGCGGAAAGATGAAACAATGCGGAAAGATGAAACAATGCGGAAAGATGAAACAATGCGGAAAGATGAAAGATGAAACAATGCGGAAAGATGAAAGATGAAAAAATGCGGAAAGATGAAAGATGAAACAATGCGGAAAGATGAAAGATGAAAAAATGCGGAAAGATGAAAGATGAAACAATACGGAAAGATGAAAGATGAAAGAATGCGGAAGATGAAAGATGAAACAAAGCGGAAAGATGAAAGATGAAACAATGCGGAAAGATGAAAGATGAAACAATGCGGAAAGATGAAACAATGCGGAAAGATGAAACAATGCGGAAAGATGAAACAATGCGGAAAGATGAAACAATGCGGAAAGATGAAACAATGCGGAAAGATGAAACAATGCGGAAAGATGAAACAATGCGGAAAGATGAAAGATGAAACAATGCGGAAAGATGAAACAATGCGGAAAGATGAAACAATGCGGAAAGATGAAACAATGCGGAAAGATGAAACAATGCGGAAAGATGAAACAATGCGGAAAGATGAAACAATGCGGAAAGATGAAACAATGCGGAAAGATGAAACAATGCGGAAAGATGAAACAATGCGGAAAGATGAAACAATGCGGAAAGATGAAACAATGCGGAAAGATGAAACAATGCGGAAAGATGAAACAATGCGGAAAGATGAAAGATGAAACAATGCGGAAAGATGCAAGATGAAAAAATGCGGAAAGATGAAAGATGAAACAATGCGGAAAGATGAAAGATGAAAGAATGCGGAAGATGAAAGATGAAACAATGCGGAAAAATGAAACTATGCGGAAAGATGAAAGATGAAACCATGCGGAAAGATGAAAGATGAAAGAATGCGGAAAGATGAAAGATGAAACAATGCGGAAAGATGAAAGATGAAAGAATGCGGAAAGATGAAAGATGAAACAATGCGGAAAGATGAAAGATGAAAGAATGCGGAAGATGAAAGATGAAACAATGCGGAAAGATGAAAGATGAAAGAATGCGGAAAGATGAAAGATGAAACAATGCGCAAAGATGAAAGATGAAAGAATGCGGAAGATGAAAGATGAAACAATGCGGAAAGATGATAGATGAAACAATGCGGAAAGATGAAAGATGAAACAATGCGGAAAGATGCAAGATGAAAAAATGCGGAAAGATGAAAGATGAAACAATGCGGAAAGATGAAAGATGAAACAATGCGGAAAGATGAAAGATGAAACAATGCGGAAAGATGCAAGATGAAAAAATGCGGAAAGATGAAAGATGAAACAATGCGGAAAGATGAAAGATGAAATAATGCGGAAGATGAAAGATGAAACAATGCGGAAAAATGAAACTATGCGGAAAGATGAAAGATGAAACCATGCGGAAAGATGAAAGATGAAAGAATGCGGAAAGATGAAAGATGAAACAATGCGGAAAGATGAAAGATGAAAGAATGCGGAAAGATGAAAGATGAAACAATGCGGAAAGATGAAAGATGAAAGAATGCGGAAGATGAAAGATGAAACAATGCGGAAAGATGAAAGATGAAAGAATGCGGAAAGATGAAAGATGAAACAATGCGCAAAGATGAAAGATGAAAGAATGCGGAAAGATGAAAGATGAAACAATGCGGAAAGATGAAAGATGAAACAATGCGGAAAGATGAAAGATGAAACAATGCGGAAAGATGAAAGATGAAAGAATGCGGAAAGATGAAAGATGAAACAATGCGGAAAGATGAAAGATGAAAAAATGCGGAAAGATGAAAGATGAAACAATGCGGAAAGATGAAAGATGAAACAATGCGGAAAGATGAAAGATGAAAAAATGCGGAAAGATGAAAGATGAAACAATGCGGAAAGATGAAAGATGAAAGAATGCGGAAGATGAAAGATGAAACAATGCGGAAAGATGAAAGATGAAACAATGCGGAAAGATGAAAGATGAAAGAATGCGGAAAGATGAAAGATGAAACAATGCGGAAAGATGAAAGATGAAACATTGCGGAAAGATGAAAGATGAAACAATGCGGAAAGATGAAAGATGAAAGAATGCGGAAAGATGAAAGATGAAACAATGCGGAAAGATGAAAGATGAAACAATGCGGAAAGATGATAGATGAAACAATGCGGAAAGATGAAAGATGAAACATTGCGGAAAGATGAAAGATGAAAGAATGCGGAAAGATGAAAGAATGCGGAAAGATGAAAGATGAAAGAATGCGGAAAGATGAAAGATGAAACAATGCGGAAAGATGAAAGATGAAACAATGCGGAAAGATGAAAGATGAAACAATGCGGATAGATGAAAGATGAAAGAATGCGGAAAGATGAAAGATGAAAGAATGCGGAAAGATGAAAGATGAAAAAATGCGGAAAGATGAAAGATCAAACAATGCGGAAAGATGAAAGATGAAAGAATGCGGAAGATAAAAGATGAAACAATGCGGAAAGATGAAACAATGCGGAAAGATGAAACAATGCGGAAAGATGAAACAATGCGGAAAGATGAAAGATGAAACAATGCGGAAAGATGAAAGATGAAACAATGCGGAAAGATGAAAGATGAAACAATGCGGAAAGATGAAAGATGAAACAATGCGGAAAGATGAAAGATGAAACAATGCGGAAAGATGAAAGATGAAACAATGCGGAAAGATGAAACAATGCCGAAAGATGAAACAATGCGGGAAGATGGAACAATGCGGAAAGATGAAAGATGGAAAAATGCGGAAAGATGAAACAATGCGGAAAGATGAAAAATGAAACAATGCGGAAAGATGAAACAATGCGGAAAGATGAAACAATGCGGAAAGATGAAACAATGCGGAAAGATGAAACAATGCGGAAAGATGAAACAATGCGGAAAGATGAAAGATGAAAAAATGCGGAAAGATGAAAGATGAAACAATGCGGAAAGATGAAAGATGAAAAAATGCGGAAAGATGAAAGATGAAACAATGCGGAAAGATGAAAGATGAAAGAATGCGGAAGATGAAAGATGAAACAAAGCGGAAAGATGAAAGATGAAACAATGCGGAAAGATGAAAGATGAAACAATGCGGAAAGATGAAACAATGCGGAAAGATGAAAGATGAAACAATGCGGAAAGATGAAACAATGCGGAAAGATGAAACAATGCGGAAAGATGAAACAATGCGGAAAGATGAAACAATGCGGAAAGATGAAACAATGCGGAAAGATGAAACAATGCGGAAAGATGAAACAATGCGGAAAGATGAAACAATGCGGAAAGATGAAACAATGCGGAAAGATGAAACAATGCGGAAAGATGAAACAATGCGGAAAGATGAAACAATGCGGAAAGATGAAACAATGCGGAAAGATGAAAGATGAAACAATGCGGAAAGATGCAAGATGAAAAAATGCGGAAAGATGAAAGATGAAACAATGCGGAAAGATGAAAGATGAAAGAATGCGGAAGATGAAAGATGAAACAATGCGGAAAAATGAAACTATGCGGAAAGATGAAAGATGAAACCATGCGGAAAGATGAAAGATGAAAGAATGCGGAAAGATGAAAGATGAAACAATGCGGAAAGATGAAAGATGAAACAATGCGGAAAGATGATAGATGAAACAATGCGGAAAGATGAAAGATGAAACAATGCGGAAAGATGAAAGATGAAACAATGCGGAAAGATGAAACAATGCGGAAAGATGAAACAATGCGGAAAGATGAAAGAATGCGGAAAGATGAAAGATGAAAGAATGCGGAAAGATGAAAGATGAAACATTGCGGAAAGATGAAAGATGAAACAATGCGGAAAGATGAAAGAATGCGGAAAGATGAAAGATGAAAGAATGCGGAAAGATGAAAGATGAAACAATGCGGAAAGATGAAAGATGAAACAATGCGGAAAGATGAAAGATGAAAGAATGCGGAAAGATGAAAGATGAAAGAATGCGGAAAGATGAAAGATGAAAAAATGCGGAAAGATGAAAGATGAAACAATGCGGAAAGATGAAAGATGAAAGAATGCGGAAGATGAAAGATGAAACAATGCGGAAAGATGAAACAATGCGGAAAGATGAAACAATGCGGAAAGATGAAACAATGCGGAAAGATGAAACAATGCGGAAAGATGAAACAATGCGGAAAGATGAAAGATGAAAGAATGCGGAAAGATGAAAGATGAAACAATGCGGAAAGATGAAAGATGAAACAATGCGGAAAGATGAAAGATGAAAGAATTAGGAAAGATGAAAGATGAAACAATGCGGAAAGATGAAAGATGAAACAATGCGGAAAGATGAAAGATGAAAGATGAAACAATGCGGAAAGATGAAAGATGAAACATTGCGGAAAGATGAAACAATGCGGAAAGATGAAAGATGAAAGAATGCGGAAAGATGAAAGATGAAACAATGCGGAAAGATGAAAGATGAAACAATGCGGAAATATGAAAGATGAAACAATGCGGAAAGATGAAAGATGAAACAATGCGGAAAGATGAAAGATGAAACAATGCGGAAAGATGAAACAATGCGGAAAAATGAAACAATGCGGAAAGATGAAAGATGAAACAATGCGGAAAGATGAAAGATGAAACAATGCGGAAAGATGAAACAATGCCGAAAGATGAAACAATGCGGGAAGATGAAACAATGCGGAAAGATGAAAGATGGAACAATGCGGAAAGATGAAACAATGCGGAAAGATGAAAGATGAAACAATGCGGAAAGATGAAACAATGCGGAAAGATGAAACAATGCGGAAAGATGAAACAATGCGGAAAGATGAAACAATGCGGAAAGATGAAACAATGCGGAAAGATGAAACAATGCGGAAAGATGAAACAATGCGGAAAGATGAAACAATGCGGAAAGATGAAACAATGCGGAAAGATGAAACAATGCGGAAAGATGAAACAATGCGGAAAGATGAAACAATGCGGAAAGATGAAACAATGCGGAAAGATGAAACAATGCGGAAAGATGAAACAATGCGGAAAGATGAAACAATGCGGAAAGATGAAACAATGCGGAAAGATGAAACAATGCGGAAAGATGAAACAATGCGGAAAGATGAAAGATGAAACAATGCGGAAAGATGAAAGATGAAAAAATGCGGAAAGATGAAAGATGAAACAATGCGGAAAGATGAAAGATGAAAAAATGCGGAAAGATGAAAGATGAAACAATACGGAAAGATGAAAGATGAAAGAATGCGGAAGATGAAAGATGAAACAAAGCGGAAAGATGAAAGATGAAACAATGCGGAAAGATGAAAGATGAAACAATGCGGAAAGATGAAACAATGCGGAAAGATGAAACAATGCGGAAAGATGAAACAATGCGGAAAGATGAAACAATGCGGAAAGATGAAACAATGCGGAAAGATGAAAGATGAAACAATGCGGAAAGATGAAACAATGCGGAAAGATGAAACAATGCGGAAAGATGAAACAATGCGGAAAGATGAAACAATGCGGAAAGATGAAACAATGCGGAAAGATGAAACAATGCGGAAAGATGAAACAATGCGGAAAGATGAAACAATGCGGAAAGATGAAACAATGCGGAAAGATGAAACAATGCGGAAAGATGAAACAATGCGGAAAGATGAAACAATGCGGAAAGATGAAACAATGCGGAAAGATGAAACAATGCGGAAAGATGAAACAATGCGGAAAGATGAAACAATGCGGAAAGATGAAACAATGCGGAAAGATGAAACAATGCGGAAAGATGAAACAATGCGGAAAGATGAAACAATGCGGAAAGATGAAAGATGAAACAATGCGGAAAGATGAAAGATGAAACAATGCGGAAAGATGAAAGATGAAAGAATTCGGAAAGATGAAAGATGAAACAATGCGGAAAGATGAAAGATGAAACAACGCGGAAAGATGAAAGATGAAAGATGAAACAATGCGGAAAGATGAAAGATGAAACATTGCGGAAAGATGAAACAATGCGGAAAGATGAAAGATGAAAGAATGCGGAAAGATGAAAGATGAAACAATGCGGAAAGATGAAAGATGAAACAATGCGGAAATATGAAAGATGAAACAATGCGGAAAGATGAAAGATGAAACAATGCGGAAAGATGAAAGATGAAACAATGCGGAAAGATGAAACAATGCGGAAAAATGAAACAATGCGGAAAGATGAAAGATGAAACAATGCGGAAAGATGAAAGATGAAACAATGCGGAAAGATGAAACAATGCCGAAAGATGAAACAATGCGGGAAGATGAAACAATGCGGAAAGATGAAAGATGGAACAATGCGGAAAGATGAAACAATGCGGAAAGATGAAAGATGAAACAATGCGGAAAGATGAAACAATGCGGAAAGATGAAACAATGCGGAAAGATGAAACAATGCGGAAAGATGAAACAATGCGGAAAGATGAAACAATGCGGAAAGATGAAACAATGCGAAAAGATGAAACAATGCGGAAAGATGAAACAATGCGGAAAGATGAAACAATGCGGAAAGATGAAACAATGCGGAAAGATGAAACAATGCGGAAAGATGAAACAATGCGGAAAGATGAAACAATGCGGAAAGATGAAAGATGAAACAATGCGGAAAGATGAAAGATGAAAAAATGCGGAAAGATGAAAGATGAAACAATGCGGAAAGATGAAAGATGAAAAAATGCGGAAAGATGAAAGATGAAACAATACGGAAAGATGAAAGATGAAAGAATGCGGAAGATGAAAGATGAAACAAAGCGGAAAGATGAAACAATGCGGAAAGATGAAACAATGCGGAAAGATGAAACAATGCGGAAAGATGAAACAATGCGGAAAGATGAAACAATGCGGAAAGATGAAAGATGAAACAATGCGGAAAGATGAAACAATGCGGAAAGATGAAACAATCCGGAAAGATGAAACAATGCGGAAAGATGAAACAATGCGGAAAGATGAAACAATGCGGAAAGATGAAACAATGCGGAAAGATGAAACAATGCGGAAAGATGAAACAATGCGGAAAGATGAAACAATGCGGAAAGATGAAACAATGCGGAAAGATGAAACAATGCGGAAAGATGAAACAATGCGGAAAGATGAAACAATGCGGAAAGATGAAACAATGCGGAAAGATGAAACAATGCGGAAAGATGAAACAATGCGGAAAGATGAAACAATGCGGAAAGATGAAACAATGCGGAAAGATGAAACAATGCGGAAAGATGAAACAATGCGGAAAGATGAAACAATGCGGAAAGATGAAACAATGCGGAAAGATGAAACAATGCGGAAAGATGAAAGATGAAACAATGCGGAAAGATGCAAGATGAAAAAATGCGGAAAGATGAAAGATGAAACAATGCGGAAAGATGAAAGATGAAAGAATGCGGAAGATGAAAGATGAAACAATGCGGAAAAATGAAACTATGCGGAAAGATGAAAGATGAAACCATGCGGAAAGATGAAAGATGAAAGAATGCGGAAAGATGAAAGATGAAACAATGCGGAAAGATGAAAGATGAAACAATGCGGAAAGATGAAAGATGAAACAATGCGGAAAGATGATAGATGAAACAATGCGGAAAGATGAAAGATGAAACAATGCGGAAAGATGAAAGATGAAACAATGCGGAAAGATGAAACAATGCGGAAAGATGAAAGAATGCGGAAAGATGAAAGATGAAAGAATGCGGAAAGATGAAAGATGAAAGAATGCGGAAAGATGAAAGATGAAACAATGCGGAAAGATGAAAGATGAAACAATGCGGAAAGATGAAAGATGAAACAATGCGGAAAGATGAAAGATGAAAGAATGCGGAAAGATGAAAGATGAAACATTGCGGAAAGATGAAAGATGAAACAATGCGGAAAGATGAAAGAATGCGGAAAGATGAAAGATGAAAGAATGCGGAAAGATGAAAGATGAAACAATGCGGAAAGATGAAAGATGAAACAATGCGGAAAGATGAAAGATGAAAGAATGCGGAAAGATGAAAGATGAAAGAATGCGGAAAGATGAAAGATGAAAAAATGCGGAAAGATGAAAGATGAAACAATGCGGAAAGATGAAAGATGAAAGAATGCGGAAGATGAAAGATGAAACAATGCGGAAAGATGAAACAATGCGGAAAGATGAAAGATGAAAGAATGCGGAAAGATGAAAGATGAAACAATGCGGAAAGATGAAAGATGAAACAATGCGGAAAGATGAAAGATGAAAGAATTCGGAAAGATGAAAGATGAAACAATGCGGAAAGATGAAAGATGAAACAATGCGGAAAGATGAAAGATGAAAGATGAAACAATGCGGAAAGATGAAAGATGAAACATTGCGGAAAGATGAAAGATGAAACAATGCGGAAAGATGAAAGATGAAAGAATGCGGAAAGATGAAAGATGAAACAATGCGGAAAGATGAAAGATGAAACAATGCGGAAATATGAAAGATGAAACAATGCGGAAAGATGAAAGATGAAACAATGCGGAAAGATGAAAGATGAAACAATGCGGAAAGATGAAACAATGCGGAAAAATTAAACAATGCGGAAAGATGAAAGATGAAACAATGCGGAAAGATGAAAGATGAAACAATGCGGAAAGATGAAAGATGAAACAATGCGGAAAGATGAAACAATGCCGAAAGATGAAACAATGCGGGAAGATGAAACAATGCGGAAAGATGAAAGATGGAACAATGCGGAAAGATGAAACAATGCGGAAAGATGAAAGATGAAACAATGCGGAAAGATGAAACAATGCGGAAAGATGAAACAATGCGGAAAGATGAAACAATGCGGAAAGATGAAACAATGCGGAAAGATGAAACAATGCGGAAAGATGAAACAATGCGGAAAGATGAAAGATGGAACAATGCGGAAAGATGAAACAATGCGGAAAGATGAAAGATGAAACAATGCGGAAAGATGAAACAATGCGGAAAGATGAAACAATGCGGAAAGATGAAACAATGCGGAAAGATGAAACAATGCGGAAAGATGAAACAATGCGGAAAGATGAAAGATGAAACAATGCGGAAAGATGAAAGATGAAAAAATGCGGAAAGATGAAAGATGAAACAATGCGGAAAGATGAAAGATGAAAAAATGCGGAAAGATGAAACAATGCGGAAAGATGAAAGATGGAACAATGCGGAAAGATGAAACAATGCGGAAAGATGAAAGATGAAACAATGCGGAAAGATGAAACAATGCGGAAAGATGAAACAATGCGGAAAGATGAAACAATGCGGAAAGATGAAACAATGCGGAAAGATGAAACAATGCGGAAAGATGAAAGATGAAACAATGCGGAAAGATGAAAGATGAAAAAATGCGGAAAGATGAAAGATGAAACAATGCGGAAAGATGAAAGATGAAAAAATGCGGAAAGATGAAAGATGAAACAATACGGAAAGATGAAAGATGAAAGAATGCGGAAGATGAAAGATGAAACAAAGCGGAAAGATGAAAGATGAAACAATGCGGAAAGATGAAAGATGAAACAATGCGGAAAGATGAAACAATGCGGAAAGATGAAACAATGCGGAAAGATGAAAGATGAAACAATGCGGAAAGATGAAACAATGCGGAAAGATGAAACAATGCGGAAAGATGAAACAATGCGGAAAGATGAAACAATGCGGAAAGATGAAACAATGCGGAAAGATGAAACAATGCGGAAAGATGAAACAATGCGGAAAGATGAAACAATGCGGAAAGATGAAACAATGCGGAAAGATGAAAGATGAAACAATGCGGAAAGATGCAAGATGAAAAAATGCGGAAAGATGAAAGATGAAACAATGCGGAAAGATGAAAGATGAAATAATGCGGAAGATGAAAGATGAAACAATGCGGAAAAATGAAACTATGCGGAAAGATGAAAGATGAAACCATGCGGAAAGATGAAAGATGAAAGAATGCGGAAAGATGAAAGATGAAACAATGCGGAAAGATGAAAGATGAAACATTGCGGAAAGATGAAAGATGAAACAATGCGGAAAGATGAAAGATGAAAGAATGCGGAAAGATGAAAGATGAAACAATGCGGAAAGATGAAAGATGAAACAATGCGGAAAGATGAAAGATTAAACAATGCGGAAAGATGAAAGATTAAACAATGCGGAAAGATGAAAGATGAAACAATGCGGAAAGATGAAATAATGCGGAAAGATGAAAGATGAAAAAATGCGGAAAGATGAAAGATGAAACAATGCGGTAAGATGAAAGATGAAAGAATGCGGAAGATGAAAGATGAAACAATGCGGAAAGATGAAAGATGAAAGAATGCGGAAAGATGAAAGATGAAACAATGCGGAAAGATGAAAGATGAAACAATGCGGAAGATGAAAGATGAAACAATGCGGAAAGATGAAACAATGCGGAAAGATGAAACAATGCGGAAAGATGAAACAATGCGGAAAGATGAAACAATGCGGAAAGATGAAACAATGCGGAAAGATGAAAGATGAAACAATGCGGAAAGATGAAAGATGAAACAATGCGGAAAGATGAAAGATGAAAGAATGCGGAAAGATGAAAGATGAAACAATGCGGAAAGATGAAAGATGAAACAATGCGGAAAGATGAAAGATGAAACAATGCGGAAAGATGAAAGATGAAAGAATGCGGAAAGATGAAAGATGAAACAATGCGGAAAGATGAAAGATGAAAAAATTCGGAAAGATGAAAGATGAAACAATGCGGAAAGATGAAACAATGCGGAAAGATGAAAGATGAAACAATGCGGAAAGATGAAAGATGAATAAATGCGGAAAGATGAAAGATGAAACAATGCGGAAAGATGAAAGATGAAAGAATGCGGAAGATGAAAGATGAAACAATGCGGAAAGATGAAACAATGCGGAAAGATGAAAGATGAAACAATGCGGAAAGATGAAAGATGAAAGATGAAAGAATGCGGAAAGATGAAAGATGAAACAATGCGGAAAGATGAAAGATGAAACATTGCGGAAAGATGAAAGATGAAACAATGCGGAAAGATGAAAGATGAAAGAATGCGGAAAGATGAAAGATGAAACAATGCGGAAAGATGAAAGATGAAACAATGCGGAAAGATGATAGATGAAACAATGCGGAAAGATGAAAGATGAAACAATGCGGAAAGATGAAAGATGAAACAATGCGGAAAGATGAAAGATGAAAGAATGCGGAAAGATGAAAGATGAAAGAATGCGGAAAGATGAAAGATGAAAAAATGGGGAAAGATGAAAGATGAAACAATGCGGAAAGATGAAAGATGAAAGAATGCGGAAGATGAAAGATGAAACAATGCGGAAAGATGAAACACTGCGGAAAGATGAAACAATGCGGAAAGATGAAAGATGAAACAATGCGGAAAGATGAAAGATGAAAGAATGCGGAAAGATGAAAGATGAAAGAATGCGGAAAGATGAAAGATGAAAGAATGCGGAAGATGAAAGATGAAACAATGCGGAAAGATGAAACAATGCGGAAAGATGAAACAATGCGGAAAGATGAAACAATGCGGAAAGATGAAACAATGCGGAAAGATGAAACAATGCGGAAAGATGAAACAATGCGGAACGATGCAAGATGAAAAAATGCGGAAAGATGAAAGATGAAACAATGCGGAAAGATGAAAGATGAAAGAATGCGGAAGATGAAAGATGAAACAATGCGGAAAAATGAAACTATGCGGAAAGATGAAAGATGAAACCATGCGGAAAGATGAAAGATGAAAGAATGCGGAAAGATGAAAGATGAAATAATGCGGAAAGATGAAAGATGAAACATTGCGGAAAGATGAAAGATGAAACAATGCGGAAAGATGAAAGATGAAAGAATGCGGAAAGATGAAAGATGAAACAATGCGGAAAGATGAAAGATGAAACAATGCGGAAAGATGAAAGATTAAACAATGCGGAAAGATGAAAGATTTAACAATGCGGAAAGATGAAAGATGAAACAATGCGGAAAGATGAAACAATGCGGAAAGATGAAAGATGAAAAAATGCGGAAAGATGAAAGATGAAACAATGCGGAAAGATGAAAGATGAAAGAATGCGGAAGATGAAAGATGAAACAATGCGGAAAGATGAAACAATGCGGAAAGATGAAAGATGAAACAATGCGGAAAGATGAAAGATGAAACAATGCGGAAAGATGAAAGATGAAAAAATGCGGAAAGATGAAAGATGAAAGAATGCGGAAAGATGAAAGATGAAACAATGCGGAAAGATGAAAGATGAAAGAATGCGGAAAGATGAAAGATGAAACAATGCGGAAAGATGAAAGATGAAAGAATGCGGAAGATGAAAGATGAAACAATGCGGAAAGATGAAACAATGCGGAAAGATGAAACAATGCGGAAAGATGAAAGATGAAACAATGCGGAAAGATGAAAGATGAAACAATGCGGAAAGATGAAAGATGAAAGAATGCGGAATGATGAAAGATGAAACAATGCGGAAAGATGAAAGATGAAACAATGCGGAAACATGAAAGATGAAACAATGCGGAAAGATGAAAGATGAAAGAATGCGGAAAGATGAAAGATGAAACAATGCGGAAAGATGAAAGATGAAAAAATGCGGAAAGATGAAAGATGAAACAATGCGGAAAGATGAAACAATGCGGAAAGATGAAAGATGAAACAATGCGGAAAGATGAAAGATGAAAAAATGCGGAAAGATGAAAGATGAAACAATGCGGAAAGATGAAAGATGAAAGAATGCGGAAGATGAAAGATGAAACAATGCGGAAAGATGAAACAATGCGGAAAGATGAAAGATGAAAAAATGCGGAAAGATGAAAGATGAAACAATGCGGAAAGATGAAAGATGAAAGAATGCGGAAGATGAAAGATGAAACAATGCGGAAAGATGAAACAATGCGGAAAGATGAAAGATGAAAGATTGCGGAAAGATGAAAGATGAAACAATGCGGAAAGATGAAAGATGAAACATTGCGGAAAGATGAAAGATGAAACAATGCGGAAAGATGAAAGATGAAAGAATGCGGAAAGATGAAAGATGAAACAATGCGGAAAGATGAAAGATGAAACAATGCGGAAAGATGATAGATGAAACAATGCGGAAAGATGAAAGATGAAACAATGCGGAAAGATGAAACAATGCGGAAAGATGAAACAATGCGGAAAGATGAAACAATGCGGAAAGATGAAACAATGCGGAAAGATGAAACAATGCGGAAAGATGAAACAATGCGGAAAGATGAAAGATGAAAGAATGCGGAAAGATGAAAGATGAAACAATGCGGAAAGATGAAAGATGAAACAATGCGGAAAGATGAAAGATGAAAGAATGCGGAAAGATGAAAGATGAAACATTGCGGAAAGATGAAAGATGAAACAATGCGGAAAGATGAAAGAATGCGGAAAGATGAAAGATGAAAGAATGCGGAAAGATGAAAGATGAAACAATGCGGAAAGATGAAAGATGAAAGAATGCGGAAAGATGAAAGATGAAAAAATGGGGAAAGATGAAAGATGAAACAATGCGGTAAGATGAAAGATGAAAGAATGCGGAAGATAAAAGATGAAACAATGCGGAAAGATGAAACAATGCGGAAAGATGAAACAATGCGGAAAGATGAAAGATGAAACAATGCGGAAAGATGAAAGATGAAACAATGCGGAAAGATGAAAGATGAAACAATGCGGAAAGATAAAAGATGAAAAAATGCGGAAAGATGAAAGATGAAAGAATGCGGAAAGATGAAAGATGAAACAATGCGGAAAGATGAAAGATGAAAGAATGCGGAAAGATGAAAGATGAAACAATGCGGAAAGATGAAAGATGAAAGAATGCGGAAGATGAAAGATGAAACAATGCGGAAAGATGAAACAATGCGGAAAGATGAAACAATGCAGAAAGATGAAAGATGAAAGAATGCGGAAAGATGAAAGATGAAAGAATGCGGAAAGATGAAAGATGAAACAATGCGGAAAGATGAAAGATGAAACAATGCGGAAACATGAAAGATGAAACAATGCGGAAAGATGAAAGATGAAAGAATGCGGAAAGATGAAAGATGAAACAATGCGGAAAGATGAAAGATGAAAAAATGCGGAAAGATGAAAGATGAAACAATGCGGAAAGATGAAACAATGCGGAAAGATGAAAGATGAAACAATGCGGAAAGATGAAAGATGAAAAAATGCGGAAAGATGAAAGATGAAACAATGCGGAAAGATGATAGATGAAAGAATGCGGAAGATGAAAGATGAAACAATGCGGAAAGATGAAACAATGCGGAAAGATGAAAGATGAAAGATTGCGGAAAGATGAAAGATGAAACAATGCGGAAAGATGAAAGATGAAACATTGCGGAAAGATGAAAGATGAAACAATGCGGAAAGATGAAAGATGAAAGAATGCGGAAAGATGAAAGATGAAACAATGCGGAAAGATGAAAGATGACACAATGCGGAAAGATGATAGATGAAACAATGCGGAAAGATGAAAGATGAAACAATGCGGAAAGATGAAACAATGTGGAAAGATGAAACAATGCGGAAAGATGAAACAATGCGGAAAGATGAAACAATGCGGAAAGATGAAACAATGCGGAAAGATGAAACAATGCGGAAAGATGAAACAATGCGGAAAGATGAAAGATGAAAGAATGCGGAAAGATGAAAGATGAAACAATGCGGAAAGATGAAAGATGAAACAATGCGGAAAGATGAAAGATGAAAGAATGCGGAAAGATGAAAGATGAAACATTGCGGAAAGATGAAAGATGAAACAATGCGGAAAGATGAAAGAATGCGGAAAGATGAAAGATGAAAGAATGCGGAAAGATGAAAGATGAAACAATACGGAAAGATGAAAGATGAAAGAATGCGGAAAGATGAAAGATGAAAAAATGGGGAAAGATGAAAGATGAAACAATGCGGTAAGATGAAAGATGAAAGAATGCGGAAGATGAAAGATGAAACAATGCGGAAAGATGAAACAATGCGGAAAGATGAAACAATGCGGAAAGATGAAACAATGCGGAAAGATGAAAGATGAAACAATGCGGAAAGATGAAAGATGAAAGAATGCGGAAAGATGAAAGATGAAACAATGCGGAAAGATGAAAGATGAAACATTGCGGAAAGATGAAAGATGAAACAATGCGGAAAGATGAAAGATAAAAGAATGCGGAAAGATGAAAGATGAAACAATGCGGAAAGATGAAAGATGAAACAATGCGGAAAGATGAAAGATGAAACAATGCGGAAAGATGAAAGATGAAACAATGCGGAAAGATGAAAGATGAAACAATGCGGAAAGATGAAACAATGCGGAAAGATGAAAGATGAAACAATGCGGAAAGATGAAAGATGAAACAATGCGGAAAGATGAAAGATGAAACAATGCGGAAAGATGAAAGATGAAACAATGCGGAAAGATGAAACAATGCCGAAAGATGAAAGAATGCGGAAAGATGAAAGATGAAACAATGCGGAAAGATGAAAGATGAAACAATGCGGAAAGATGAAAGATGAAAGAATGCGGAAAGATGAAAGATGAAACATTGCGGAAAGATGAAAGATGAAACAATGCGGAAAGATGAAAGATGAAAGAATGCGGAAAGATGAAAGATGAAACAATGCGGAAAGATGAAACAATGCGGAAAGATGAAACAATGCGGAAAGATGAAAGATGAAACAATGCGGAAAGATGAAAGATGAAAGAATGCGGAAAGATGAAAGATGAAAGAATGCGGAAAGATGAAAGATGAAAGAATGCGGAAAGATGAAAGATGAAACAACGCGGAAAGATGAAAGATGAAAGAATGCGGAAGATGAAAGATGAAACAATGCGGAAAGATGAAACAATGCGGAAAGATGAAAGATGAAACAATGCGGAAAGATGAAAGATGAAAGATGAAACAATGCGGAAAGATGAAAGATGAAAGAATGCGGAAAGATGAAAGATGAAACAATGCGGAAAGATGAAACAATGCGGAAAGATGAAACAATGCGGAAAGATGAAAGATAAAACAATGCGGAAAGATGAAAGATGAAAAAATGCGGAAAGATGAAAGATGAAACAATGCTGAAAGATGAAAGATGAAAGAATGCGGAAGTTGAAAGATGAAACAATGCGGAAAGATGAAACAATGCGGAAAGATGAAAGATGAAACAATGCGGAAAGATGAAAGATGAAAGAATGCGGAAAGATGAAAGATGAAACAATGCGGAAAGATGAAAGATGAAACATTGCGGAAAGATGAAACAATGCGGAAAGATGAAAGATGAAACAATGCGGAAAGATGAAAGATGAAACAATGCGGAAAGATGAAAGATGAAAGATGAAACAATGCGGAAAGATGAAAGATGAAACAATGCGGAAAGATGAAAGATGAAACAATGCGGAAAGATGAAAGATGAAACAATGCGGAAAGATGAAAGATGAAACAATGCGGAAAGATGAAACAATGCGGAAAGATGAAAGATGAAACAATGCGGAAAAATGAAAGATGAAACAATGCGGAAAGATGAAAGATGAAACAATGCGGAAAGATGAAACAATGCGGAAAGATGAAACAATGCGGAAAGATGAAACAATGCGGAAAGATGAAACAATGCGGAAAGATGAAAGATGAAAAAATGCGGAAAGATGAAACAATGCGGAAAGATGAAACAATGCGGAAAGATGAAACAATGCGGAAAGATGAAACAATGCGGAAAGATGAAACAATGCGGAAAGATGAAACAATGCGGAAAGATGAAAGATGAAAGAATGCGGAAAGATGAAAGATGAAACAATGCGGAAAGATGAAAGATGAAACAATGCGGAAAGATGAAAGATGAAAGAATGCGGAAAGATGAAAGATGAAACAATGCGGAAAGATGAAAGATGAAACAATGCGGAAAGATGAAAGATGAAACAATGCGGAAAGATGAAAGATGAAAGAATGCTGAAAGATGAAAGATGAAACAATGCGGAAAGATGAAAGATGAAAAAATGCGGAAAGATGAAAGATGAAACAATGCGGAAAGATGAAAGATGAAAGAATGCGGAAGATGAAAGATGAAACAATGCGGAAAGATGAAAGATGAAAGAATGCGGAAAGATGAAAGATGAAACAATGCGGAAAGATGAAAGATGAAAGAATGCGGAAAGATGAAAGATGAAACAATGCGGAAAGATGAAGATGAAACAATGCGGAAAGATGAAAGATGAAAGAATGCGGAAAGATGAAAGATGAAACAATGCGGAAAGATGAAAGATGAAACAATGCGGAAAGATGAAAGATGAAACAATGCGGAAAGATGAAAGATGAAAGAATGCGGAAAGATGAAAGATGAAACAATGCGGAAAGATGAAACAATGCGGAAAGATGAAACAATGCGGAAAGATGAAACAATGCGGAAAGATGAAACAATGCGGAAAGATGAAACAATGCGGAAAGATGAAACAATGCGGAAAGATGAAACAATGCGGAAAGATGAAACAATGCGGAAAGATGAAACAATGCGGAAAGATGAAACAATGCGGAAAGATGAAACAATGCGGAAAGATGAAACAATGCGGAAAGATGAAACAATGCGGAAAGATGAAACAATGCGGAAAGATGAAACAATGCGGAAAGATGAAACAATGCGGAAAGATGAAACAATGCGGAAAGATGAAACAATGCGGAAAGATGAAACAATGCGGAAAGATGAAACAATGCGGAAAGATGAAACAATGCGGAAAGATGAAACAATGCGGAAAGATGAAACAATGCGGAAAGATGAAACAATGCGGAAAGATGAAAGATGAAACAATGCGGAAAGATGCAAGATGCAAAAATGCGGAAAGATGAAAGATGAAATAATGCGGAAAGATGAAAGATGAAAGAATGCGGAAGATGAAAGATGAAACAATGCGGAAAAATGAAACTATGCGGAAAGATGAAAGATGAAACCATGCGGAAAGATGAAAGATGAAAGAATGCCGAAAGATGAAAGATGAAATAATGCGGAAAGATGAAAGATGAAACATTGCGGAAAGATGAAAGATGAAACAATGCGGAAAGATGAAAGATGAAAGAATGCGGAAAGATGAAAGATGAAACAATGCGGAAAGATGAAAGATGAAACAATGCGGAAAGATGAAAGATTAAACAATGCGGAAAGATGAAAGATTTAACAATGCGGAAAGATGAAAGATGAAACAATGCGGAAAGATGAAACAATGCGGAAAGATGAAACAATGCGGAAAGATGAAAGATGAAAAAATGCGGAAAGATGAAAGATGAAACAATGCGGAAAGATGAAAGATGAAAGAATGCGGAAGATGAAAGATGAAACAATGCGGAAAGATGAAACAATGCGGAAAGATGAAAGATGAAACAATGCGGAAAGATGAAAGATGAAACAATGCGGAAAGATGAAAGATGAAAAAATGCGGAAAGATGAAAGATGAAAGAATGCGATAAGATGAAAGATGAAACAATGCGGAAAGATGAAAGATGAAAGAATGCGGAAAGATGAAAGATGAAACAATGCGGAAAGATGAAAGATGAAAGAATGCGGAAGATGAAAGATGAAACAATGCGGAAAGATGAAACAATGCGGAAAGATGAAACAATGCGGAAAGATGAAAGATGAAACAATGCGGAAAGATGAAAGATGAAACAATGCGGAAAGATGAAAGATGAAAGAATGCGGAAAGATGAAAGATGAAACAATGCGGAAAGATGAAAGATGAAACAATGCGGAAAGATGAAAGATGAAACAATGCGGAAAGATGAAAGATTAAACAATGCGGAAAGATGAAAGATTTAACAATGCGGAAAGATGAAAGATGAAACAATGCGGAAAGATGAAACAATGCGGAAAGATGAAACAATGCGGAAAGATGAAAGATGAAAAAATGCGGAAAGATGAAAGATGAAACAATGCGGAAAGATGAAAGATGAAAGAATGCGGAAGATGAAAGATGAAACAATGCGGAAAGATGAAACAATGCGGAAAGATGAAAGATGAAACAATGCGGAAAGATGAAAGATGAAACAATGCGGAAAGATGAAAGATGAAAAAATGCGGAAAGATGAAAGATGAAAGAATGCGATAAGATGAAAGATGAAACAATGCGGAAAGATGAAAGATGAAAGAATGCGGAAAGATGAAAGATGAAACAATGCGGAAAGATGAAAGATGAAAGAATGCGGAAGATGAAAGATGAAACAATGCGGAAAGATGAAAGATGAAAGAATGCGGAAAGATGAAAGATGAAACAATGCGGAAAGATGAAAGATGAAAAAATGCGGAAAGATGAAAGATGAAACAATGCGGAAAGATGAAACAATGCGGAAAGATGAAACAATGCGGAAAGATGAAAGATGAAACAATGCGGAAAGATGAAAGATGAAAAAATGCGGAAAGATGAAAGATGAAACAATGCGGAAAGATGAAAGATGAAAGAATGCGGAAGATGAAAGATGAAACAATGCGGAAAGATGAAACAATGCGGAAAGATGAAAGATGAAAGATTGCGGAAAGATGAAAGATGAAACAATGCGGAAAGATGAAAGATGAAACATTGCGGAAAGATGAAAGATGAAACAATGTGGAAAGATGAAAGATGAAAGAATGCGGAAAGATGAAAGATGAAACAATGCGGAAAGATGAAAGATGAAAGAATGCGGAAAGATGAAAGATGAAACAATGCGGAAAGATGAAAGATGAAACAATGCGGAAAGATGATAGATGAAACAATGCGGAAAGATGAAAGATGAAACAATGCGGAAAGATGAAACAATGCGGAAAGATGAAACAATGCGGAAAGATGAAACAATGCGGAAAGATGAAACAATGCGGAAAGATGAAACAATGCGGAACGATGCAAGATGAAAAAATGCGGAAAGATGAAAGATGAAACAATGCGGAAAGATGAAAGATGAAAGAATGCGGAAGATGAAAGATGAAACAATGCGGAAAAATGAAACTATGCGGAAAGATGAAAGATGAAACCATGCGGAAAGATGAAAGATGAAAGAATGCGGAAAGATGAAAGATGAAATAATGCGGAAAGATGAAAGATGAAACATTGCGGAAAGATGAAAGATGAAACAATGCGGAAAGATGAAAGATGAAAGAATGCGGAAAGATGAAAGATGAAACAATGCGGAAAGATGAAAGATGAAACAATGCGGAAAGATGAAAGATTAAACAATGCGGAAAGATGAAAGATTTAACAATGCGGAAAGATGAAAGATGAAACAATGCGGAAAGATGAAACAATGCGGAAAGATGAAAGATGAAAAAATGCGGAAAGATGAAAGATGAAACAATGCGGAAAGATGAAAGATGAAAGAATGCGGAAGATGAAAGATGAAACAATGCGGAAAGATGAAACAATGCGGAAAGATGAAAGATGAAACAATGCGGAAAGATGAAAGATGAAACAATGCGGAAAGATGAAAGATGAAAAAATGCGGAAAGATGAAAGATGAAAGAATGCGGAAAGATGAAAGATGAAACAATGCGGAAAGATGAAAGATGAAAGAATGCGGAAAGATGAAAGATGAAACAATGCGGAAAGATGAAAGATGAAAGAATGCGGAAGATGAAAGATGAAACAATGCGGAAAGATGAAACAATGCGGAAAGATGAAACAATGCGGAAAGATGAAAGATGAAACAATGCGGAAAGATGAAAGATGAAACAATGCGGAAAGATGAAAGATGAAAGAATGCGGAAAGATGAAAGATGAAACAATGCGGAAAGATGAAAGATGAAACAATGCGGAAACATGAAAGATGAAACAATGCGGAAAGATGAAAGATGAAAGAATGCGGAAAGATGAAAGATGAAACAATGCGGAAAGATGAAAGATGAAAAAATGCGGAAAGATGAAAGATGAAACAATGCGGAAAGATGAAACAATGCGGAAAGATGAAAGATGAAACAATGCGGAAAGATGAAAGATGAAAAAATGCGGAAAGATGAAAGATGAAACAATGCGGAAAGATGAAAGATGAAAGAATGCGGAAGATGAAAGATGAAACAATGCGGAAAGATGAAACAATGCGGAAAGATGAAAGATGAAAGATTGCGGAAAGATGAAAGATGAAACAATGCGGAAAGATGAAAGATGAAACAATGCGGAAAGATGAAAGATGAAACAATGCGGAAAGATGAAAGATGAAACAATGCGGAAAGATGAAAGATGAAACAATGCGGAAAGATGCAAGATGCAAAAATGCGGAAAGATGAAAGATGAAATAATGCGGAAAGATGAAAGATGAAAGAATGCGGAAGATGAAAGATGAAACAATGCGGAAAAATGAAACTATGCGGAAAGATGAAAGATGAAACCATGCGGAAAGATGAAAGATGAAAGAATGCCGAAAGATGAAAGATGAAATAATGCGGAAAGATGAAAGATGAAACATTGCGGAAAGATGAAAGATGAAACAATGCGGAAAGATGAAAGATGAAAGAATGCGGAAAGATGAAAGATGAAACAATGCGGAAAGATGAAAGATGAAACAATGCGGAAAGATGAAAGATTAAACAATGCGGAAAGATGAAAGATTTAACAATGCGGAAAGATGAAAGATGAAACAATGCGGAAAGATGAAACAATGCGGAAAGATGAAAGATGAAAAAATGCGGAAAGATGAAAGATGAAACAATGCGGAAAGATGAAAGATGAAAGAATGCGGAAGATGAAAGATGAAACAATGCGGAAAGATGAAACAATGCGGAAAGATGAAAGATGAAACAATGCGGAAAGATGAAAGATGAAACAATGCGGAAAGATGAAAGATGAAAAAATGCGGAAAGATGAAAGATGAAAGAATGCGATAAGATGAAAGATGAAACAATGCGGAAAGATGAAAGATGAAAGAATGCGGAAAGATGAAAGATGAAACAATGCGGAAAGATGAAAGATGAAAGAATGCGGAAGATGAAAGATGAAACAATGCGGAAAGATGAAACAATGCGGAAAGATGAAACAATGCGGAAAGATGAAAGATGAAACAATGCGGAAAGATGAAAGATGAAACAATGCGGAAAGATGAAAGATGAAAGAATGCGGAAAGATGAAAGATGAAACAATGCGGAAAGATGAAAGATGAAACAATGCGGAAACATGAAAGATGAAACAATGCGGAAAGATGAAAGATGAAAGAATGCGGAAAGATGAAAGATGAAACAATGCGGAAAGATGAAAGATGAAAAAATGCGGAAAGATGAAAGATGAAACAATGCGGAAAGATGAAACAATGCGGAAAGATGAAACAATGCGGAAAGATGAAAGATGAAACAATGCGGAAAGATGAAAGATGAAAAAATGCGGAAAGATGAAAGATGAAACAATGCGGAAAGATGAAAGATGAAAGAATGCGGAAGATGAAAGATGAAACAATGCGTAAAGATGAAACAATGCGGAAAGATGAAAGATGAAAGATTGCGGAAAGATGAAAGATGAAACAATGCGGAAAGATGAAAGATGAAACATTGCGGAAAGATGAAAGATGAAACAATGCGGAAAGATGAAAGATGAAAGAATGCGGAAAGATGAAAGATGAAACAATGCGGAAAGATGAAAGATGAAAGAATGCGGAAAGATGAAAGATGAAACAATGCGGAAAGATGAAAGATGAAACAATGCGGAAAGATGATAGATGAAACAATGCGGAAAGATGAAAGATGAAACAATGCGGAAAGATGAAACAATGCGGAAAGATGAAACAATGCGGAAAGATGAAACAATGCGGAACGATGCAAGATGAAAAAATGCGGAAAGATGAAAGATGAAACAATGCGGAAAGATGAAAGATGAAAGAATGCGGAAGATGAAAGATGAAACAATGCGGAAAAATGAAACTATGCGGAAAGATGAAAGATGAAACCATGCGGAAAGATGAAAGATGAAAGAATGCGGAAAGATGAAAGATGAAATAATGCGGAAAGATGAAAGATGAAACATTGCGGAAAGATGAAAGATGAAACAATGCGGAAAGATGAAAGATGAAAGAATGCGGAAAGATGAAAGATGAAACAATGCGGAAAGATGAAAGATGAAACAATGCGGAAAGATGAAAGATTAAACAATGCGGAAAGATGAAAGATTTAACAATGCGGAAAGATGAAAGATGAAACAATGCGGAAAGATGAAACAATGCGGAAAGATGAAAGATGAAAAAATGCGGAAAGATGAAAGATGAAACAATGCGGAAAGATGAAAGATGAAAGAATGCGGAAGATGAAAGATGAAACAATGCGGAAAGATGAAACAATGCGGAAAGATGAAAGATGAAACAATGCGGAAAGATGAAAGATGAAACAATGCGGAAAGATGAAAGATGAAAAAATGCGGAAAGATGAAAGATGAAAGAATGCGGAAAGATGAAAGATGAAACAATGCGGAAAGATGAAAGATGAAAGAATGCGGAAAGATGAAAGATGAAACAATGCGGAAAGATGAAAGATGAAAGAATGCGGAAGATGAAAGATGAAACAATGCGGAAAGATGAAACAATGCGGAAAGATGAAACAATGCGGAAAGATGAAAGATGAAACAATGCGGAAAGATGAAAGATGAAACAATGCGGAAAGATGAAAGATGAAAGAATGCGGAAAGATGAAAGATGAAACAATGCGGAAAGATGAAAGATGAAACAATGCGGAAACATGAAAGATGAAACAATGCGGAAAGATGAAAGATGAAACAATGCGGAAAGATGAAAGATGAAAAAATGCGGAAAGATGAAAGATGAAACAATGCGGAAAGATGAAACAATGCGGAAAGATGAAAGATGAAACAATGCGGAAAGATGAAAGATGAAAAAATGCGGAAAGATGAAAGATGAAACAATGCGGAAAGATGAAAGATGAAAGAATGCGGAAGATGAAAGATGAAACAATGCGGAAAGATGAAACAATGCGGAAAGATGAAAGATGAAAGATTGCGGAAAGATGAAAGATGAAACAATGCGGAAAGATGAAAGATGAAACATTGCGGAAAGATGAAAGATGAAACAATGCGGAAAGATGAAAGATGAAAGAATGCGGAAAGATGAAAGATGAAACAATGCGGAAAGATGAAAGATGAAACAATGCGGAAAGATGATAGATGAAACAATGCGGAAAGATGAAAGATGAAACAATGCGGAAAGATGAAACAATGCGGAAAGATGAAACAATGCGGAACGATGCAAGATGAAAAAATGCGGAAAGATGAAAGATGAAACAATGCGGAAAGATGAAAGATGAAAGAATGCGGAAGATGAAAGATGAAACAATGCGGAAAAATGAAACTATGCGGAAAGATGAAAGATGAAACCATGCGGAAAGATGAAAGATGAAAGAATGCGGAAAGATGAAAGATGAAATAATGCGGAAAGATGAAAGATGAAACATTGCGGAAAGATGAAAGATGAAACAATGCGGAAAGATGAAAGATGAAAGAATGCGGAAAGATGAAAGATGAAAGAATGCGATAAGATGAAAGATGAAACAATGCGGAAAGATGAAAGATGAAAGAATGCGGAAAGATGAAAGATGAAACAATGCGGAAAGATGAAAGATGAAAGAATGCGGAAAGATGAAAGATGAAACAATGCGGAAAGATGAAAGATGAAAAAATGCGGAAAGATGAAAGATGAAAGAATGCGGAAGATGAAAGATGAAACAATGCGGAAAGATGAAACAATGCGGAAAGATGAAAGATGAAACAATGCGGAAAGATGAAAGATGAAACAATGCGGAAAGATGAAAGATGAAAAAATGCGGAAAGATGAAAGATGAAAGAATGCGATAAGATGAAAGATGAAACAATGCGGAAAGATGAAAGATGAAAGAATGCGGAAAGATGAAAGATGAAACAATGCGGAAAGATGAAAGATGAAAGAATGCGGAAGATGAAAGATGAAACAATGCGGAAAGATGAAACAATGCGGAAAGATGAAAGATGAAACAATGCGGAAAGATGAAAGATGAAACAATGCGGAAAGATGAAAGATGAAAGAATGCGGAAAGATGAAAGATGAAACAATGCGGAAAGATGAAAGATGAAACAATGCGGAAACATGAAAGATGAAACAATGCGGAAAGATGAAAGATGAAAGAATGCGGAAAGATGAAAGATGAAACAATGCGGAAAGATGAAAGATGAAAAAATGCGGAAAGATGAAAGATGAAACAATGCGGAAAGATGAAACAATGCGGAAAGATGAAACAATGCGGAAAGATGAAAGATGAAACAATGCGGAAAGATGAAAGATGAAAAAATGCGGAAAGATGAAAGATGAAACAATGCGGAAAGATGAAAGATGAAAGAATGCGGACGATGAAAGATGAAACAATGCGGAAAGATGAAACAATGCGGAAAGATGAAAGATGAAAGATTGCGGAAAGATGAAAGATGAAACAATGCGGAAAGATGAAAGATGAAACATTGCGGAAAGATGAAAGATGAAACAATGCGGAAAGATGAAAGATGAAAGAATGCGGAAAGATGAAAGATGAAACAATGCGGAAAGATGAAAGATGAAAGAATGCGGAAAGATGAAAGATGAAACAATGCGGAAAGATGAAAGATGAAACAATGCGGAAAGATGATAGATGAAACAATGCGGAAAGATGAAAGATGAAACAATGCGGAAAGATGAAACAATGCGGAAAGATGAAACAATGCGGAAAGATGAAACAATGCGGAAAGATGAAACAATGCGGAACGATGCAAGATGAAAAAATGCGGAAAGATGAAAGATGAAACAATGCGGAAAGATGAAAGATGAAAGAATGCGGAAGATGAAAGATGAAACAATGCGGAAAAATGAAACTATGCGGAAAGATGAAAGATGAAACAATGCGGAAAGATGAAAGATGAAACAATGCGGAAAGATGAAACAATGCGGAAAGATGAAACAATGCGGAAAGATGAAACAATGCGGAAAGATGAAACAATGCGGAACGATGCAAGATGAAAAAATGCGGAAAGATGAAAGATGAAACAATGCGGAAAGATGAAAGATGAAATAATGCGGAAAGATGAAAGATGAAACATTGCGGAAAGATGAAAGATGAAACAATGCGGAAAGATGAAAGATGAAAGAATGCGGAAAGATGAAAGATGAAACAATGCGGAAAGATGAAAGATGAAACAATGCGGAAAGATGAAAGATTAAACAATGCGGAAAGATGAAAGATTTAACAATGCGGAAAGATGAAAGATGAAACAATGCGGAAAGATGAAAGATGAAAAAATGCGGAAAGATGAAAGATGAAACAATGCGGAAAGATGAAAGATGAAAGAATGCGGAAGATGAAAGATGAAACAATGCGGAAAGATGAAACAATGCGGAAAGATGAAAGATGAATCAATGCGGAAAGATGAAAGATGAAACAATGCGGAAAGATGAAAGATGAAAAAATGCGGAAAGATGAAAGATGAAAGAATGCGGAAAGATGAAAGATGAAACAATGCGGAAAGATGAAAGATGAAAGAATGCGGAAAGATGAAAGATGAAACAATGCGGAAAGATGAAAGATGAAAGAATGCGGAAGATGAAAGATGAAACAATGCGGAAAGATGAAACAATGCGGAAAGATGAAACAATGCGGAAAGATGAAAGATGAAACAATGCGGAAAGATGAAAGATGAAACAATGCGGAAAGATGAAAGATGAAAGAATGCGGAAAGATGAAAGATGAAACAATGCGGAAAGATGAAAGATGAAACAATGCGGAAACATGAAAGATGAAACAATGCGGAAAGATGAAAGATGAAAGAATGCGGAAAGATGAAAGATGAAACAATGCGGAAAGATGAAAGATGAAAAAATGCGGAAAGATGAAAGATGAAACAATGCGGAAAGATGAAACAATGCGGAAAGATGAAAGATGAAACAATGCGGAAAGATGAAAGATGAAAAAATGCGGAAAGATGAAAGATGAAACAATGCGGAAAGATGAAAGATGAAAGAATGCGGAAGATGAAAGATGAAACAATGCGGAAAGATGAAACAATGCGGAAAGATGAAAGATGAAAGATTGCGGAAAGATGAAAGATGAAACAATGCGGAAAGATGAAAGATGAAACATTGCGGAAAGATGAAAGATGAAACAATGCGGAAAGATGAAAGATGAAAGAATGCGGAAAGATGAAAGATGAAACAATGCGGAAAGATGAAAGATGAAACAATGCGGAAAGATGATAGATGAAACAATGCGGAAAGATGAAACAATGCGGAAAGATGAAACAATGCGGAAAGATGAAACAATGCGGAAAGATGAAACAATGCGGAACGATGCAAGATGAAAAAATGCGGAAAGATGAAAGATGAAACAATGCGGAAAGATGAAAGATGAAAGAATGCGGAAGATGAAAGATGAAACAATGCGGAAAAATGAAACTATGCGGAAAGATGAAAGATGAAACCATGCGGAAAGATGAAAGATGAAAGAATGCGGAAAGATGAAAGATGAAATAATGCGGAAAGATGAAAGATGAAACATTGCGGAAAGATGAAAGATGAAACAATGCGGAAAGATGAAAGATGAAAGAATGCGGAAAGATGAAAGATGAAACAATGCGGAAAGATGAAAGATGAAACAATGCGGAAAGATGAAAGATTAAACAATGCGGAAAGATGAAAGATTTAACAATGCGGAAAGATGAAAGATGAAACAATGCGGAAAGATGAAACAATGCGGAAAGATGAAAGATGAAAAAATGCGGAAAGATGAAAGATGAAACAATGCGGAAAGATGAAAGATGAAAGAATGCGGAAGATGAAAGATGAAACAATGCGGAAAGATGAAACAATGCGGAAAGATGAAAGATGAAACAATGCGGAAAGATGAAAGATGAAACAATGCGGAAAGATGAAAGATGAAAAAATGCGGAAAGATGAAAGATGAAAGAATGCGGAAAGATGAAAGATGAAACAATGCGGAAAGATGAAAGATGAAAGAATGCGGAAAGATGAAAGATGAAACAATGCGGAAAGATGAAAGATGAAAGAATGCGGAAGATGAAAGATGAAACAATGCGGAAAGATGAAACAATGCGGAAAGATGAAACAATGCGGAAAGATGAAAGATGAAACAATGCGGAAAGATGAAAGATGAAACAATGCGGAAAGATGAAAGATGAAAGAATGCGGAAAGATGAAAGATGAAACAATGCGGAAAGATGAAAGATGAAACAATGCGGAAACATGAAAGATGAAACAATGCGGAAAGATGAAAGATGAAAGAATGCGGAAAGATGAAAGATGAAACAATGTGGAAAGATGAAAGATGAAAAAATGCGGAAAGATGAAAGATGAAACAATGCGGAAAGATGAAACAATGCGGAAAGATGAAACAATGCGGAAAGATGAAAGATGAAACAATGCGGAAAGATGAAAGATGAAAAAATGCGGAAAGATGAAAGATGAAACAATGCGGAAAGATGAAAGATGAAAGAATGCGGAAGATGAAAGATGAAACAATGCGGAAAGATGAAACAATGCGGAAAGATGAAAGATGAAAGATTGCGGAAAGATGAAAGATGAAACAATGCGGAAAGATGAAAGATGAAACATTGCGGAAAGATGAAAGATGAAACAATGCGGAAAGATGAAAGATGAAAGAATGCGGAAAGATGAAAGATGAAACAATGCGGAAAGATGAAAGATGAAAGAATGCGGAAAGATGAAAGATGAAACAATGCGGAAAGATGAAAGATGAAACAATGCGGAAAGATGATAGATGAAACAATGCGGAAAGATGAAAGATGAAACAATGCGGAAAGATGAAACAATGCGGAAAGATGAAACAATGCGGAAAGATGAAACAATGCGGAAAGATGAAACAATGCGGAACGATGCAAGATGAAAAAATGCGGAAAGATGAAAGATGAAACAATGCGGAAAGATGAAAGATGAAAGAATGCGGAAGATGAAAGATGAAACAATGCGGAAAAATGAAACTATGCGGAAAGATGAAAGATGAAACCATGCGGAAAGATGAAAGATGAAAGAATGCGGAAAGATGAAAGATGAAATAATGCGGAAAGATGAAAGATGAAACATTGCGGAAAGATGAAAGATGAAACAATGCGGAAAGATGAAAGATGAAAGAATGCGGAAAGATGAAAGATGAAACAATGCGGAAAGATGAAAGATGAAACAATGCGGAAAGATGAAAGATTAAACAATGCGGAAAGATGAAAGATTTAACAATGCGGAAAGATGAAAGATGAAACAATGCGGAAAGATGAAACAATGCGGAAAGATGAAAGATGAAAAAATGCGGAAAGATGAAAGATGAAACAATGCGGAAAGATGAAAGATGAAAGAATGCGGAAGATGAAAGATGAAACAATGCGGAAAGATGAAACAATGCGGAAAGATGAAAGATGAAACAATGCGGAAAGATGAAAGATGAAACAATGCGGAAAGATGAAAGATGAAAAAATGCGGAAAGATGAAAGATGAAAGAATGCGGAAAGATGAAAGATGAAACAATGCGGAAAGATGAAAGATGAAAGAATGCGGAAAGATGAAAGATGAAACAATGCGGAAAGATGAAAGATGAAAGAATGCGGAAGATGAAAGATGAAACAATGCGGAAAGATGAAACAATGCGGAAAGATGAAACAATGCGGAAAGATGAAAGATGAAACAATGCGGAAAGATGAAAGATGAAACAATGCGGAAAGATGAAAGATGAAAGAATGCGGAAAGATGAAAGATGAAACAATGCGGAAAGATGAAAGATGAAACAATGCGGAAACATGAAAGATGAAACAATGCGGAAAGATGAAAGATGAAAGAATGCGGAAAGATGAAAGATGAAACAATGCGGAAAGATGAAAGATGAAAAAATGCGGAAAGATGAAAGATGAAACAATGCGGAAAGATGAAACAATGCGGAAAGATGAAAGATGAAACAATGCGGAAAGATGAAAGATGAAAAAATGCGGAAAGATGA
The DNA here is from genome assembly GCA_949152435.1 of Gastracanthus pulcherrimus. Classification (NCBI taxonomy): domain Eukaryota; kingdom Metazoa; phylum Arthropoda; class Insecta; order Hymenoptera; family Pteromalidae; genus Gastracanthus; species Gastracanthus pulcherrimus. Next base: position 730,191 of record CASCKD010000058.1, read on the forward strand.
AAGATGAAACAATGCGGAAAGATGAAAGATGAAAGAATGCGGAAGATGAAAGATGAAACAATGCGGAAAGATGAAACAATGCGGAAAGATGAAAGATGAAAGATTGCGGAAAGATGAAAGATGAAACAATGCGGAAAGATGAAAGATGAAACATTGCGGAAAGATGAAAGATGAAACAATGCGGAAAGATGAAAGATGAAAGAATGCGGAAAGATGAAAGATGAAACAATGCGGAAAGATGAAAGATGAAACAATGCGGAAAGATGATAGATGAAACAATGCGGAAAGATGAAAGATGAAACAATGCGGAAAGATGAAACAATGCGGAAAGATGAAACAATGCGGAAAGATGAAACAATGCGGAAAGATGAAACAATGCGGAACGATGCAAGATGAAAAAATGCGGAAAGATGAAAGATGAAACAATGCGGAAAGATGAAAGATGAAAGAATGCGGAAGATGAAAGATGAAACAATGCGGAAAAATGAAACTATGCGGAAAGATGAAAGATGAAACCATGCGGAAAGATGAAAGATGAAAGAATGCGGAAAGATGAAAGATGAAATAATGCGGAAAGATGAAAAATGAAACATTGCGGAAAGATGAAAGATGAAACAATGCGGAAAGATGAAAGATGAAAGAATGCGGAAAGATGAAAGATGAAACAATGCGGAAAGATGAAAGATGAAACAATGCGGAAAGATGAAAGATTAAACAATGCGGAAAGATGAAAGATTTAACAATGCGGAAAGATGAAAGATGAAACAATGCGGAAAGATGAAACAATGCGGAAAGATGAAAGATGAAAAAATGCGGAAAGATGAAAGATGAAACAATGCGGAAAGATGAAAGATGAAAGAATGCGGAAGATGAAAGATGAAACAAAGCGGAAAGATGAAACAATGCGGAAAGATGAAAGATGAAACAATGCGGAAAGATGAAAGATGAAACAATGCGGAAAGATGAAAGATGAAAAAATGCGGAAAGATGAAAGATGAAAGAATGCGGAAAGATGAAAGATGAAACAATGCGGAAAGATGAAAGATGAAAGAATGCGGAAAGATGAAAGATGAAACAATGCGGAAAGATGAAAGATGAAAGAATGCGGAAGATGAAAGATGAAACAATGCGGAAAGATGAAACAATGCGGAAAGATGAAACAATGCGGAAAGATGAAAGATGAAACAATGCGGAAAGATGAAAGATGAAACAATGCGGAAAGATGAAAGATGAAAGAATGCGGAAAGATGAAAGATGAAACAATGCGGAAAGATGAAAGATGAAACAATGCGGAAACATGAAAGATGAAACAATGCGGAAAGATGAAAGATGAAAGAATGCGGAAAGATGAAAGATGAAACAATGCGGAAAGATGAAAGATGAAAAAATGCGGAAAGATGAAAGATGAAACAATGCGGAAAGATGAAACAATGCGGAAAGATGAAACAATGCGGAAAGATGAAAGATGAAACAATGCGGAAAGATGAAAGATGAAAAAATGCGGAAAGATGAAAGATGAAACAATGGGGAAAGATGAAAGATGAAAGAATGCGGAAGATGAAAGATGAAACAATGCGGAAAGATGAAACAATGCGGAAAGATGAAAGATGAAAGATTGCGGAAAGATGAAAGATGAAACAATGCGGAAAGATGAAAGATGAAACATTGCGGAAAGATGAAAGATGAAACAATGCGGAAAGATGAAAGATGAAAGAATGCGGAAAGATGAAAGATGAAACAATGCGGAAAGATGAAAGATGAAACAATGCGGAAAGATGATAGATGAAACAATGGGGAAAGATGAAAGATGAAACAATGCGGAAAGATGAAACAATGCGGAAAGATGAAACAATGCGGAAAGATGAAACAATGCGGAAAGATGAAACAATGCGGAAAGATGAAACAATGCGGAAAGATGAAACAATGCGGAAAGATGAAACAATGCGGAAAGATGAAACAATGCGGAAAGATGAAACAATGCGGAAAGATGAAAGATGAAAGAATGCGGAAAGATGAAAGATGAAACAATGCGGAAAGATGAAAGATGAAACAATGCGGAAAGATGAAAGATGAAACAATGCGGAAAGATGAAAGATGAAAGAATGCGGAAAGATGAAAGATGAAACAATGCGGAAAGATGAAAGATGAAAGAATGCGGAAAGATGAAAGATGAAACAATGCGGAAAGATGAAAGATGAAACAATGCGGAAAGATGAAAGATGAAACAATGCGGAAAGATGAAACAATGCGGAAAGATGAAAGATGAAACAATGCGGAAAGATGAAAGATGAAAGAATGCGGAAGGATGAAAGATGAAAGAATGCGGAAAGATGAAAGATGAAAGAATGCGGAAAGATGAAAGATGAAACAATGCGGAAAGATGAAAGATGAAAGAATGCGGAAGATGAAAGATGAAACAATGCGGAAAGATGAAACAATGCGGAAAGATGAAAGATGAAACAATGCGGAAAGATGAAAGATGAAAGATGAAACAATGCGGAAAGATGAAAGATGAAACAATGCGGAAAGATGAAAGATGAAACAATGCGGAAAGATGAAAGATGAAACAATGCGGAAAGATGAAACAATGCGGAAAGATGAAAGATGTAACAATGCGGAAAGATGAAAGATGAAAAAATGCGGAAAGATGAAAGATGAAACAATGCTGAAAGATGAAAGATGAAAGAATGCGGAAGATGAAAGATGAAACAATGCGGAAAGATGAAACAATGCGGAAAGATGAAAGATGAAACAATGCGGAAAGATGAAAGATGAAAGAATGCGGAAAGATGAAAGATGAAACAATGCGGAAAGATGAAAGATGAAAGAATGCGGAAGATGAAAGATGAAACAATGCGGAAAGATGAAACAATGCGGAAAGATGAAAGATGAAACAATGCGGAAAGATGAAAGATGAAACAATGCGGAAAGATGAAACAATGCGGAAAGATGAAAGATGAAACAATGCGGAAAGATGAAAGATGAAAAAATGCGGAAAGATGAAAGATGAAACAATGCTGAAAGATGAAAGATGAAAGAATGCGGAAGATGAAAGATGAAACAATGCGGAAAGATGAAACAATGCGGAAAGATGAAAGATGAAACAATGCGGAAAGATGAAAGATGAAACAATGCGGAAAGATGAAAGATGAAACAATGCGGAAAGATGAAACAATGCGGAAAGATGAAAGATGAAACAATGCGGAAAGATGAAAGATGAAACAATGCGGAAAGATGAAACAATGCGGAAAGATGAAAGATGAAACAATGCGGAAAGATGAAAGATGAAAAAATGCGGAAAGATGAAAGATGAAACAATGCTGAAAGATGAAAGATGAAAGAATGCGGAAGATGAAAGATGAAACAATGCGGAAAGATGAAACAATGCGGAAAGATGAAAGATGAAACAATGCGGAAAGATGAAAGATGAAAGAATGCGGAAAGATGAAAGATGCAACAATGCGGAAAGATGAAAGATGAAAGAATGAGGAAAGATGAAAGATGAAACAATGCGGAAAGATGAAACAATGCGGAAAGATGAAACAATGCGGAAAGATGAAACAATGCGGAAAGATGAAACAATGCGGAAAGATGAAACAATGCGGAAAGATGAAACAATGCGGAAAGATGAAACAATGCGGAAAGATGAAACAATGCGGAAAGATGAAACAATGCGGAAAGATGAAACAATGCGGAAAGATGAAACAATGCGGAAAGATGAAACAATGCGGAAAGATGAAACAATGCGGAAAGATGAAACAATGCGGAAAGATGAAACAATGCGGAAAGATGAAACAATGCGGAAAGATGAAACAATGCGGAAAGATGAAACAATGCGGAAAGATGAAACAATGCGGAAAGATGAAACAATGCGGAAAGATGAAACAATGCGGAAAGATGATACAATGCGGAAAGATGAAACAATGCGGAAAGATGAAACAATGCGGAAATATGAAACAATGCGGAAAGATGAAACAATGCGGAAAGATGAAACAATGCGGAAAGATGAAACAATGCGGAAAGATGAAACAATGCGGAAAGATGAAAGATGAAACAATGCGGAAAGATGAAAGATGAAAAAATGCGGAAAGATGAAAGATGAAACAATGCGGAAAGATGAAAGATGAAAGAATGCGGAAGATGAAAGATGAAACAATGCGGAAAGATGAAACAATGCGGAAAGATGAAAGATGAAACAATGCGGAAAGATGAAAGATGAAAGAATGCGGAAAGATGAAAGATGAAACAATGCGGAAAGATGAAAGATGAAACAATGCGGAAAGATGAAAGATGAAAGTATGCGGAAAGATGAAAGATGAAAGAATGCGGAAAGATGAAAGATGAAACAATGCGGAAAGATGAAAGATGAAACAATGCGGAAAGATGAAAGATGAAAGAATGCGGAAGATGAAAGATGAAACAATGCGGAAAGATGAAAGATGAAACAATGCGGAAAGATGAAAGATGAAAGAATGCGGAAAGATGAAAGATGAAACAATGCGGAAAGATGAAACAATGCGGAAAAATGAAACAATGCGGAAAGATGAAAGATGAAACAATGCGGAAAGATGAAAGATGAAACAATGCGGAAAGATGAAACAATGCGGAAAAATGAAACAATGCGGAAAGATGAAAGATGAAACAATGCGGAAAGATGAAAGATGAAACAATGCGGAAAGATGAAAGATGAAACAATGCGGAAAGATGAAAGATGAAAAAATGCGGAAAGATGAAAGATGAAAGAATGCGGAAAGATGAAAGATGAAACAATGCGTAAAGATGAAACAATGCGGAAAAATGAAACAATGCGGAAAGATGAAAGATGAAACAATGCGGAAAGATGAAAGATGAAAGAATGCGGAAAGATGAAAGATGAAACAATGCGGAAAGATGAAACAATGCGGAAAAATGAAACAATGCGGAAAGATGAAAGATGAAACAATGCGGAAAGATGAAAGATGAAACAATGCGGAAAGATGAAAGATGAAACAATGCGGAAAGATGAAAGATGAAAAAATGCGGAAAGATGAAAGATGAAAGAATGCGGAAAGATGAAAGATGAAACAATGCGGAAAGATGAAACAATGCGGAAAAATGAAACAATGCGGAAAGATGAAAGATGAAACAATGCGGAAAGATGAAAGATGAAACAATGCGGAAAGATGAAACAATGCGGAAAGATGAAAGATGAAACAATGCGGAAAGATGAAACAATGCGGAAAGATGAAACAATGCGGAAAGATGAAACAATGCGGAAAGATGAAACAATGCGGAAAGATGAAACAATGCGGAAAGATGAAACAATGCGGAAAGATGAAACAATGCGGAAAGATGAAAGATGAAACAATGCGGAAAGATGCAAGATGCAAAAATGCGGAAAGATGAAAGATGAAATAATGCGGAAAGATGAAAGATGAAAGAATGCGGAAGATGAAAGATGAAACAATGCGGAAAAATGAAACTATGCGGAAAGATGAAAGATGAAACCATGCGGAAAGATGAAAGATGAAAGAATGCCGAAAGATGAAAGATGAAATAATGCGGAAAGATGAAAGATGAAACATTGCGGAAAGATGAAAGATGAAACAATGCGGAAAGATGAAAGATGAAAGAATGCGGAAAGATGAAAGATGAAACAATGCGGAAAGATGAAAGATGAAACAATGCGGAAAGATGAAAGATTAAACAATGCGGAAAGATGAAAGATTTAACAATGCGGAAAGATGAAAGATGAAACAATGCGGAAAGATGAAACAATGCGGAAAGATGAAACAATGCGGAAAGATGAAAGATGAAAGAATGCGGAAAGATGAAAGATGAAACAATGCGGAAAGATGAAAGATGAAACAATGCGGAAAGATGAAAGATGAAAGTATGCGGAAAGATGAAAGATGAAAGAATGCGGAAAGATGAAAGATGAAACAATGCGGAAAGATGAAAGATGAAACAATGCGGAAAGATGAAAGATGAAAGAATGCGGAAGATGAAAGATGAAACAATGCGGAAAGATGAAAGATGAAACAATGCGGAAAGATGAAAGATGAAAGAATGCGGAAAGATGAAAGATGAAACAATGCGGAAAGATGAAACAATGCGGAAAAATGAAACAATGCGGAAAGATGAAAGATGAAACAATGCGGAAAGATGAAAGATGAAACAATGCGGAAAGATGAAACAATGCGGAAAAATGAAACAATGCGGAAAGATGAAAGATGAAACAATGCGGAAAGATGAAAGATGAAACAATGCGGAAAGATGAAAGATGAAACAATGCGGAAAGATGAAAGATGAAAAAATGCGGAAAGATGAAAGATGAAAGAATGCGGAAAGATGAAAGATGAAACAATGCGTAAAGATGAAACAATGCGGAAAAATGAAACAATGCGGAAAGATGAAAGATGAAACAATGCGGAAAGATGAAAGATGAAAGAATGCGGAAAGATGAAAGATGAAACAATGCGGAAAGATGAAACAATGCGGAAAAATGAAACAATGCGGAAAGATGAAAGATGAAACAATGCGGAAAGATGAAAGATGAAACAATGCGGAAAGATGAAAGATGAAACAATGCGGAAAGATGAAAGATGAAAAAATGCGGAAAGATGAAAGATGAAAGAATGCGGAAAGATGAAAGATGAAACAATGCGGAAAGATGAAACAATGCGGAAAAATGAAACAATGCGGAAAGATGAAAGATGAAACAATGCGGAAAGATGAAAGATGAAACAATGCGGAAAGATGAAACAATGCGGAAAGATGAAAGATGAAACAATGCGGAAAGATGAAACAATGCGGAAAGATGAAACAATGCGGAAAGATGAAACAATGCGGAAAGATGAAACAATGCGGAAAGATGAAACAATGCGGAAAGATGAAACAATGCGGAAAGATGAAACAATGCGGAAAGATGAAAGATGAAACAATGCGGAAAGATGCAAGATGCAAAAATGCGGAAAGATGAAAGATGAAATAATGCGGAAAGATGAAAGATGAAAGAATGCGGAAGATGAAAGATGAAACAATGCGGAAAAATGAAACTATGCGGAAAGATGAAAGATGAAACCATGCGGAAAGATGAAAGATGAAAGAATGCCGAAAGATGAAAGATGAAATAATGCGGAAAGATGAAAGATGAAACATTGCGGAAAGATGAAAGATGAAACAATGCGGAAAGATGAAAGATGAAAGAATGCGGAAAGATGAAAGATGAAACAATGCGGAAAGATGAAAGATGAAACAATGCGGAAAGATGAAAGATTAAACAATGCGGAAAGATGAAAGATTTAACAATGCGGAAAGATGAAAGATGAAACAATGCGGAAAGATGAAACAATGCGGAAAGATGAAACAATGCGGAAAGATGAAAGATGAAAAAATGCGGAAAGATGAAAGATGAAACAATGCGGAAAGATGAAAGATGAAAGAATGCGGAAGATGAAAGATGAAACAATGCGGAAAGATGAAACAATGCGGAAAGATGAAAGATGAAACAATGCGGAAAGATGAAAGATGAAACAATGCGGAAAGATGAAAGATGAAAAAATGCGGAAAGATGAAAGATGAAAGAATGCGATAAGATGAAAGATGAAACAATGCGGAAAGATGAAAGATGAAAGAATGCGGAAAGATGAAAGATGAAACAATGCGGAAAGATGAAAGATGAAAGAATGCGGAAGATGAAAGATGAAACAATGCGGAAAGATGAAACAATGCGGAAAGATGAAAGATGAAACAATGCGGAAAGATGAAAGATGAAACAATGCGGAAAGATGAAAGATGAAAGAATGCGGAAAGATGAAAGATGAAACAATGCGGAAAGATGAAAGATGAAACAATGCGGAAACATGAAAGATGAAACAATGCGGAAAGATGAAAGATGAAAGAATGCGGAAAGATGAAAGATGAAACAATGCGGAAAGATGAAATATGAAAAAATGCGGAAAGATGAAAGATGAAACAATGCGGAAAGATGAAACAATGCGGAAAGATGAAACAATGCGGAAAGATGAAAGATGAAACAATGCGGAAAGATGAAAGATGAAAAAATGCGGAAAGATGAAAGATGAAACAATGCGGAAAGATGAAAGATGAAAGAATGCGGAAGATGAAAGATGAAACAATGCGGAAAGATGAAACAATGCGGAAAGATGAAAGATGAAAGATTGCGGAAAGATGAAAGATGAAACAATGCGGAAAGATGAAAGATGAAACATTGCGGAAAGATGAAAGATGAAACAATGTGGAAAGATGAAAGATGAAAGAATGCGGAAAGATGAAAGATGAAACAATGCGGAAAGATGAAAGATGAAAGAATGCGGAAAGATGAAAGATGAAACAATGCGGAAAGATGAAAGATGAAACAATGCGGAAAGATGATAGATGAAACAATGCGGAAAGATGAAAGATGAAACAATGCGGAAAGATGAAACAATGCGGAAAGATGAAACAATGCGGAAAGATGAAACAATGCGGAAAGATGAAACAATGCGGAAAGATGAAACAATGCGGAAAGATGAAACAATGCGGAAAGATGAAACAATGCGGAACGATGCAAGATGAAAGAATGCGGAAAGATGAAAGATGAAATAATGCGGAAAGATGAAAGATGAAACATTGCGGAAAGATGAAAGATGAAACAATGCGGAAAGATGAAAGATGAAAGAATGCGGAAAGATGAAAGATGAAACAATGCGGAAAGATGAAAGATGAAACAATGCGGAAAGATGAAAGATTAAACAATGCGGAAAGATGAAAGATTTAACAATGCGGAAAGATGAAAGATGAAACAATGCGGAAAGATGAAACAATGCGGAAAGATGAAAGATGAAAAAATGCGGAAAGATGAAAGATGAAACAATGCGGAAAGATGAAAGATGAAAGAATGCGGAAGATGAAAGATGAAACAATGCGGAAAGATGAAACAATGCGGAAAGATGAAAGATGAAACAATGCGGAAAGATGAAAGATGAAACAATGCGGAAAGATGAAAGATGAAAAAATGCGGAAAGATGAAAGATGAAAGAATGCGGAAAGATGAAAGATGAAACAATGCGGAAAGATGAAAGATGAAAGAATGCGGAAAGATGAAAGATGAAACAATGCGGAAAGATGAAAGATGAAAGAATGCGGAAGATGAAAGATGAAACAATGCGGAAAGATGAAACAATGCGGAAAGATGAAACAATGCGGAAAGATGAAAGATGAAACAATGCGGAAAGATGAAAGATGAAACAATGCGGAAAGATGAAAGATGAAAGAATGCGGAAAGATGAAAGATGAAACAATGCGGAAAGATGAAAGATGAAACAATGCGGAAACATGAAAGATGAAACAATGCGGAAAGATGAAAGATGAAAGAATGCGGAAAGATGAAAGATGAAACAATGCGGAAAGATGAAAGATGAAAAAATGCGGAAAGATGAAAGATGAAACAATGCGGAAAGATGAAACAATGCGGAAAGATGAAAGATGAAACAATGCGGAAAGATGAAAGATGAAAAAATGCGGAAAGATGAAAGATGAAACAATGCGGAAAGATGAAAGATGAAAGAATGCGGAAGATGAAAGATGAAACAATGCGGAAAGATGAAACAATGCGGAAAGATGAAAGATGAAAGATTGCGGAAAGATGAAAGATGAAACAATGCGGAAAGATGAAAGATGAAACAATGCGGAAAGATGAAAGATGAAACAATGCGGAAAGATGAAAGATGAAACAATGCGGAAAGATGAAAGATGAAACAATGCGGAAAGATGCAAGATGCAAAAATGCGGAAAGATGAAAGATGAAATAATGCGGAAAGATGAAAGATGAAAGAATGCGGAAGATGAAAGATGAAACAATGCGGAAAGATGAAACAATGCGGAAAGATGAAAGATGAAAGATTGCGGAAAGATGAAAGATGAAACAATGCGGAAAGATGAAAGATGAAACAATGCGGAAAGATGAAAGATGAAACAATGCGGAAAGATGAAAGATGAAAAAATGCGGAAAGATGAAAGATGAAAGAATGCGATAAGATGAAAGATGAAACAATGCGGAAAGATGAAAGATGAAAGAATGCGGAAAGATGAAAGATGAAACAATGCGGAAAGATGAAAGATGAAAGAATGCGGAAGATGAAAGATGAAACAATGCGGAAAGATGAAACAATGCGGAAAGATGAAACAATGCGGAAAGATGAAAGATGAAACAATGCGGAAAGATGAAAGATGAAACAATGCGGAAAGATGAAAGATGAAAGAATGCGGAAAGATGAAAGATGAAACAATGCGGAAAGATGAAAGATGAAACAATGCGGAAACATGAAAGATGAAACAATGCGGAAAGATGAAAGATGAAAGAATGCGGAAAGATGAAAGATGAAACAATGCGGAAAGATGAAAGATGAAAAAATGCGGAAAGATGAAAGATGAAACAATGCGGAAAGATGAAACAATGCGGAAAGATGAAACAATGCGGAAAGATGAAAGATGAAACAATGCGGAAAGATGAAAGATGAAAAAATGCGGAAAGATGAAAGATGAAACAATGCGGAAAGATGAAAGATGAAAGAATGCGGAAGATGAAAGATGAAACAATGCGGAAAGATGAAACAATGCGGAAAGATGAAAGATGAAAGATTGCGGAAAGATGAAAGATGAAACAATGCGGAAAGATGAAAGATGAAACATTGCGGAAAGATGAAAGATGAAACAATGTGGAAAGATGAAAGATGAAAGAATGCGGAAAGATGAAAGATGAAACAATGCGGAAAGATGAAAGATGAAAGAATGCGGAAAGATGAAAGATGAAACAATGCGGAAAGATGAAAGATGAAACAATGCGGAAAGATGATAGATGAAACAATGCGGAAAGATGAAAGATGAAACAATGCGGAAAGATGAAACAATGCGGAAAGATGAAACAATGCGGAAAGATGAAACAATGCGGAAAGATGAAACAATGCGGAAAGATGAAACAATGCGGAAAGATGAAACAATGCGGAACGATGCAAGATGAAAAAATGCGGAAAGATGAAAGATGAAACAATGCGGAAAGATGAAAGATGAAAGAATGCGGAAGATGAAAGATGAAACAATGCGGAAAAATGAAACTATGCGGAAAGATGAAAGATGAAACCATGCGGAAAGATGAAAGATGAAAGAATGCGGAAAGATGAAAGATGAAATAATGCGGAAAGATGAAAGATGAAACATTGCGGAAAGATGAAAGATGAAACAATGCGGAAAGATGAAAGATGAAAGAATGCGGAAAGATGAAAGATGAAACAATGCGGAAAGATGAAAGATGAAACAATGCGGAAAGATGAAAGATTAAACAATGCGGAAAGATGAAAGATTTAACAATGCGGAAAGATGAAAGATGAAACAATGCGGAAAGATGAAACAATGCGGAAAGATGAAAGATGAAAAAATGCGGAAAGATGAAAGATGAAACAATGCGGAAAGATGAAAGATGAAAGAATGCGGAAGATGAAAGATGAAACAATGCGGAAAGATGAAACAATGCGGAAAGATGAAAGATGAAACAATGCGGAAAGATGAAAGATGAAACAATGCGGAAAGATGAAAGATGAAAAAATGCGGAAAGATGAAAGATGAAAGAATGCGGAAAGATGAAAGATGAAACAATGCGGAAAGATGAAAGATGAAAGAATGCGGAAAGATGAAAGATGAAACAATGCGGAAAGATGAAAGATGAAAGAATGCGGAAGATGAAAGATGAAACAATGCGGAAAGATGAAACAATGCGGAAAGATGAAACAATGCGGAAAGATGAAAGATGAAACAATGCGGAAAGATGAAAGATGAAACAATGCGGAAAGATGAAAGATGAAAGAATGCGGAAAGATGAAAGATGAAACAATGCGGAAAGATGAAAGATGAAACAATGCGGAAACATGAAAGATGAAACAATGCGGAAAGATGAAAGATGAAAGAATGCGGAAAGATGAAAGATGAAACAATGCGGAAAGATGAAAGATGAAAAAATGCGGAAAGATGAAAGATGAAACAATGCGGAAAGATGAAACAATGCGGAAAGATGAAAGATGAAACAATGCGGAAAGATGAAAGATGAAAAAATGCGGAAAGATGAAAGATGAAACAATGCGGAAAGATGAAAGATGAAAGAATGCGGAAGATGAAAGATGAAACAATGCGGAAAGATGAAACAATGCGGAAAGATGAAAGATGAAAGATTGCGGAAAGATGAAAGATGAAACAATGCGGAAAGATGAAAGATGAAACAATGCGGAAAGATGAAAGATGAAACAATGCGGAAAGATGAAAGATGAAACAATGCGGAAAGATGAAAGATGAAACAATGCGGAAAGATGCAAGATGCAAAAATGCGGAAAGATGAAAGATGAAATAATGCGGAAAGATGAAAGATGAAAGAATGCGGAAGATGAAAGATGAAACAATGCGGAAAAATGAAACTATGCGGAAAGATGAAAGATGAAACCATGCGGAAAGATGAAAGATGAAAGAATGCCGAAAGATGAAAGATGAAATAATGCGGAAAGATGAAAGATGAAACATTGCGGAAAGATGAAAGATGAAACAATGCGGAAAGATGAAAGATGAAAGAATGCGGAAAGATGAAAGATGAAACAATGCGGAAAGATGAAAGATGAAACAATGCGGAAAGATGAAAGATTAAACAATGCGGAAAGATGAAAGATTTAACAATGCGGAAAGATGAAAGATGAAACAATGCGGAAAGATGAAACAATGCGGAAAGATGAAAGATGAAAAAATGCGGAAAGATGAAAGATGAAACAATGCGGAAAGATGAAAGATGAAAGAATGCGGAAGATGAAAGATGAAACAATGCGGAAAGATGAAACAATGCGGAAAGATGAAAGATGAAACAATGCGGAAAGATGAAAGATGAAACAATGCGGAAAGATGAAAGATGAAAAAATGCGGAAAGATGAAAGATGAAAGAATGCGATAAGATGAAAGATGAAACAATGCGGAAAGATGAAAGATGAAAGAATGCGGAAAGATGAAAGATGAAACAATGCGGAAAGATGAAAGATGAAAGAATGCGGAAGATGAAAGATGAAACAATGCGGAAAGATGAAACAATGCGGAAAGATGAAACAATGCGGAAAGATGAAAGATGAAACAATGCGGAAAGATGAAAGATGAAACAATGCGGAAAGATGAAAGATGAAAGAATGCGGAAAGATGAAAGATGAAACAATGCGGAAAGATGAAAGATGAAACAATGCGGAAACATGAAAGATGAAACAATGCGGAAAGATGAAAGATGAAAGAATGCGGAAAGATGAAAGATGAAACAATGCGGAAAGATGAAAGATGAAAAAATGCGGAAAGATGAAAGATGAAACAATGCGGAAAGATGAAACAATGCGGAAAGATGAAACAATGCGGAAAGATGAAAGATGAAACAATGCGGAAAGATGAAAGATGAAAAAATGCGGAAAGATGAAAGATGAAACAATGCGGAAAGATGAAAGATGAAAGAATGCGGAAGATGAAAGATGAAACAATGCGTAAAGATGAAACAATGCGGAAAGATGAAAGATGAAAGATTGCGGAAAGATGAAAGATGAAACAATGCGGAAAGATGAAAGATGAAACATTGCGGAAAGATGAAAGATGAAACAATGCGGAAAGATGAAAGATGAAAGAATGCGGAAAGATGAAAGATGAAACAATGCGGAAAGATGAAAGATGAAAGAATGCGGAAAGATGAAAGATGAAACAATGCGGAAAGATGAAAGATGAAACAATGCGGAAAGATGATAGATGAAACAATGCGGAAAGATGAAAGATGAAACAATGCGGAAAGATGAAACAATGCGGAAAGATGAAACAATGCGGAAAGATGAAACAATGCGGAAAGATGAAACAATGCGGAAAGATGAAACAATGCGGAACGATGCAAGATGAAAAAATGCGGAAAGATGAAAGATGAAACAATGCGGAAAGATGAAAGATGAAAGAATGCGGAAGATGAAAGATGAAACAATGCGGAAAAATGAAACTATGCGGAAAGATGAAAGATGAAACCATGCGGAAAGATGAAAGATGAAAGAATGCGGAAAGATGAAAGATGAAATAATGCGGAAAGATGAAAGATGAAACATTGCGGAAAGATGAAAGATGAAACAATGCGGAAAGATGAAAGATGAAAGAATGCGGAAAGATGAAAGATGAAACAATGCGGAAAGATGAAAGATGAAACAATGCGGAAAGATGAAAGATTAAACAATGCGGAAAGATGAAAGATTTAACAATGCGGAAAGATGAAAGATGAAACAATGCGGAAAGATGAAACAATGCGGAAAGATGAAAGATGAAAAAATGCGGAAAGATGAAAGATGAAACAATGCGGAAAGATGAAAGATGAAAGAATGCGGAAGATGAAAGATGAAACAATGCGGAAAGATGAAACAATGCGGAAAGATGAAAGATGAAACAATGCGGAAAGATGAAAGATGAAACAATGCGGAAAGATGAAAGATGAAAAAATGCGGAAAGATGAAAGATGAAAGAATGCGGAAAGATGAAAGATGAAACAATGCGGAAAGATGAAAGATGAAAGAATGCGGAAAGATGAAAGATGAAACAATGCGGAAAGATGAAAGATGAAAGAATGCGGAAGATGAAAGATGAAACAATGCGGAAAGATGAAACAATGCGGAAAGATGAAACAATGCGGAAAGATGAAAGATGAAACAATGCGGAAAGATGAAAGATGAAAGAATGCGGAAAGATGAAAGATGAAACAATGCGGAAAGATGAAAGATGAAACAATGCGGAAACATGAAAGATGAAACAATGCGGAAAGATGAAAGATGAAACAATGCGGAAAGATGAAAGATGAAAAAATGCGGAAAGATGAAAGATGAAACAATGCGGAAAGATGAAACAATGCGGAAAGATGAAAGATGAAACAATGCGGAAAGATGAAAGATGAAAAAATGCGGAAAGATGAAAGATGAAACAATGCGGAAAGATGAAAGATGAAAGAATGCGGAAGATGAAAGATGAAACAATGCGGAAAGATGAAACAATGCGGAAAGATGAAAGATGAAAGATTGCGGAAAGATGAAAGATGAAACAATGCGGAAAGATGAAAGATGAAACATTGCGGAAAGATGAAAGATGAAACAATGCGGAAAGATGAAAGATGAAAGAATGCGGAAAGATGAAAGATGAAACAATGCGGAAAGATGAAAGATGAAACAATGCGGAAAGATGATAGATGAAACAATGCGGAAAGATGAAAGATGAAACAATGCGGAAAGATGAAACAATGCGGAAAGATGAAACAATGCGGAACGATGCAAGATGAAAAAATGCGGAAAGATGAAAGATGAAACAATGCGGAAAGATGAAAGATGAAAGAATGCGGAAGATGAAAGATGAAACAATGCGGAAAAATGAAACTATGCGGAAAGATGAAAGATGAAACCATGCGGAAAGATGAAAGATGAAAGAATGCGGAAAGATGAAAGATGAAATAATGCGGAAAGATGAAAGATGAAACATTGCGGAAAGATGAAAGATGAAACAATGCGGAAAGATGAAAGATGAAAGAATGCGGAAAGATGAAAGATGAAAGAATGCGATAAGATGAAAGATGAAACAATGCGGAAAGATGAAAGATGAAAGAATGCGGAAAGATGAAAGATGAAACAATGCGGAAAGATGAAAGATGAAAGAATGCGGAAAGATGAAAGATGAAACAGTGCGGAAAGATGAAAGATGAAAAAATGCGGAAAGATGAAAGATGAAAGAATGCGGAAGATGAAAGATGAAACAATGCGGAAAGATGAAACAATGCGGAAAGATGAAAGATGAAACAATGCGGAAAGATGAAAGATGAAACAATGCGGAAAGATGAAAGATGAAAAAATGCGGAAAGATGAAAGATGAAAGAATGCGATAAGATGAAAGATGAAACAATGCGGAAAGATGAAAGATGAAAGAATGCGGAAAGATGAAAGATGAAACAATGCGGAAAGATGAAAGATGAAAGAATGCGGAAGATGAAAGATGAAACAATGCGGAAAGATGAAACAATGCGGAAAGATGAAAGATGAAACAATGCGGAAAGATGAAAGATGAAACAATGCGGAAAGATGAAAGATGAAAGAATGCGGAAAGATGAAAGATGAAACAATGCGGAAAGATGAAAGATGAAACAATGCGGAAACATGAAAGATGAAACAATGCGGAAAGATGAAAGATGAAAGAATGCGGAAAGATGAAAGATGAAACAATGCGGAAAGATGAAAGATGAAAAAATGCGGAAAGATGAAAGATGAAACAATGCGGAAAGATGAAACAATGCGGAAAGATGAAACAATGCGGAAAGATGAAAGATGAAACAATGCGGAAAGATGAAAGATGAAAAAATGCGGAAAGATGAAAGATGAAACAATGCGGAAAGATGAAAGATGAAAGAATGCGGAAGATGAAAGATGAAACAATGCGGAAAGATGAAACAATGCGGAAAGATGAAAGATGAAAGATTGCGGAAAGATGAAAGATGAAACAATGCGGAAAGATGAAAGATGAAACATTGCGGAAAGATGAAAGATGAAACAATGCGGAAAGATGAAAGATGAAAGAATGCGGAAAGATGAAAGATGAAACAATGCGGAAAGATGAAAGATGAAAGAATGCGGAAAGATGAAAGATGAAACAATGCGGAAAGATGAAAGATGAAACAATGCGGAAAGATGATAGATGAAACAATGCGGAAAGATGAAAGATGAAACAATGCGGAAAGATGAAACAATGCGGAAAGATGAAACAATGCGGAAAGATGAAACAATGCGGAAAGATGAAACAATGCGGAACGATGCAAGATGAAAAAATGCGGAAAGATGAAAGATGAAACAATGCGGAAAGATGAAAGATGAAAGAATGCGGAAGATGAAAGATGAAACAATGCGGAAAAATGAAACTATGCGGAAAGATGAAAGATGAAACCATGCGGAAAGATGAAAGATGAAAGAATGCGGAAAGATGAAAGATGAAATAATGCGGAAAGATGAAAGATGAAACATTGCGGAAAGATGAAAGATGAAACAATGCGGAAAGATGAAAGATGAAAGAATGCGGAAAGATGAAAGATGAAACAATGCGGAAAGATGAAAGATGAAACAATGCGGAAAGATGAAAGATTAAACAATGCGGAAAGATGAAAGATTTAACAATGCGGAAAGATGAAAGATGAAACAATGCGGAAAGATGAAAGATGAAAAAATGCGGAAAGATGAAAGATGAAACAATGCGGAAAGATGAAAGATGAAAGAATGCGGAAGATGAAAGATGAAACAATGCGGAAAGATGAAACAATGCGGAAAGATGAAAGATGAATCAATGCGGAAAGATGAAAGATGAAACAATGCGGAAAGATGAAAGATGAAAAAATGCGGAAAGATGAAAGATGAAAGAATGCGGAAAGATGAAAGATGAAACAATGCGGAAAGATGAAAGATGAAAGAATGCGGAAAGATGAAAGATGAAACAATGCGGAAAGATGAAAGATGAAAGAATGCGGAAGATGAAAGATGAAACAATGCGGAAAGATGAAACAATGCGGAAAGATGAAACAATGCGGAAAGATGAAAGATGAAACAATGCGGAAAGATGAAAGATGAAACAATGCGGAAAGATGAAAGATGAAAGAATGCGGAAAGATGAAAGATGAAACAATGCGGAAAGATGAAAGATGAAACAATGCGGAAACATGAAAGATGAAACAATGCGGAAAGATGAAAGATGAAAGAATGCGGAAAGATGAAAGATGAAACAATGCGGAAAGATGAAAGATGAAAAAATGCGGAAAGATGAAAGATGAAACAATGCGGAAAGATGAAACAATGCGGAAAGATGAAAGATGAAACAATGCGGAAAGATGAAAGATGAAAAAATGCGGAAAGATGAAAGATGAAACAATGCGGAAAGATGAAAGATGAAAGAATGCGGAAGATGAAAGATGAAACAATGCGGAAAGATGAAACAATGCGGAAAGATGAAAGATGAAAGATTGCGGAAAGATGAAAGATGAAACAATGCGGAAAGATGAAAGATGAAACATTGCGGAAAGATGAAAGATGAAACAATGCGCAAAGATGAAAGATGAAAGAATGCGGAAAGATGAAAGATGAAACAATGCGGAAAGATGAAAGATGAAACAATGCGGAAAGATGATAGATGAAACAATGCGGAAAGATGAAACAATGCGGAAAGATGAAACAATGCGGAAAGATGAAACAATGCGGAAAGATGAAACAATGCGGAACGATGCAAGATGAAAAAATGCGGAAAGATGAAAGATGAAACAATGCGGAAAGATGAAAGATGAAAGAATGCGGAAGATGAAAGATGAAACAATGCGGAAAAATGAAACTATGCGGAAAGATGAAAGATGAAACCATGCGGAAAGATGAAAGATGAAAGAATGCGGAAAGATGAAAGATGAAATAATGCGGAAAGATGAAAGATGAAACATTGCGGAAAGATGAAAGATGAAACAATGCGGAAAGATGAAAGATGAAAGAATGCGGAAAGATGAAAGATGAAACAATGCGGAAAGATGAAAGATGAAACAATGCGGAAAGATGAAAGATTAAACAATGCGGAAAGATGAAAGATTTAACAATGCGGAAAGATGAAAGATGAAACAATGCGGAAAGATGAAACAATGCGGAAAGATGAAAGATGAAAAAATGCGGAAAGATGAAAGATGAAACAATGCGGAAAGATGAAAGATGAAAGAATGCGGAAGATGAAAGATGAAACAATGCGGAAAGATGAAACAATGCGGAAAGATGAAAGATGAAACAATGCGGAAAGATGAAAGATGAAACAATGCGGAAAGATGAAAGATGAAAAAATGCGGAAAGATGAAAGATGAAAGAATGCGGAAAGATGAAAGATGAAACAATGCGGAAAGATGAAAGATGAAAGAATGCGGAAAGATGAAAGATGAAACAATGCGGAAAGATGAAAGATGAAAGAATGCGGAAGATGAAAGATGAAACAATGCGGAAAGATGAAACAATGCGGAAAGATGAAACAATGCGGAAAGATGAAAGATGAAACAATGCGGAAAGATGAAAGATGAAACAATGCGGAAAGATGAAAGATGAAAGAATGCGGAAAGATGAAAGATGAAACAATGCGGAAAGATGAAAGATGAAACAATGCGGAAACATGAAAGATGAAACAATGCGGAAAGATGAAAGATGAAAGAATGCGGAAAGATGAAAGATGAAACAATGTGGAAAGATGAAAGATGAAAAAATGCGGAAAGATGAAAGATGAAACAATGCGGAAAGATGAAACAATGCGGAAAGATGAAACAATGCGGAAAGATGAAAGATGAAACAATGCGGAAAGATGAAAGATGAAAAAATGCGGAAAGATGAAAGATGAAACAATGCGGAAAGATGAAAGATGAAAGAATGCGGAAGATGAAAGATGAAACAATGCGGAAAGATGAAACAATGCGGAAAGATGAAAGATGAAAGATTGCGGAAAGATGAAAGATGAAACAATGCGGAAAGATGAAAGATGAAACATTGCGGAAAGATGAAAGATGAAACAATGCGGAAAGATGAAAGATGAAAGAATGCGGAAAGATGAAAGATGAAACAATGCGGAAAGATGAAAGATGAAAGAATGCGGAAAGATGAAAGATGAAACAATGCGGAAAGATGAAAGATGAAACAATGCGGAAAGATGATAGATGAAACAATGCGGAAAGATGAAAGATGAAACAATGCGGAAAGATGAAACAATGCGGAAAGATGAAACAATGCGGAAAGATGAAACAATGCGGAAAGATGAAACAATGCGGAACGATGCAAGATGAAAAAATGCGGAAAGATGAAAGATGAAACAATGCGGAAAGATGAAAGATGAAAGAATGCGGAAGATGAAAGATGAAACAATGCGGAAAAATGAAACTATGCGGAAAGATGAAAGATGAAACCATGCGGAAAGATGAAAGATGAAAGAATGCGGAAAGATGAAAGATGAAATAATGCGGAAAGATGAAAGATGAAACATTGCGGAAAGATGAAAGATGAAACAATGCGGAAAGATGAAAGATGAAAGAATGCGGAAAGATGAAAGATGAAACAATGCGGAAAGATGAAAGATGAAACAATGCGGAAAGATGAAAGATTAAACAATGCGGAAAGATGAAAGATTTAACAATGCGGAAAGATGAAAGATGAAACAATGCGGAAAGATGAAACAATGCGGAAAGATGAAAGATGAAAAAATGCGGAAAGATGAAAGATGAAACAATGCGGAAAGATGAAAGATGAAAGAATGCGGAAGATGAAAGATGAAACAATGCGGAAAGATGAAACAATGCGGAAAGATGAAAGATGAAACAATGCGGAAAGATGAAAGATGAAACAATGCGGAAAGATGAAAGATGAAAAAATGCGGAAAGATGAAAGATGAAAGAATGCGGAAAGATGAAAGATGAAACAATGCGGAAAGATGAAAGATGAAAGAATGCGGAAAGATGAAAGATGAAACAATGCGGAAAGATGAAAGATGAAAGAATGCGGAAGATGAAAGATGAAACAATGCGGAAAGATGAAACAATGCGGAAAGATGAAACAATGCGGAAAGATGAAAGATGAAACAATGCGGAAAGATGAAAGATGAAACAATGCGGAAAGATGAAAGATGAAAGAATGCGGAAAGATGAAAGATGAAACAATGCGGAAAGATGAAAGATGAAACAATGCGGAAACATGAAAGATGAAACAATGCGGAAAGATGAAAGATGAAAGAATGCGGAAAGATGAAAGATGAAACAATGCGGAAAGATGAAAGATGAAAAAATGCGGAAAGATGAAAGATGAAACAATGCGGAAAGATGAAACAATGCGGAAAGATGAAAGATGAAACAATGCGGAAAGATGAAAGATGAAAAAATGCGGAAAGATGAAAGATGAAACAATGCGGAAAGATGAAAGATGAAAGAATGCGGAAGATGAAAGATGAAACAATGCGGAAAGATGAAACAATGCGGAAAGATGAAAGATGAAAGATTGCGGAAAGATGAAAGATGAAACAATGCGGAAAGATGAAAGATGAAACATTGCGGAAAGATGAAAGATGAAACAATGCGGAAAGATGAAAGATGAAAGAATGCGGAAAGATGAAAGATGAAACAATGCGGAAAGATGAAAGATGAAACAATGCGGAAAGATGATAGATGAAACAATGCGGAAAGATGAAAGATGAAACAATGCGGAAAGATGAAACAATGCGGAAAGATGAAACAATGCGGAAAGATGAAACAATGCGGAAAGATGAAACAATGCGGAACGATGCAAGATGAAAAAATGCGGAAAGATGAAAGATGAAACAATGCGGAAAGATGAAAGATGAAAGAATGCGGAAGATGAAAGATGAAACAATGCGGAAAAATGAAACTATGCGGAAAGATGAAAGATGAAACCATGCGGAAAGATGAAAGATGAAAGAATGCGGAAAGATGAAAGATGAAATAATGCGGAAAGATGAAAAATGAAACATTGCGGAAAGATGAAAGATGAAACAATGCGGAAAGATGAAAGATGAAAGAATGCGGAAAGATGAAAGATGAAACAATGCGGAAAGATGAAAGATGAAACAATGCGGAAAGATGAAAGATTAAACAATGCGGAAAGATGAAAGATTTAACAATGCGGAAAGATGAAAGATGAAACAATGCGGAAAGATGAAACAATGCGGAAAGATGAAAGATGAAAAAATGCGGAAAGATGAAAGATGAAACAATGCGGAAAGATGAAAGATGAAAGAATGCGGAAGATGAAAGATGAAACAAAGCGGAAAGATGAAACAATGCGGAAAGATGAAAGATGAAACAATGCGGAAAGATGAAAGATGAAACAATGCGGAAAGATGAAAGATGAAAAAATGCGGAAAGATGAAAGATGAAAGAATGCGGAAAGATGAAAGATGAAACAATGCGGAAAGATGAAAGATGAAAGAATGCGGAAAGATGAAAGATGAAACAATGCGGAAAGATGAAAGATGAAAGAATGCGGAAGATGAAAGATGAAACAATGCGGAAAGATGAAACAATGCGGAAAGATGAAACAATGCGGAAAGATGAAACAATGCGGAAAGATGAAAGATGAAACAATGCGGAAAGATGAAAGATGAAACAATGCGGAAAGATGAAAGATGAAAGAATGCGGAAAGATGAAAGATGAAACAATGCGGAAAGATGAAAGATGAAACAATGCGGAAACATGAAAGATGAAACAATGCGGAAAGATGAAAGATGAAAGAATGCGGAAAGATGAAAGATGAAACAATGCGGAAAGATGAAAGATGAAAAAATGCGGAAAGATGAAAGATGAAACAATGCGGAAAGATGAAACAATGCGGAAAGATGAAACAATGCGGAAAGATGAAAGATGAAACAATGCGGAAAGATGAAAGATGAAAAAATGCGGAAAGATGAAAGATGAAACAATGGGGAAAGATGAAAGATGAAAGAATGCGGAAGATGAAAGATGAAACAATGCGGAAAGATGAAACAATGCGGAAAGATGAAAGATGAAAGATTGCGGAAAGATGAAAGATGAAACAATGCGGAAAGATGAAAGATGAAACATTGCGGAAAGATGAAAGATGAAACAATGCGGAAAGATGAAAGATGAAAGAATGCGGAAAGATGAAAGATGAAACAATGCGGAAAGATGAAAGATGAAACAATGCGGAAAGATGATAGATGAAACAATGGGGAAAGATGAAAGATGAAACAATGCGGAAAGATGAAACAATGCGGAAAGATGAAACAATGCGGAAAGATGAAACAATGCGGAAAGATGAAACAATGCGGAAAGATGAAACAATGCGGAAAGATGAAACAATGCGGAAAGATGAAACAATGCGGAAAGATGAAAGATGAAAGAATGCGGAAAGATGAAAGATGAAACAATGCGGAAAGATGAAAGATGAAACAATGCGGAAAGATGAAAGATGAAACAATGCGGAAAGATGAAAGATGAAAGAATGCGGAAAGATGAAAGATGAAACAATGCGGAAAGATGAAAGATGAAAGAATGCGGAAAGATGAAAGATGAAACAATGCGGAAAGATGAAAGATGAAACAATGCGGAAAGATGAAAGATGAAACAATGCGGAAAGATGAAACAATGCGGAAAGATGAAAGATGAAACAATGCGGAAAGATGAAAGATGAAAGAATGCGGAAGGATGAAAGATGAAAGAATGCGGAAAGATGAAAGATGAAAGAATGCGGAAAGATGAAAGATGAAACAATGCGGAAAGATGAAAGATGAAAGAATGCGGAAGATGAAAGATGAAACAATGCGGAAAGATGAAACAATGCGGAAAGATGAAACAATGCGGAAAGATGAAAGATGAAACAATGCGGAAAGATGAAAGATGAAAGATGAAACAATGCGGAAAGATGAAAGATGAAACAATGCGGAAAGATGAAAGATGAAACAATGCGGAAAGATGAAAGATGAAACAATGCGGAAAGATGAAACAATGCGGAAAGATGAAAGATGTAACAATGCGGAAAGATGAAAGATGAAAAAATGCGGAAAGATGAAAGATGAAACAATGCTGAAAGATGAAAGATGAAAGAATGCGGAAGATGAAAGATGAAACAATGCGGAAAGATGAAACAATGCGGAAAGATGAAAGATGAAACAATGCGGAAAGATGAAAGATGAAAGAATGCGGAAAGATGAAAGATGAAACAATGCGGAAAGATGAAAGATGAAAGAATGCGGAAGATGAAAGATGAAACAATGCGGAAAGATGAAACAATGCGGAAAGATGAAAGATGAAACAATGCGGAAAGATGAAAGATGAAACAATGCGGAAAGATGAAACAATGCGGAAAGATGAAAGATGAAACAATGCGGAAAGATGAAAGATGAAAAAATGCGGAAAGATGAAAGATGAAACAATGCTGAAAGATGAAAGATGAAAGAATGCGGAAGATGAAAGATGAAACAATGCGGAAAGATGAAACAATGCGGAAAGATGAAAGATGAAACAATGCGGAAAGATGAAAGATGAAACAATGCGGAAAGATGAAAGATGAAACAATGCGGAAAGATGAAACAATGCGGAAAGATGAAAGATGAAACAATGCGGAAAGATGAAAGATGAAACAATGCGGAAAGATGAAACAATGCGGAAAGATGAAAGATGAAACAATGCGGAAAGATGAAAGATGAAAAAATGCGGAAAGATGAAAGATGAAACAATGCTGAAAGATGAAAGATGAAAGAATGCGGAAGATGAAAGATGAAACAATGCGGAAAGATGAAACAATGCGGAAAGATGAAAGATGAAACAATGCGGAAAGATGAAAGATGAAAGAATGCGGAAAGATGAAAGATGCAACAATGCGGAAAGATGAAAGATGAAAGAATGAGGAAAGATGAAAGATGAAACAATGCGGAAAGATGAAACAATGCGGAAAGATGAAACAATGCGGAAAGATGAAACAATGCGGAAAGATGAAACAATGCGGAAAGATGAAACAATGCGGAAAGATGAAACAATGCGGAAAGATGAAACAATGCGGAAAGATGAAACAATGCGGAAAGATGAAACAATGCGGAAAGATGAAACAATGCGGAAAGATGAAACAATGCGGAAAGATGAAACAATGCGGAAAGATGAAACAATGCGGAAAGATGAAACAATGCGGAAAGATGAAACAATGCGGAAAGATGAAACAATGCGGAAAGATGAAACAATGCGGAAAGATGAAACAATGCGGAAAGATGAAACAATGCGGAAAGATGAAAGATGAAACAATGCGGAAAGATGAAAGATGAAACAATGCGGAAAGATGAAACAATGCGGAAAGATGAAAGATGAAACAATGCGGAAAAATGAAAGATGAAACAATGCGGAAAGATGAAAGATGAAACAATGCGGAAAGATGAAACAATGCGGAAAGATGAAACAATGCGGAAAGATGAAAGATGAAAAAATGCGGAAAGATGAAACAATGCGGAAAGATGAAACAATGCGGAAAGATGAAACAATGCGGAAAGATGAAACAATGCGGAAAGATGAAACAATGCGGAAAGATGAAACAATGCGGAAAGATGAAACAATGCGGAAAGATGAAAGATGAAAGAATGCGGAAAGATGAAAGATGAAACAATGCGGAAAGATGAAAGATGAAACAATGCGGAAAGATGAAAGATGAAAGAATGCGGAAAGATGAAAGATGAAACAATGCGGAAAGATGAAAGATGAAACAATGCGGAAAGATGAAAGATGAAACAATGCGGAAAGATGAAAGATGAAAGAATGCGGAAAGATGAAAGATGAAACAATGCGGAAAGATGAAAGATGAAAAAATGCGGAAAGATGAAAGATGAAACAATGCGGAAAGATGAAAGATGAAAGAATGCGGAAGATGAAAGATGAAACAATGCGGAAAGATGAAAGATGAAAGAATGCGGAAAGATGAAAGATGAAACAATGCGGAAAGATGAAAGATGAAAGAATGCGGAAAGATGAAAGATGAAACAATGCGGAAAGATGAAGATGAAACAATGCGGAAAGATGAAAGATGAAAGAATGCGGAAAGATGAAAGATGAAACAATGCGGAAAGATGAAAGATGAAACAATGCGGAAAGATGAAAGATGAAACAATGCGGAAAGATGAAAGATGAAACAATGCGGAAAGATGAAACAATGCGGAAAGATGAAACAATGCGGAAAGATGAAACAATGCGGGAAGATGAAACAATGCGGAAAGATGAAACAATGCGGAAAGATGAAACAATGCGGAAAGATGAAACAATGCGGAAAGATGAAACAATGCGGAAAGATGAAACAATGCGGAAAGATGAAACAATGCGGAAAGATGAAACAATGCGGAAAGATGAAACAATGCGGAAAGATGAAACAATGCGGAAAGATGAAACAATGCGGAAAGATGAAACAATGCGGAAAGATGAAACAATGCGGAAAGATGAAACAATGCGGAAAGATGAAACAATGCGGAAAGATGAAAGATGAAACAATGCGGAAAGATGAAAGATGAAAAAATGCGGAAAGATGAAAGATGAAACAATGCGGAAAGATGAAAGATGAAAGAATGCGGAAGATGAAAGATGAAACAATGCGGAAAGATGAAACAATGCGGAAAGATGAAAGATGAAACAATGCGGAATGATGAAAGATGAAAGAATGCGGAAAGATGAAAGATGAAACAATGCGGAAAGATGAAAGATGAAAGAATGCGGAAAGATGAAAGATGAAACAATGCGGAAAGATGAAAGATGAAACAATGCGGAAAGATGAAACAATGCGGAAAGATGAAAGATGAAAAACTGCGGAAAGATGAAAGATGAAACAATGCGGAAAGATGAAAGATGAAAGAATGCGGAAGATGAAAGATGAAACAATGCGGAAAGATGAAACAATGCGGAAAGATGAAAGATGAAACAATGCGGAAAGATGAAAGATGAAACAATGCGGAAAGATGAAAGATGAAAGAATGCGGAAAGATGAAAGATGAAACAATGCGGAAAGATGAAAGATGAAACAATGCGGAATGATGAAAGATGAAACAATGCGGAAAGATGAAAGATGAAAGAATGCGGAAAGATGAAAGATGAAACAATGCGGAAAGATGAAACAATGCGGAAAGATGAAACAATGCGGAAAGATGAAACAATGCGGAAAGATGAAACAATGCGGAAAGATGAAACAATGCGGAAAGATGAAACAATGCGGAAAGATGAAACAATGCGGAAAGATGAAACAATGCGGAAAGATGAAACAATGCGGAAAGATGAAACAATGCGGAAAGATGAAACAATGCGGAAAGATGAAACAATGCGGAAAGATGAAACAATGCGGAAAGATGAAACAATGCGGAAAGATGAAACAATGCGGAAAGATGAAACAATGCGGAAAGATGAAACAATGCGGAAAGATGAAACAATGCGGAAAGATGAAACAATGCGGAAAGATGAAACAATGCGGAAATATGAAACAATGCGGAAAGATGAAACAATGCGGAAAGATGAAACAATGCGGAAAGATGAAACAATGCGGAAAGATGAAACAATGCGGAAAGATGAAAGATGAAACAATGCGGAAAGATGAAAGATGAAAAAATGCGGAAAGATGAAAGATGAAAGAATGCGGAAAGATGAAAGATGAAACAATGCGGAAAGATGAAACAATGCGGAAAGATGAAACAATGCGGAAAGATGAAAGATGAAACAATGCGGAAAGATGAAAGATGAAAGAATGCGGAAAGATGAAAGATGAAAGAATGCGGAAAGATGAAAGATGAAAGAATGCGGAAAGATGAAAGATGAAACAATGCGGAAAGAAGAAAGATGAAAGAATGCGGAAAGATGAAAGATGAAACAATGCGGAAAGATGAAAGATGAAACAATGCGGAAAGATGAAAGATGAAACAATGCGGAAAGATGAAAGATGAAAGAATGCGGAAAGATGAAAGATGAAAGAATGCGGAAAGATGAAAGATGAAACAATGCGGAAAGATGAAAGATGAAAGAATGCGGAAAGATGAAAGATGAAACAATGCGGAAAGATGAAAGATGAAAGAATGCGGAAGATGAAAGATGAAACAATGCGGAAAGATGAAACAATGCGGAAAGATGAAAGATGAAAGAATGCGGAAAGATGAAAGATGAAACAATGCGGAAAGATGAAAGATGAAAGAATGCGGAAAGATGAAAGATGAAACAATGCGGAAAGATGAAAGATGAAACAATGCGGAAAGATGAAAGATGAAACAATGCGGAAAGATGAAACAATGCGGAAAGATGAAAGATGAAACAATGCGGAAAGATGAAAGATGAAAGAATGCGGAAGGATGAAAGATGAAAGAATGCGGAAAGATGAAAGATGAAACAATGCGGAAAGATGAAAGATAAAAGAATGCGGAAAGATGAAAGATGAAACAATGCGGACAGATGAAAGATGAAACAATGCGGAAAGATGAAAGATGAAACAATGCGGAAAGATGAAACAATGCGGAAAGATGAAAGATGAAACAATGCGGAAAGATGAAAGATGAAAGAATGCGGAAGGATGAAAGATGAAAGAATGCGGAAAGATGAAAGATGAAAGAATGCGGAAAGATGAAAGATGAAACAATGCGGAAAGATGAAAGATGAAAGAATGCGGAAGATGAAAGATGAAACAATGCGGAAAGATGAAACAATGCGGAAAGATGAAAGATGAAACAATGCGGAAAGATGAAAGATGAAAGATGAAACAATGCGGAAAGATGAAAGATGAAACAATGCGGAAAGATGAAAGATGAAACAATGCGGAAAGATGAAAGATGAAACAATGCGGAAAGATGAAACAATGCGGAAAGATGAAAGATGTAACAATGCGGAAAGATGAAAGATGAAAAAATGCGGAAAGATGAAAGATGAAACAATGCTGAAAGATGAAAGATGAAAGAATGCGGAAGATGAAAGATGAAACAATGCGGAAAGATGAAACAATGCGGAAAGATGAAAGATGAAACAATGCGGAAAGATGAAAGATGAAAGAATGCGGAAAGATGAAAGATGAAACAATGCGGAAAGATGAAAGATGAAAGAATGCGGAAAGATGAAAGATGAAACAATGCGGAAAGATGAAACAATGCGGAAAGATGAAAGATGAAACAATGCGGAAAGATGAAAGATGAAACAATGCGGAAAGATGAAACAATGCGGAAAGATGAAAGATGAAACAATGCGGAAAGATGAAAGATGAAAAAATGCGGAAAGATGAAAGATGAAACAATGCTGAAAGATGAAAGATGAAAGAATGCGGAAGATGAAAGATGAAACAATGCGGAAAGATGAAACAATGCGGAAAGATGAAAGATGAAACAATGCGGAAAGATGAAAGATGAAACAATGCGGAAAGATGAAAGATGAAACAATGCGGAAAGATGAAAGATGAAACAATGCGGAAAGATGAAACAATGCGGAAAGATGAAAGATGAAACAATGCGGAAAGATGAAAGATGAAACAATGCGGAAAGATGAAACAATGCGGAAAGATGAAAGATGAAACAATGCGGAAAGATGAAAGATGAAAAAATGCGGAAAGATGAAAGATGAGACAATGCTGAAAGATGAAAGATGAAAGAATGCGGAAGATGAAAGATGCAACAATGCGGAAAGATGAAACAATGCGGAAAGATGAAAGATGAAACAATGCGGAAAGATGAAAGATGAAAGAATGCGGAAAGATGAAAGATGCAACAATGCGGAAAGATGAAAGATGAAAGAATGAGGAAAGATGAAAGATGAAACAATGCGGAAAGATGAAACAATGCGGAAAGATGAAACAATGCGGAAAGATGAAACAATGCGGAAAGATGAAACAATGCGGAAAGATGAAACAATGCGGAAAGATGAAACAATGCGGAAAGATGAAACAATGCGGAAAGATGAAACAATGCGGAAAGATGAAACAATGCGGAAAGATGAAACAATGCGGAAAGATGAAACAATGCGGAAAGATGAAACAATGCGGAAAGATGAAACAATGCGGAAAGATGAAACAATGCGGAAAGATGAAACAATGCGGAAAGATGAAACAATGCGGAAAGATGAAACAATGCGGAAAGATGAAACAATGCGGAAAGATGAAACAATGCGGAAAGATGATACAATGCGGAAAGATGAAACAATGCGGAAAGATGAAACAATGCGGAAATATGAAACAATGCGGAAAGATGAAACAATGCGGAAAGATGAAACAATGCGGAAAGATGAAACAATGCGGAAAGATGAAACAATGCGGAAAGATGAAAGATGAAACAATGCGGAAAGATGAAAGATGAAAAAATGCGGAAAGATGAAAGATGAAACAATGCGGAAAGATGAAAGATGAAAGAATGCGGAAGATGAAAGATGAAACAATGCGGAAAGATGAAACAATGCGGAAAGATGAAAGATGAAACAATGCGGAAAGATGAAAGATGAAAGAATGCGGAAAGATGAAAGATGAAACAATGCGGAAAGATGAAAGATGAAACAATGCGGAAAGATGAAAGATGAAAGTATGCGGAAAGATGAAAGATGAAAGAATGCG
Source organism: Gastracanthus pulcherrimus (assembly GCA_949152435.1). NCBI lineage: Eukaryota > Metazoa > Arthropoda > Insecta > Hymenoptera > Pteromalidae > Gastracanthus > Gastracanthus pulcherrimus. Next base: position 760,332 of record CASCKD010000058.1, read on the forward strand.
GAAAGATGAAAGATGAAACAATGCGGAAAGATGAAAGATGAAACAATGCGGAAAGATGAAAGATGAAAGAATGCGGAAGATGAAAGATGAAACAATGCGGAAAGATGAAAGATGAAACAATGCGGAAAGATGAAAGATGAAAGAATGGGGAAAGATGAAAGATGAAACAATGCGGAAAGATGAAACAATGCGGAAAAATGAAACAATGCGGAAAGATGAAAGATGAAACAATGCGGAAAGATGAAAGATGAAACAATGCGGAAAGATGAAACAATGCGGAAAAATGAAACAATGCGGAAAGATGAAAGATGAAACAATGCGGAAAGATGAAAGATGAAACAATGCGGAAAGATGAAAGATGAAACAATGCGGAAAGATGAAAGATGAAAAAATGCGGAAAGATGAAAGATGAAAGAATGCGGAAAGATGAAAGATGAAACAATGCGTAAAGATGAAACAATGCGGAAAAATGAAACAATGCGGAAAGATGAAAGATGAAACAATGCGGAAAGATGAAAGATGAAAGAATGCGGAAAGATGAAAGATGAAACAATGCGGAAAGATGAAACAATGCGGAAAAATGAAACAATGCGGAAAGATGAAAGATGAAACAATGCGGAAAGATGAAAGATGAAACAATGCGGAAAGATGAAAGATGAAAAAATGCGGAAAGATGAAAGATGAAAGAATGCGGAAAGATGAAAGATGAAACAATGCGGAAAGATGAAACAATGCGGAAAAATGAAACAATGCGGAAAGATGAAAGATGAAACAATGCGGAAAGATGAAAGATGAAACAATGCGGAAAGATGAAACAATGCGGAAAGATGAAAGATGAAACAATGCGGAAAGATGAAACAATGCGGAAAGATGAAAGATGAAACAATGCGGAAAGATGAAAGATGAAACAATGCGGAAAGATGAAAGATGAAACAATGCGGAAAGATGAAAGATGAAACAATGCGGAAAGATGAAACAATGCCGAAAGATGAAAGAATGCGGAAAGATGAAAGATGAAACAATGCGGAAAGATGAAAGATGAAACAATGCGGAAAGATGAAAGATGAAAGAATGCGGAAAGATGAAAGATGAAACATTGCGGAAAGATGAAAGATGAAACAATGCGGAAAGATGAAAGATGAAAGAATGCGGAAAGATGAAAGATGAAAGAATGCGGAAAGATGAAAGATGAAACAATGCGGAAAGATGAAACAATGCGGAAAAATGAAAGATGAAACAATGCGGAAAGATGAAAGATGAAAGAATGCGGAAAGATGAAAGATGAAAGAATGCGGAAAGATGAAAGATGAAAGAATGCGGAAAGATGAAAGATGAAACATTGCGGAAAGATGAAAGATGAAACAATGCGGAAAGATGAAAGATGAAAGAATGCGGAAAGATGAAAGATGAAAGAATGCGGAAAGATGAAAGATGAAACAATGCGGAAAAATGAAAGATGAAACAATGCGGAAAGATGAAAGATGAAAGAATGCGGAAAGATGAAAGATGAAAGAATGCGGAAAGATGAAAGATGAAAGAATGCGGAAAGATGAAAGATGAAACAATGCGGAAAGATGAAAGATGAAACAATGCGGAAAGATGAAAGATGAAAGATGAAACAATGCGGAAAGATGAAAGATGAAACAATGCGAAAAGATGAAAGATGAAACAATGCGGAAAGATGAAAGATGAAACAATGCGGAAAGATGAAAGAATGCGGAAAGATGAAAGATGAAACAATGCGGAAAGATGAAAGATGAAACATTGCGGAAAGATGAAAGATGAAACAATGCGGAAAGATGAAAGATGAAACAATGCGGAAAGATGAAACAATGCGGAAAGATGAAAGATGAAACAATGCGGAAGATGAAAGATGAAACAATGCGGAAAGATGAAAGATGAAACAATGCGGAAGATGAAAGATGAAACAATGCGGAAAGATGAAAAAATGCGGAAAGATGAAAGATGAAACAATGCGGAAAGATGAAAGATGAAAGAATGCGGAAGATGAAAGATGAAACAATGCGGAAAGATGAAAGATGAAACAATGCGGAAATATGAAAGATGAAACAATGCGGAAAGATGAAAGATGAAAGAATGCGGAAAGATGAAAGATGAAACAATGCGGAAAGATGAAAGATGAAACAATGCGGAATGATGAAAGATGAAACAATGCGGAAAGATGAAAGATGAAAGAATGCGGAAAGATGAAAGATGAAACAATGCGGAAAGATGAAACAATGCGGAAAGATGAAACAATGCGGAAAGATGAAACAATGCGGAAAGATGAAACAATGCGGAAAGATGAAACAATGCGGAAAGATGAAACAATGCGGAAAGATGAAACAATGCGGAAAGATGAAACAATGCGGAAAGATGAAACAATGCGGAAAGATGAAACAATGCGGAAAGATGAAAGATGAAACAATGCGGAAAGATGAAAGATGAAAGAATGCGGAAAGATGAAAGATGAAAGAATGCGGAAAGATGAAAGATGAAAGAATGCGGAAAGATGAAAGATGAAACAATGCGGAAAGATGAAAGATGAAAGAATGCGGAAAGATGAAAGATGAAACAATGCGGAAAGATGAAAGATGAAACAATGCGGAAAGATGAAAGATGAAACAATGCGGAAAGATGAAAGATGAAAGAATGCGGAAAGATGAAAGATGAAAGAATGCGGAAAGATGAAAGATGAAACAATGCGGAAAGATGAAAGATGAAAGAATGCGGAAAGATGAAAGATGAAACAATGCGGAAAGATGAAAGATGAAAGAATGCGGAAGATGAAAGATGAAACAATGCGGAAAGATGAAACAATGCGGAAAGATGAAAGATGAAAGAATGCGGAAAGATGAAAGATGAAACAATGCGGAAAGATGAAAGATGAAAGAATGCGGAAAGATGAAAGATGAAACAATGCGGAAAGATGAAAGATGAAACAATGCGGAAAGATGAAAGATGAAACAATGCGGAAAGATGAAAGATGAAAGAATGCGGAAAGATGAAAGATGAAACAATGCGGAAAGATGAAAGATGAAAGAATGCGGAAAGATGAAAGATGAAACAATGCGGAAAGATGAAAGATGAAACAATGCGGAAAGATGAAAGATGAAACAATGAGGAAAGATGAAACAATGCGGAAAGATGAAAGATGAAACAATGCGGAAAGATGAAAGATGAAAGAATGCGGAAGGATGAAAGATGAAAGAATGCGGAAAGATGAAAGATGAAAGAATGCGGAAAGATGAAAGATGAAACAATGCGGAAAGATGAAAGATGAAAGAATGCGGAAGATGAAAGATGAAACAATGCGGAAAGATGAAACAATGCGGAAAGATGAAAGATGAAACAATGCGGAAAGATGAAAGATGAAAGATGAAACAATGCGGAAAGATGAAAGATGAAACAATGCGGAAAGATGAAAGATGAAACAATGCGGAAAGATGAAAGATGAAACAATGCGGAAAGATGAAACAATGCGGAAAGATGAAAGATGTAACAATGCGGAAAGATGAAAGATGAAAAAATGCGGAAAGATGAAAGATGAAACAATGCTGAAAGATGAAAGATGAAAGAATGCGGAAGATGAAAGATGAAACAATGCGGAAAGATGAAACAATGCGGAAAGATGAAAGATGAAACAATGCGGAAAGATGAAAGATGAAAGAATGCGGAAAGATGAAAGATGAAACAATGCGGAAAGATGAAAGATGAAAGAATGCGGAAGATGAAAGATGAAACAATGCGGAAAGATGAAACAATGCGGAAAGATGAAAGATGAAACAATGCGGAAAGATGAAAGATGAAACAATGCGGAAAGATGAAACAATGCGGAAAGATGAAAGATGAAACAATGCGGAAAGATGAAAGATGAAAAAATGCGGAAAGATGAAAGATGAAACAATGCTGAAAGATGAAAGATGAAAGAATGCGGAAGATGAAAGATGAAACAATGCGGAAAGATGAAACAATGCGGAAAGATGAAAGATGAAACAATGCGGAAAGATGAAAGATGAAACAATGCGGAAAGATGAAAGATGAAACAATGCGGAAAGATGAAACAATGCGGAAAGATGAAAGATAAACAATGCGGAAAGATGAAAGATGAAACAATGCGGAAAGATGAAACAATGCGGAAAGATGAAAGATGAAACAATGCGGAAAGATGAAAGATGAAAAAATGCGGAAAGATGAAAGATGAAACAATGCTGAAAGATGAAAGATGAAAGAATGCGGAAGATGAAAGATGAAACAATGCGGAAAGATGAAACAATGCGGAAAGATGAAAGATGAAACAATGCGGAAAGATGAAAGATGAAAGAATGCGGAAAGATGAAAGATGCAACAATGCGGAAAGATGAAAGATGAAAGAATGAGGAAAGATGAAAGATGAAACAATGCGGAAAGATGAAACAATGCGGAAAGATGAAACAATGCGGAAAGATGAAACAATGCGGAAAGATGAAACAATGCGGAAAGATGAAACAATGCGGAAAGATGAAACCATGCGGAAAGATGAAACAATGCGGAAAGATGAAACAATGCGGAAAGATGAAACAATGCGGAAAGATGAAACAATGCGGAAAGATGAAACAATGCGGAAAGATGAAACAATGCGGAAAGATGAAACAATGCGGAAAGATGAAACAATGCGGAAAGATGAAACAATGCGGAAAGATGAAACAATGCGGAAAGATGAAACAATGCGGAAAGATGAAACAATGCGGAAAGATGAAACAATGCGGAAAGATGAAACAATGCGGAAAGATGAAAGATGAAACAATGCGGAAAGATGAAAGATGAAAAAATGCGGAAAGATGAAAGATGAAACAATGCGGAAAGATGAAAGATGAAAGAATGCGGAAGATGAAAGATGAAACAATGCGGAAAGATGAAACAATGCGGAAAGATGAAAGATGAAACAATGCGGAATGATGAAAGATGAAAGAATGCGGAAAGATGAAAGATGAAACAATGCGGAAAGATGAAAGATGAAAGAATGCGGAAAGATGAAAGATGAAACAATGCGGAAAGATGAAAGATGAAACAATGCGGAAAGATGAAAGATGAAAGAATGCGGAAAGATGACAGATGAAACAATGCGGAAAGATGAAACAATGCGGAAAGATGAAACAATGCGGAAAGATGATACAATGCGGAAAGATGAAACAATGCGGAAAGATGAAACAATGCGGAAATATGAAACAATGCGGAAAGATGAAACAATGCGGAAAGATGAAACAATGCGGAAAGATGAAACAATGCGGAAAGATGAAACAATGCGGAAAGATGAAAGATGAAACAATGCGGAAAGATGAAAGATGAAAAAATGCGGAAAGATGAAAGATGAAACAATGCGGAAAGATGAAAGATGAAAGAATGCGGAAGATGAAAGATGAAACAATGCGGAAAGATGAAACAATGCGGAAAGATGAAAGATGAAACAATGCGGAAAGATGAAAGATGAAAGAATGCGGAAAGATGAAAGATGAAACAATGCGGAAAGATGAAAGATCAAACAATGCGGAAAGATGAAAGATGAAAGTATGCGGAAAGATGAAAGATGAAAGAATGCGGAAAGATGAAAGATGAAACAATGCGGAAAGATGAAAGATGAAACAATGCGGAAAGATGAAAGATGAAAGAATGCGGAAGATGAAAGATGAAACAATGCGGAAAGATGAAAGATGAAACAATGCGGAAAGATGAAAGATGAAAGAATGCGGAAAGATGAAAGATGAAACAATGCGGAAAGATGAAACAATGCGGAAAAATGAAACAATGCGGAAAGATGAAAGATGAAACAATGCGGAAAGATGAAAGATGAAACAATGCGGAAAGATGAAAGATGAAACAATGCGGAAAGATGAAAGATGAAAGAATGCGGAAAGATGAAAGATGAAACAATGCGGAAAGATGAAACAATGCGGAAAAATGAAACAATGCGGAAAGATGAAAGATGAAACAATGCGGAAAGATGAAAGATGAAACAATGCGGAAAGATGAAAGATGAAACAATGCGGAAAGATGAAAGATGAAACAATGCGGAAAGATGAAAGATGAAACAATGCGGAAAGATGAAAGATGAAAAAATGCGGAAAGATGAAAGATGAAAGAATGCGGAAAGATGAAAGATGAAACAATGCGGAAAGATGAAACAATGCGGAAAAATGAAACAATGCGGAAAGATGAAAGATGAAACAATGCGGAAAGATGAAAGATGAAACAATGCGGAAAGATGAAAGATGAAACAATGCGGAAAGATGAAACAATGCGGAAAGATGAAAGATGAAACAATGCGGAAAGATGAAACAATGCGGAAAGATGAAAGATGAAACAATGCGGAAAGATGAAAGATGAAACAATGCGGAAAGATGAAAGATGAAACAATGCGGAAAGATGAAAGATGAAACAATGCGGAAAGATGAAACAATGCCGAAAGATGAAAGAATGCGGAAAGATGAAAGATGAAACAATGCGGAAAGATGAAAGATGAAACAATGCGGAAAGATGAAAGATGAAAGAATGCGGAAAGATGAAAGATGAAACATTGCGGAAAGATGAAAGATGAAACAATGCGGAAAGATGAAAGATGAAAGAATGCGGAAAGATGAAAGATGAAAGAATGCGGAAAGATGAAAGATGAAACAATGCGGAAAGATGAAACAATGCGGAAAAATGAAAGATGAAACAATGCGGAAAGATGAAAGATGAAAGAATGTGGAAAGATGAAAGATGAAAGAATGCGGAAAGATGAAAGATGAAAGAATGCGGAAAGATGAAAGATGAAACATTGCGGAAAGATGAAAGATGAAACAATGCGGAAAGATGAAAGATGAAAGAATGCGGAAAGATGAAAGATGAAAGAATGCGGAAAGATGAAAGATGAAACAATGCGGAAAGATGAAACAATGCGGAAAAATGAAAGATGAAACAATGCGGAAAGATGAAAGATGAAAGAATGCGGAAAGATGAAAGATGAAAGAATGCGGAAAGATGAAAGATGAAAGAATGCGGAAAGATGAAAGATGAAACAATGCGGAAAGATGAAAGATGAAACAATGCGGAAAGATGAAAGATGAAAGATGAAACAATGCGGAAAGATGAAAGATGAAACAATGCGAAAAGATGAAAGATGAAACAATGCGGAAAGATGAAAGATGAAACAATGCGGAAAGATGAAAGAATGCGGAAAGATGAAAGATGAAACAATGCGGAAAGATGAAAGATGAAACATTGCGGAAAGATGAAAGATGAAACAATGCGGAAAGATGAAAGATGAAACAATGCGGAAAGATGAAACAATGCGGAAAGATGAAAGATGAAACAATGCGGAAGATGAAAGATGAAACAATGCGGAAAGATGAAAAAATGCGGAAAGATGAAAGATGAAACAATGCGGAAAGATGAAAGATGAAAGAATGCGGAAGATGAAAGATGAAACAATGCGGAAAGATGAAAGATGAAACAATGCGGAAATATGAAAGATGAAACAATGCGGAAAGATGAAAGATGAAACAATGCGGAAAGATGAAAGATGAAACATTGCGGAAAGATGAAAGATGAAACAATGCGGAAAGATAAAAGATGAAAGAATGCGGAAAGATGAAAGATGAAACAATGCGGAAAGATGAAAGATGAAACAATGCGGAAAGATGAAAGATGAAACAATGCGGAAAGATGAAAGATGAAACAATGCGGAAAGATGAAAGATGAAACAATGCGGAAAGATGAAACAATGCGGAAAGATGAAAGATGAAACAATGCGGAAAGATGAAACAATGCGGAAAGATGAAAGATGAAACAATGCGGAAAGATGAAAGATGAAAAAATGCGGAAAGATGAAAGATGAAACAATGCGGAAAGATGAAAGATGAAACAATGCGGAAAGATGAAAGTTGAAACAATGCGGAAAGATGAAAGATGAAAGAATGCGGAAAGATGAAAGATGAAACAATGCGGAAAGATGAAACAATGCGGAAAGATGAAACAATGCGGAAAGATGAAACAATGCGGAAAGATGAAAGATGAAACAATGCGGAAAGATGAAAGATGAAAGAATGCGGAAAGATGAAAGATGAAACAATGCGGAAAGATGAAAGATGAAACATTGCGGAAAGATGAAAGATGAAACAATGCGGAAAGATAAAAGATGAAAGAATGCGGAAAGATGAAAGATGAAACAATGCGGAAAGATGAAAGATGAAACAATGCGGAAAGATGAAAGATGAAACAATGCGGAAAGATGAAAGATGAAACAATGCGGAAAGATGAAAGATGAAACAATGCGGAAAGATGAAAGATGAAACAATGCGGAAAGATGAAACAATGCGGAAAGATGAAACAATGCGGAAAGATGAAACAATGCGGAAAGATGAAACAATGCGGAAAGATGAAAGATGAAAAAATGCGGAAAGATGAAACAATGCGGAAAGATGAAACAATGCGGAAAGATGAAACAATGCGGAAAGATGAAACAATGCGGAAAGATGAAACAATGCGGAAAGATGAAACAATGCGGAAAGATGAAACAATGCGGAAAGATGAAACAATGCGGAAAGATGAAAGATGAAAGAATGCGGAAAGATGAAAGATGAAACAATGCGGAAAGATGAAAGATGAAACAATGCGGAAAGATGAAAGATGAAACAATGCGGAAAGATGAAAGATGAAAGAATGCGGAAAGATGAAAGATGAAACAATGCGGAAAGATGAAACAATGCGGAAAGATGAAAGATGAAACAATGCGGAAAGATGAAAGATGAAACAATGCGGAAAGATGAAAGATGAAACAATGCGGAAAGATGAAAGATGAAAGAATGCGGAAAGATGAAATATGAAACAATGCGGAAAGATGAAAGATGAAAGAATGCGGAAAGATGAAAGATGAAACAATGCGGAAAGATGAAAGATGAAACAATGCGGAAAGATGAAAGATGAAACAATGCGGAAAGATGAAAGATGAAAGAATGCGGAAAGATGAAAGATGAAACAATGCGGAAAGATGAAACAATGCGGAAAGATGAAACAATGCGGAAAGATGAAACAATGCGGAAAGATGAAACAATGCGGAAAGATGAAACAATGCGGAAAGATGAAACAATGCGGAAAGATGAAACAATGCGGAAAGATGAAACAATGCGGAAAGATGAAACAATGCGGAAAGATGAAACAATGCGGAAAGATGAAACAATGCGGAAAGATGAAACAATGCGGAAAGATGAAACAATGCGGAAAGATGAAACAATGCGGAAAGATGAAACAATGCGGAAAGATGAAACAATGCGGAAAGATGAAACAATGCGGAAAGATGAAACAATGCGGAAAGATGAAACAATGCGGAAAGATGAAACAATGCGGAAAGATGAAACAATGCGGAAAGATGAAACAATGCGGAAAGATGAAACAATGCGGAAAGATGAAACAATGCGGAAAGATGAAACAATGCGGAAAGATGAAACAATGCGGAAAGATGAAACAATGCGGAAAGATGAAACAGTGCGGAAAGATGAAACAATGCGGAAAGATGAAACAATGCGGAAAGATGAAACAATGCGGAAAGATGAAACAATGCGGAAAGATGAAACAATGCGGAAAGATGAAACAATGCGGAAAGATGAAACAATGCGGAAAGATGAAACAATGCGGAAAGATGAAACAATGCGGAAAGATGAAACAATGCGGAAAGATGAAACAATGCGGAAAGATGAAACAATGCGGAAAGATGAAACAATGCGGAAAGATGAAACAATGCGGAAAGATGAAACAATGCGGAAAGATGAAACAATGCGGAAAGATGAAACAATGCGGAAAGATGAAACAATGCGGAAAGATGAAACAATGCGGAAAGATGAAACAATGCGGAAAGATGAAAGATGAAACAATGCGGAAAGATGAAAGATGAAAGAATGCGGAAGATGAAAGATGAAACAATGCGGAAAGATGAAACAATGCGGAAAGATGAAACAATGCGGAAAGATGAAAGATGAAACAATGCGGAATGATGAAAGATGAAAGAATGCGGAAAGATGAAAGATGAAACAATGCGGAAAGATGAAAGATGAAACAATGCGGAAAGATGAAAGATGAAAGAATGCGGAAGATGAAAGATGAAACAATGCGGAAAGATGAAACAATGCGGAAAGATGAAAGATGAAACAATGCGGAATGATGAAAGATGAAAGAATGCGGATAGATGAAAGATGAAACAATGCGGAAAGATGAAAGATGAAAGAATGCGGAAAGATGAAAGATGAAACAATGCGGAAAGATGAAACAATGCGGAAAGATGAAACAATGCGGAAAGATGAAACAATGCGGAAAGATGAAACAATGCGGAAAGATGAAACAATGCGGAAAGATGAAACAATGCGAAAAGATGAAACAATTCGGAAAGATGAAACAATGCGGAAAGATGAAACAATGCGGAAAGATGAAACAATGCGGAAAGATGAAACAATGCGGAAAGATGAAAGATGAAACAATGCGGAAAGGTGAAAGATGAAAAAATGCGGAAAGATGAAAGATGAAACAATGCGGAAAGATGAAAGATGAAAAAATGCGGAAAGATGAAAGATGAAACAATGCGGAAAGATGAAAGATGAAAGAATGCGGAAGATGAAAGATGAAACAAAGCGGAAAGATGAAAGATGAAACAATGCGGAAAGATGAAAGATGAAACAATGCGGAAAGATGAAACAATGCGGAAAGATGAAACAATGCGGAAAGATGAAACAATGCGGAAAGATGAAACAATGCGGAAAGATGAAACAATGCGGAAAGATGAAAGATGAAACAATGCGGAAAGATGAAACAATGCGGAAAGATGAAACAATGCGGAAAGATGAAAGATGAAAAAATGCGGAAAGATGAAAGATGAAACAATGCGGAAAGATGAAAGATGAAAGAATGCGGAAGATGAAAGATGAAACAATGCGGAAAAATGAAACTATGCGGAAAGATGAAACTATGCGGAAAGATGAAAGATGAAACCATGCGGAAAGATGAAAGATGAAACAATGCGGAAAGATGAAACAATGCGGAAAGATGAAAGATGAAACAATGCGGAAAGATGAAAGATGAAAAAATGCGGAAAGATGAAAGATGAAACAATGCTGAAAGATGAAAGATGAAAGAATGCGGAAGATGAAAGATGAAACAATGCGGAAAGATGTAACAATGCGGAAAGATGAAAGATGAAACAATGCGGAAAGATGAAAGATGAAAGAATGCGGAAAGATGAAAGATGAAAGAATGCGGAAAGATGAAAGATGAAACAATGCGGAAAGATGAAAGATGAAACAATGCGGAAAGATGAAAGATGAAAGAATGCGGAAAGATGAAAGATGAAACAATGCGGAAAGATGAAAGATGAAACAATGCGGAAAGATGAAAGATGAAACAATGCGGAAAGATGAAAGATGAAACAATGCGGAAAGATGAAAGATGAAACAATGCGGAAAGATGAAAGATGAAAAAATGCGGAAAGATGAAAGATGAAAGAATGCGGAAAGATGAAAGATGAAACAATGCGGAAAGATGAAAGATGAAAGAATGCGGAAAGATGAAAGATGAAACAATGCGGAAAGATGAAAGATGAAAGAATGCGGAAGATGAAAGATGAAACAATGCGGAAAGATGAAACAATGCGGAAAGATGAAACAATGCGGAAAGATGAAAGATGAAAGAATGCGGAAAGATGAAAGATGAAACAATGCGGAAAGATGAAAGATGAAACATTGCGAAAAGATGAAAGATGAAACAATGCGGAACGATGAAAGATGAAAGAATGCGGAAAGATGAAAGATGAAACAATGCGGAAAGATGAAAGATGAAACAATGCGGAAAGATGAAAGATTAAACAATGCGGAAAGATGAAAGATTAAACAATGCGGAAAGATGAAAGATGAAACAATGCGGAAAGATGAAACAATGCGGAAAGATGAAACAATGCGGAAAGATGAAAGATGAAACAATGCGGAAACATGAAAGATGAAAAAATGCGGAAAGATGAAAGATGAAACAATGCTGAAAGATGAAAGATGAAAGAATGCGGAAGATGAAAGATGAAACAATGCGGAAAGATGTAACAATGCGGAAAGATTAAAGATGAAACAATGCGGAAAGATGAAAGATGAAAGAATGCGGAAAGATGAAAGATGAAAGAATGCGGAAAGATGAAAGATGAAACAATGCGGAAAGATGAAAGATGAAACAATGCGGAAAGATGAATGATGAAAGAATGCGGAAAGATGAAAGATGAAACAATGCGGAAAGATGAAAGATGAAAGAATGCGGAAAGATGAAAGATGAAACAATGCGGAAAGATGAAACAATGCGGAAAGATGAAACAATGCGGAAAGATGAAAGATGAAACAATGCGGAAAGATGAAAGATGAAACAATGCGGAAAGATGAAAGATGAAACAATGCGGAAAGATGAAAGATGAAACAATGCGGAAAGATGAAACAATGCGGAAAGATGAAAGATGAAACAATGCGGAAAGATGAAACAATGCGGAAAGATGAAACAATGCGGAAAGATGAAAGATGAAACAATGCGGAAAGATGAAACAATGCCGAAAGATGAAAGAATGCGGAAAGATGAAAGATGAAACAATGCGGAAAGATGAAAGATGAAACAATGCGGAAAGATGAAAGATGAAAGAATGCGGAAAGATGAAAGATGAAACAATGCGGAAAGATGAAACAATGCGGAAAGATGAAACAATGCGGAAAGATGAAACAATGCGGAAAGATGAAAGATGAAACAATGCGGAAAGATGAAAGATGAAAGAATGCGGAAAGATGAAAGATGAAACAATGCGGAAAGATGAAAGATGAAACATTGCGGAAAGATGAAAGATGAAACAATGCGGAAAGATAAAAGATGAAAGAATGCGGAAAGATGAAAGATGAAACAATGCGGAAAGATGAAAGATGAAACAATGCGGAAAGATGAAAGATGAAACAATGCGGAAAGATGAAAGATGAAACAATGCGGAAAGATGAAAGATGAAACAATGCGGAAAGATGAAACAATGCCGAAAGATGAAAGAATGCGGAAAGATGAAAGATGAAACAATGCGGAAAGATGAAAGATGAAACAATGCGGAAAGATGAAAGATGAAAGAATGCGGAAAGATGAAAGATGAAACATTGCGGAAAGATGAAAGATGAAACAATGCGGAAAGATGAAAGATGAAAGAATGCGGAAAGATGAAAGATGAAAGAATGCGGAAAGATGAAAGATGAAACAATGCGGAAAGATGAAACAATGCGGAAAGATGAAAGATGAAACAATGCGGAAAGATGAAAGATGAAAGAATGCGGAAAGATGAAAGATGAAAGAATGCGGAAAGATGAAAGATGAAAGAATGCCGAAAGATGAAAGATGAAACAATGCGGAAAGATGAAAGATGAAAGAATGCGGAAGATGAAAGATGAAACAATGCGGAAAGATGAAACAATGCGGAAAGATGAAAGATGAAACAATGCGGAAAGATGAAAGATGAAAGATGAAACAATGCGGAAAGATGAAAGATGAAACAATGCGGAAAGGTGAAAGATGAAACAATGCGGAAAGATGAAAGATGAAACAATGCGGAAAGATGAAAGATGAAACAATGCGGAAAGATGAAACAATGCGGAAAGATGAAAGATGAAACAATGCGGAAAGATGAAAGATGAAAAAATGCGGAAAGATGAAAGATGAAACAATGCTGAAAGATGAAAGATGAAAGAATGCGGAAGATGAAAGATGAAACAATGCGGAAAGATGAAACAATGCGGAAAGATGAAAGATGAAACAATGCGGAAAGATGAAAGATGAAAGAATGCGGAAAGATGAAAGATGCAACAATGCGGAAAGATGAAAGATGAAAGAATGAGGAAAGATGAAAGATGAAACAATGCGGAAAGATGAAACAATGCGGAAAGATGAAACAATGCGGAAAGATGAAACAATGCGGAAAGATGAAACAATGCGGAAAGATGAAACAATGCGGAAAGATGAAACAATGCGGAAAGATGAAACAATGCGGAAAGATGAAACAATGCGGAAAGATGAAACAATGCGGAAAGATGAAACAATGCGGAAAGATGAAACAATGCGGAAAGATGAAACAATGCGGAAAGATGAAACAATGCGGAAAGATGAAAGATGAAACAATGCGGAAAGATGAAAGATGAAAAAATGCGGAAAGATGAAAGATGAAACAATGCGGAAAGATGAAAGATGAAAGAATGCGGAAGATGAAAGATGAAACAATGCGGAAAGATGAAACAATGCGGAAAGATGAAAGATGAAACAATGCGGAATGATGAAAGATGAAAGAATGCGGAAAGATGAAAGATGAAACAATGCGGAAAGATGAAAGATGAAAGAATGCGGAAAGATGAAAGATGAAACAATGCGGAAAGATGAAAGATGAAACAATGCGGAAAGATGAAAGATGAAAGAATGCGGAAAGATGACAGATGAAACAATGCGGAAAGATGAAACAATGCGGAAAGATGAAACAATGCGGAAAGATGATACAATGCGGAAAGATGAAACAATGCGGAAAGATGAAACAATGCGGAAATATGAAACAATGCGGAAAGATGAAACAATGCGGAAAGATGAAACAATGCGGAAAGATGAAACAATGCGGAAAGATGAAACAATGCGGAAAGATGAAAGATGAAACAATGCGGAAAGATGAAAGATGAAAAAATGCGGAAAGATGAAAGATGAAACAATGCGGAAAGATGAAAGATGAAAGAATGCGGAAGATGAAAGATGAAACAATGCGGAAAGATGAAACAATGCGGAAAGATGAAAGATGAAACAATGCGGAAAGATGAAAGATGAAAGAATGCGGAAAGATGAAAGATGAAACAATGCGGAAAGATGAAAGATGAAACAATGCGGAAAGATGAAAGATGAAAGTATGCGGAAAGATGAAAGATGAAAGAATGCGGAAAGATGAAAGATGAAACAATGCGGAAAGATGAAAGATGAAAGAATGCGGAAAGATGAAAGATGAAAGAATGCGGAAGATGAAAGATGAAACAATGCGGAAAGATGAAAGATGAAACAATGCGGAAAGATGAAAGATGAAAGAATGCGGAAAGATGAAAGATGAAACAATGCGGAAAGATGAAACAATGCGGAAAAATGAAACAATGCGGAAAGATGAAAGATGAAACAATGCGGAAAGATGAAAGATGAAACAATGCGGAAAGATGAAAGATGAAACAATGCGGAAAGATGAAAGATGAAACAATGCGGAAAGATGAAAGATGAAAGAATGCGGAAAGATGAAAGGTGAAACAATGCGGAAAGATGAAACAATGCGGAAAAATGAAACAATGCGGAAAGATGAAAGATGAAACAATGCGGAAAGATGAAAGATGAAAGAATGCGGAAAGATGAAAGATGAAACAATGCGGAAAGATGAAACAATGCGGAAAAATGAAACAATGCGGAAAGATGAAAGATGAAACAATGCGGAAAGATGAAAGATGAAACAATGCGGAAAGATGAAAGATGAAACAATGCGGAAAGATGAAAGATGAAAAAATGCGGAAAGATGAAAGATGAAAGAATGCGGAAAGATGAAAGATGAAACAATGCGGAAAGATGAAACAATGCGGAAAAATGAAACAATGCGGAAAGATGAAAGATGAAACAATGCGGAAAGATGAAAGATGAAACAATGCGGAAAGATGAAAGATGAAACAATGCGGAAAGATGAAACAATGCGGAAAGATGAAAGATGAAACAATGCGGAAAGATGAAACAATGCGGAAAGATGAAAGATGAAACAATGCGGAAAGATGAAAGATGAAACAATGCGGAAAGATGAAAGATGAAACAATGCGGAAAGATGAAAGATGAAACAATGCGGAAAGATGAAACAATGCCGAAAGATGAAAGAATGCGGAAAGATGAAAGATGAAACAATGCGGAAAGATGAAAGAATGCGGAAAGATGAAAGATGAAACAATGCGGAAAGATGAAAGATGAAAGAATGCGGAAAGATGAAAGATGAAACAATGCGGAAAGATGAAACAATGCGGAAAAATGAAAGATGAAACAATGCGGAAAGATGAAAGATGAAAGAATGCGGAAAGATGAAAGATGAAAGAATGCGGAAAGATGAAAGATGAAAGAATGCGGAAAGATGAAAGATGAAACATTGCGGAAAGATGAAAGATGAAAAAATGCGGAAAGATGAAAGATAAAAGAATGCGGAAAGATGAAAGATGAAAGAATGCGGAAAGATGAAAGATGAAACAATGCGGAAAGATGAAACAATGCGGAAAAATGAAAGATGAAACCATGCGGAAAGATGAAAGATGAAAGAATGCGGAAAGATGAAAGATGAAAGAATGCGGAAAGATGAAAGATGAAAGAATGCGGAAAGATGAAAGATGAAACAATGCGGAAAGATGAAAGATGAAACAATGCGGAAAGATGAAAGATGAAACAATGCGAAAAGATGAAAGATGAAACAATGCGGAAAGATGAAAGATGAAACAATGCGGAAAGATGAAAGAATGCGGAAAGATGAAAGATGAAACAATGCGGAAAGATGAAAGATGAAACATTGCGGAAAGATGAAAGATGAAACAATGCGGAAAGATGAAAGATGAAACAATGCGGAAGATGAAACAATGCGGAAAGATGAAAGATGAAACAATGCGGAAGATGAAAGATGAAACAATGCGGAAAGATGAAAAAATGCGGAAAGATGAAAGATGAAACAATGCGGAAAGATGAAAGATGAAAGAATGCGGAAGATGAAAGATGAAACAATGCGGAAAGATGAAACAATGCGGAAAGATGAAAGATGAAACAATGCGGAAATATGAAAGATGAAACAATGCGGAAAGATGAAAGATGAAAGAATGCGGAAAGATGAAAGATGAAACAATGCGGAAAGATGAAAGATGAAACAATGCTGAATGATGAAAGATGAAACAATGCGGAAAGATGAAAGATGAAAGAATGCGGAAAGATGAAAGATGAAACAATGCGGAAAGATGAAACAATGCGGAAAGATGAAACAATGCGGAAAGATGAAACAATGCGGAAAGATGAAACAATGCGGAAAGATGAAACAATGCGGAAAGATGAAACAATGCGGAAAGATGAAACAATGCGGAAAGATGAAACAATGCGGAAAGATGAAACAATGCGGAAAGATGAAACAATGCGGAAAGATGAAACAATGCGGAAAGATGAAACAATGCGGAAAGATGAAACAATGCGGAAAGATGAAACAATGCGGAAAGATGAAACAATGCGGAAAGATGAAACAATGCGGAAAGATGAAACAATGCGGAAAGATGAAACAATGCGGAAAGATGAAACAATGCGGAAAGATGAAACAATGCGGAAAGATGAAACAATGCGGAAAGATGAAACAATGCGGAAAGATGAAACAATGCGGAAAGATGAAACAATGCGGAAAGATGAAACAATGCGGAAAGATGAAACAATGCGGAAAGATGAAACAATGCGGAAAGATGAAACAATGCGGAAAGATGAAACAATGCGGAAAGATGAAACAATGCGGAAAGATGAAACAATGCGGAAATATGAAACAATGCGGAAAGATGAAACAATGCGGAAAGATGAAACAATGCGGAAAGATGAAACAATGCGGAAAGATGAAACAATGCGGAAAGATGAAAGATGAAACAATGCGGAAAGATGAAAGATGAAAAAATGCGGAAAGATGAAAGATGAAACAATGCGGAAAGATGAAAGATGAAAGAATGCGGAAGATGAAAGATGAAACAATGCGGAAAGATGAAAGATGAAACAATGCGGAAAGATGAAAGATGAAACAATGCGGAAAGATGAAAGATGAAACAATGCGGAAAGATGAAAGATGAAAGTATGCGGAAAGATGAAAGATGAAAGAATGCGGAAAGATGAAAGATGAAACAATGCGGAAAGATGAAAGATGAAAAAATGCGGAAAGATGAAAGATGAAACAATGCGGAAAGATGAAAGATGAAAGAATGCGGAAGATGAAAGATGAAACAATGCGGAAAGATGAAAGATGAAACAATGCGGAAAGATGAAACAATGCGGAAAGATGAAAGATGAAACAATGCGGAAAGATGAAACAATGCCGAAAGATGAAAGAATGCGGAAAGATGAAAGATGAAACAATGCGGAAAGATGAAAGATGAAACAATGCGGAAAGATGAAAGATGAAAGAATGCGGAAAGATGAAAGATGAAACAATGCGGAAAGATGAAACAATGCGGAAAGATGAAAGATGAAACAATGCGGAAAGATGAAAGATGAAAGAATGCGGAAAGATGAAAGATGAAACAATGCGGAAAGATGAAAGATGAAACATTGCGGAAAGATGAAAGATGAAACAATGCGGAAAGATAAAAGATGAAAGAATGCGGAAAGATGAAAGATGAAACAATGCGGAAAGATGAAAGATGAAACAATGCGGAAAGATGAAAGATGAAACAATGCGGAAAGATGAAAGATGAAAGAATGCGGAAAGATGAAAGATGAAACAATGCGGAAAGATGAAACAATGCGGAAAGATGAAACAATGCGGAAAGATGAAACAATGCGGAAAGATGAAACAATGCGGAAAGATGAAACAATGCGGAAAGATGAAACAATGCGGAAAGATGAAACAATGCGGAAAGATGAAACAATGCGGAAAGATGAAACAATGCGGAAAGATGAAACAATGCGGAAAGATGAAACAATGCGGAAAGATGAAACAATGCGGAAAGATGAAACAATGCGGAAAGATGAAACAATGCGGAAAGATGAAACAATGCGGAAAGATGAAACAATGCGGAAAGATGAAACAATGCGGAAAGATGAAACAATGCGGAAAGATGAAACAATGCGGAAAGATGAAACAATGCGGAAAGACGAAACAATGCGGAAAGATGAAACAATGCGGAAAGATGAAACAATACGGAAAGATGAAACAATGCGGAAAGATGAAACAATGCGGAAAGATGAAACAATGCGGAAAGATGAAACAATGCGGAAAGATGAAACAATGCGGAAAGATGAAACAATGCGGAAAGATGAAACAATGCGGAAAGATGAAACAATGCGGAAAGATGAAACAATGCGGAAAGATGAAACAATGCGGAAAGATGAAACAATGCGGAAAGATGAAACAATGCGGAAAGATGAAACAATGCGGAAAGATGAAACAATGCGGAAAGATGAAACAATGCGGAAAGATGAAACAATGCGGAAAGATGAAACAATGCGGAAAGATGAAACAATGCGGAAAGATGAAACAATGCGGAAAGATGAAACAATGCGGAAAGATGAAACAATGCGGAAAGATGAAACAATGCGGAAAGATGAAACAATGCGGAAAGATGAAACAATGCGGAAAGATGAAACAATGCGGAAAGATGAAACAATGCGGAAAGATGAAACAATGCGGAAAGATGAAACAATGCGGAAAGATGAAACAATGCGGAAAGATGAAAGATGAAACAATGCGGAAAGATGAAAGATGAAAGAATGCGGAAGATGAAAGATGAAACAATGCGGAAAGATGAAACAATGCGGAAAGATGAAACAATGCGGAAAGATGAAACAATGCGGAAAGATGAAACAATGCGGAAAGATGAAAGATGAAACAATGCGGAATGATGAAAGATGAAAGAATGCGGAAAGATGAAAGATGAAACAATGCGGAAAGATGAAAGATGAAACAATGCGGAAAGATGAAAGATGAAAGAATGCGGAAGATGAAAGGTGAAACAATGCGGAAAGATGAAACAATGCGGAAAGATGAAAGATGAAACAATGCGGAATGATGAAAGATGAAAGAATGCGGAAAGATGAAAGATGAAACAATGCGGAAAGATGAAAGATGAAAGAATGCGGAAAGATGAAAGATGAAACAATGCGGAAAGATGAAACAATGCGGAAAGATGAAACAATGCGGAAAGATGAAACAATGCGGAAAGATGAAACAATGCGGAAAGATGAAACAATGCGGAAAGATGAAACAATGCGGAAAGATGAAACAATGCGAAAAGATGAAACAATGCGGAAAGATGAAACAATGCGGAAAGATGAAACAATGCGGAAAGATGAAACAATGCGGAAAGATGAAACAATGCGGAAAGATGAAAGATGAAACAATGCGGAAAGGTGAAAGATGAAAAAATGCGGAAAGATGAAAGATGAAACAATGCGGAAAGATGAAAGATGAAAAAATGCGGAAAGATGAAAGATGAAACAATGCGGAAAGATGAAAGATGAAAGAATGCGGAAGATGAAAGATGAAACAAAGCGGAAAGATGAAAGATGAAACAATGCGGAAAGATGAAAGATGAAACAATGCGGAAAGATGAAACAATGCGGAAAGATGAAACAATGCGGAAAGATGAAGCAATGCGGAAAGATGAAACAATGCGGAAAGATGAAACAATGCGGAAAGATGAAACAATGCGGAAAGATGAAAGATGAAACAATGCGGAAAGATGAAACAATGCGGAAAGATGAAACAATGCGGAAAGATGAAAGATGAAAAAATGCGGAAAGATGAAAGATGAAACAATGCGGAAAGATGAAAGATGAAAGAATGCGGAAGATGAAAGATGAAACAATGCGGAAAAATGAAACTATGCGGAAAGATGAAAGATGAAACCATGCGGAAAGATGAACGATGAAAGAATGCGGAAAGATGAAAGATGAAACAATGCGGAAAGATGAAAGATGAAACATTGCGAAAAGATGAAAGATGAAACAATGCGGAACGATGAAAGATGAAAGAATGCGGAAAGATGAAAGATGAAACAATGCGGAAAGATGAAAGATTAAACAATGCGGAAAGATGAAAGATTAAACAATGCGGAAAGATGAAAGATGAAACAATGCGGAAAGATGAAACAATGCGGAAAGATGAAACAATGCGGAAAGATGAAACAATGCGGAAAGATGAAACAATGCGGAAAGATGAAACAATGCGGAAAGATGAAACAATGCGGAAAGATGAAACAATGCGGAAAGATGAAACAATGCGGAAAGATGAAACAATGCGGAAAGATGAAACAATGCGGAAAGATGAAACAATGCGGAAAGATGAAACAATGCGGAAAGATGAAACAATGCGGAAAGACGAAACAATGCGGAAAGATGAAACAATGCGGAAAGATGAAACAATACGGAAAGATGAAACAATGCGGAAAGATGAAACAATGCGGAAAGATGAAACAATGCGGAAAGATGAAACAATGCGGAAAGATGAAACAATGCGGAAAGATGAAACAATGCGGAAAGATGAAACAATGCGGAAAGATGAAACAATGCGGAAAGATGAAACAATGCGGAAAGATGAAACAATGCGGAAAGATGAAACAATGCGGAAAGATGAAACAATGCGGAAAGATGAAACAATGCGGAAAGATGAAACAATGCGGAAAGATGAAACAATGCGGAAAGATGAAACAATGCGGAAAGATGAAACAATGCGGAAAGATGAAACAATGCGGAAAGATGAAACAATGCGGAAAGATGAAACAATGCGGAAAGATGAAACAATGCGGAAAGATGAAACAATGCGGAAAGATGAAACAATGCGGAAAGATGAAACAATGCGGAAAGATGAAACAATGCGGAAAGATGAAACAATGCGGAAAGATGAAACAATGCGGAAAGATGAAACAATGCGGAAAGATGAAACAATGCGGAAAGATGAAAGATGAAACAATGCGGAAAGATGAAAGATGAAAGAATGCGGAAGATGAAAGATGAAACAATGCGGAAAGATGAAACAATGCGGAAAGATGAAACAATGCGGAAAGATGAAACAATGCGGAAAGATGAAACAATGCGGAAAGATGAAAGATGAAACAATGCGGAATGATGAAAGATGAAAGAATGCGGAAAGATGAAAGATGAAACAATGCGGAAAGATGAAAGATGAAACAATGCGGAAAGATGAAAGATGAAAGAATGCGGAAGATGAAAGGTGAAACAATGCGGAAAGATGAAACAATGCGGAAAGATGAAAGATGAAACAATGCGGAATGATGAAAGATGAAAGAATGCGGAAAGATGAAAGATGAAACAATGCGGAAAGATGAAAGATGAAAGAATGCGGAAAGATGAAAGATGAAACAATGCGGAAAGATGAAACAATGCGGAAAGATGAAACAATGCGGAAAGATGAAACAATGCGGAAAGATGAAACAATGCGGAAAGATGAAACAATGCGGAAAGATGAAACAATGCGGAAAGATGAAACAATGCGAAAAGATGAAACAATGCGGAAAGATGAAACAATGCGGAAAGATGAAACAATGCGGAAAGATGAAACAATGCGGAAAGATGAAACAATGCGGAAAGATGAAAGATGAAACAATGCGGAAAGGTGAAAGATGAAAAAATGCGGAAAGATGAAAGATGAAACAATGCGGAAAGATGAAAGATGAAAAAATGCGGAAAGATGAAAGATGAAACAATGCGGAAAGATGAAAGATGAAAGAATGCGGAAGATGAAAGATGAAACAAAGCGGAAAGATGAAAGATGAAACAATGCGGAAAGATGAAAGATGAAACAATGCGGAAAGATGAAACAATGCGGAAAGATGAAACAATGCGGAAAGATGAAACAATGCGGAAAGATGAAACAATGCGGAAAGATGAAACAATGCGGAAAGATGAAACAATGCGGAAAGATGAAAGATGAAACAATGCGGAAAGATGAAACAATGCGGAAAGATGAAACAATGCGGAAAGATGAAAGATGAAAAAATGCGGAAAGATGAAAGATGAAACAATGCGGAAAGATGAAAGATGAAAGAATGCGGAAGATGAAAGATGAAACAATGCGGAAAAATGAAACTATGCGGAAAGATGAAAGATGAAACCATGCGGAAAGATGAACGATGAAAGAATGCGGAAAGATGAAAGATGAAACAATGCGGAAAGATGAAAGATGAAACATTGCGAAAAGATGAAAGATGAAACAATGCGGAACGATGAAAGATGAAAGAATGCGGAAAGATGAAAGATGAAACAATGCGGAAAGATGAAAGATTAAACAATGCGGAAAGATGAAAGATTAAACAATGCGGAAAGATGAAAGATGAAACAATGCGGAAAGATGAAACAATGCGGAAAGATGAAAGATGAAACAATGCGGAAAGATGAAAGATGAAAAAATGCGGAAAGATGAAAGATGAAACAATGCTGAAAGATGAAAGATGAAAGAATGCGGAAGATGAAAGATGAAACAATGCGGAAAGATGTAACAATGCGGAAAGATGAAAGATGAAACAATGCGGAAAGATGAAAGATGAAAGAATGCGGAAAGATGAAAGATGAAAGAATGCGGAAAGATGAAAGATGAAACAATGCGGAAAGATGAAAGATGAAACAATGCGGAAAGATGAAAGATGAAAGAATGCGGAAAGATGAAAGATGAAACAATGCGGAAAGATGAAACAATGCGGAAAAATGAAAGATGAAACAATGCGGAAAGATGAAAGATGAAAGAATGCGGAAAGATGAAAGATGAAAGAATGCGGAAAGATGAAAGATGAAAGAATGCGGAAAGATGAAAGATGAAACATTGCGGAAAGATGAAAGATGAAAAAATGCGGAAAGATGAAAGATAAAAGAATGCGGAAAGATGAAAGATGAAAGAATGCGGAAAGATGAAAGATGAAACAATGCGGAAAGATGAAACAATGCGGAAAGATGAAACAATGCGGAAAAATGAAAGATGAAACCATGCGGAAAGATGAAAGATGAAAGAATGCGGAAAGATGAAAGATGAAAGAATGCGGAAAGATGAAAGATGAAAGAATGCGGAAAGATGAAAGATGAAACAATGCGGAAAGATGAAAGATGAAACAATGCGGAAAGATGAAAGATGAAACAATGCGAAAAGATGAAAGATGAAACAATGCGGAAAGATGAAAGATGAAACAATGCGGAAAGATGAAAGAATGCGGAAAGATGAAAGATGAAACAATGCGGAAAGATGAAAGATGAAACATTGCGGAAAGATGAAAGATGAAACAATGCGGAAAGATGAAAGATGAAACAATGCGGAAAGATGAAACAATGCGGAAAGATGAAAGATGAAACAATGCGGAAGATGAAAGATGAAACAATGCGGAAAGATGAAAAAATGCGGAAAGATGAAAGATGAAACAATGCGGAAAGATGAAAGATGAAAGAATGCGGAAGATGAAAGATGAAACAATGCGGAAAGATGAAACAATGCGGAAAGATGAAAGATGAAACAATGCGGAAATATGAAAGATGAAACAATGCGGAAAGATGAAAGATGAAAGAATGCGGAAAGATGAAAGATGAAACAATGCGGAAAGATGAAAGATGAAACAATGCGGAATGATGAAAGATGAAACAATGCGGAAAGATGAAAGATGAAAGAATGCGGAAAGATGAAAGATGAAACAATGCGGAAAGATGAAACAATGCGGAAAGATGAAACAATGCGGAAAGATGAAACAATGCGGAAAGATGAAACAATGCGGAAAGATGAAACAATGCGGAAAGATGAAACAATGCGGAAAGATGAAACAATGCGGAAAGATGAAACAATGCGGAAAGATGAAACAATGCGGAAAGATGAAACAATGCGGAAAGATGAAACAATGCGGAAAGATGAAACAATGCGGAAAGATGAAACAATGCGGAAAGATGAAACAATGCGGAAAGATGAAACAATGCGGAAAGATGAAACAATGCGGAAAGATGAAACAATGCGGAAAGATGAAACAATGCGGAAAGATGAAACAATGCGGAAAGATGAAACAATGCGGAAAGATGAAACAATGCGGAAAGATGAAACAATGCGGAAAGATGAAACAATGCGGAAAGATGAAACAATGCGGAAAGATGAAACAATGCGGAAAGATGAAACAATGCGGAAAGATGAAACAATGCGGAAAGATGAAACAATGCGGAAATATGAAACAATGCGGAAAGATGAAACAATGCGGAAAGATGAAACAATGCGGAAAGATGAAACAATGCGGAAAGATGAAACAATGCGGAAAGATGAAAGATGAAACAATGCGGAAAGATGAAAGATGAAAAAATGCGGAAAGATGAAAGATGAAACAATGCGGAAAGATGAAAGATGAAAGAATGCGGAAGATGAAAGATGAAACAATGCGGAAAGATGAAAGATGAAACAATGCGGAAAGATGAAAGATGAAACAATGCGGAAAGATGAAAGATGAAACAATGCGGAAAGATGAAAGATGAAAGTATGCGGAAAGATGAAAGATGAAAGAATGCGGAAAGATGAAAGATGAAACAATGCGGAAAGATGAAAGATGAAAAAATGCGGAAAGATGAAAGATGAAACAATGCGGAAAGATGAAAGATGAAAGAATGCGGAAGATGAAAGATGAAACAATGCGGAAAGATGAAAGATGAAACAATGCGGAAAGATGAAACAATGCGGAAAGATGAAAGATGAAACAATGCGGAAAGATGAAACAATGCCGAAAGATGAAAGAATGCGGAAAGATGAAAGATGAAACAATGCGGAAAGATGAAAGATGAAACAATGCGGAAAGATGAAAGATGAAAGAATGCGGAAAGATGAAAGATGAAACAATGCGGAAAGATGAAACAATGCGGAAAGATGAAAGATGAAACAATGCGGAAAGATGAAAGATGAAAGAATGCGGAAAGATGAAAGATGAAACAATGCGGAAAGATGAAAGATGAAACATTGCGGAAAGATGAAAGATGAAACAATGCGGAAAGATAAAAGATGAAAGAATGCGGAAAGATGATAGATGAAACAATGCGGAAAGATGAAAGATGAAACAATGCGGAAAGATGAAAGATGAAACAATGCGGAAAGATGAAAGATGAAAGAATGCGGAAAGATGAAAGATGAAACAATGCGGAAAGATGAAACAATGCGGAAAGATGAAACAATGCGGAAAGATGAAACAATGCGGAAAGATGAAACAATGCGGAAAGATGAAACAATGCGGAAAGATGAAACAATGCGGAAAGATGAAACAATGCGGAAAGATGAAACAATGCGGAAAGATGAAACAATGCGGAAAGATGAAACAATGCGGAAAGATGAAACAATGCGGAAAGATGAAACAATGCGGAAAGATGAAACAATGCGGAAAGATGAAACAATGCGGAAAGATGAAACAATGCGGAAAGATGAAACAATGCGGAAAGATGAAACAATGCGGAAAGATGAAACAATGCGGAAAGACGAAACAATGCGGAAAGATGAAACAATGCGGAAAGATGAAACAATGCGGAAAGATGAAACAATGCGGAAAGATGAAACAATGCGGAAAGATGAAACAATGCGGAAAGATGAAACAATGCGGAAAGATGAAACAATGCGGAAAGATGAAACAATGCGGAAAGATGAAACAATGCGGAAAGATGAAACAATGCGGAAAGATGAAACAATGCGGAAAGATGAAACAATGCGGAAAGATGAAACAATGCGGAAAGATGAAACAATGCGGAAAGATGAAACAATGCGGAAAGATGAAACAATGCGGAAAGATGAAACAATGCGGAAAGATGAAACAATGCGGAAAGATGAAACAATGCGGAAAGATGAAACAATGCGGAAAGATGAAACAATGCGGAAAGATGAAACAATGCGGAAAGATGAAACAATGCGGAAAGATGAAACAATGCGGAAAGATGAAACAATGCGGAAAGATGAAACAATGCGGAAAGATGAAACAATGCGGAAAGATGAAACAATGCGGAAAGATGAAACAATGCGGAAAGATGAAACAATGCGGAAAGATGAAACAATGCGGAAAGATGAAACAATGCGGAAAGATGAAACAATGCGGAAAGATGAAAGATGAAACAATGCGGAAAGATGAAAGATGAAAGAATGCGGAAGATGAAAGATGAAACAATGCGGAAAGATGAAACAATGCGGAAAGATGAAACAATGCGGAAAGATGAAACAATGCGGAAAGATGAAACAATGCGGAAAGATGAAAGATGAAACAATGCGGAATGATGAAAGATGAAAGAATGCGGAAAGATGAAAGATGAAACAATGCGGAAAGATGAAAGATGAAACAATGCGGAAAGATGAAAGATGAAAGAATGCGGAAGATGAAAGATGAAACAATGCGGAAAGATGAAACAATGCGGAAAGATGAAAGATGAAACAATGCGGAATGATGAAAGATGAAAGAATGCGGAAAGATGAAAGATGAAACAATGCGGAAAGATGAAAGATGAAAGAATGCGGAAAGATGAAAGATGAAACAATGCGGAAAGATGAAACAATGCGGAAAGATGAAACAATGCGGAAAGATGAAACAATGCGGAAAGATGAAACAATGCGGAAAGATGAAACAATGCGGAAAGATGAAACAATGCGGAAAGATGAAACAATGCGAAAAGATGAAACAATGCGGAAAGATGAAACAATGCGGAAAGATGAAACAATGCGGAAAGATGAAACAATGCGGAAAGATGAAACAATGCGGAAAGATGAAAGATGAAACAATGCGGAAAGGTGAAAGTTGAAAAAATGCGGAAAGATGAAAGATGAAACAATGCGGAAAGATGAAAGATGAAAAAATGCGGAAAGATGAAAGATGAAACAATGCGGAAAGATGAAAGATGAAAGAATGCGGAAGATGAAAGATGAAACAAAGCGGAAAGATGAAAGATGAAACAATGCGGAAAGATGAAAGATGAAACAATGCGGAAAGATGAAACAATGCGGAAAGATGAAACAATGCGGAAAGATGAAACAATGCGGAAAGATGAAACAATGCGGAAAGATGAAAGATGAAACAATGCGGAAAGATGAAACAATGCGGAAAGATGAAACAATGCGGAAAGATGAAAGATGAAAAAATGCGGAAAGATGAAAGATGAAACAATGCGGAAAGATGAAAGATGAAAGAATGCGGAAGATGAAAGATGAAACAATGCGGAAAAATGAAACTATGCGGAAAGATGAAAGATGAAACCATGCGGAAAGATGAAAGATGAAAGAATGCGGAAAGATGAAAGATGAAACAATGCGGAAAGATGAAAGATGAAACATTGCGAAAAGATGAAAGATGAAACAATGCGGAACGATGAAAGATGAAAGAATGCGGAAAGATGAAAGATGAAACAATGCGGAAAGATGAAAGATTAAACAATGCGGAAAGATGAAAGATTAAACAATGCGGAAAGATGAAAGATGAAACAATGCGGAAAGATGAAACAATGCGGAAAGATGAAAGATGAAACAATGCTGAAAGATGAAAGATGAAAGAATGCGGAAGATGAAAGATGAAACAATGCGGAAAGATGTAACAATGCGGAAAGATGAAACAATGCGGAAAGATGAAACAATGCGGAAAGATGAAACAATGCGGAAAGATGAAACAATGCGGAAAGATGAAACAATGCGGAAAGATGAAACAATGCGGAAAGATGAAACAATGCGGAAAGATGAAACAATGCGGAAAGATGAAACAATGCGGAAAGATGAAACAATGCGGAAAGATGAAACAATGCGGAAAGATGAAACAATGCGGAAAGATGAAACAATGCGGAAAGATGAAACAATGCGGAAAGATGAAACAATGCGGAAAGATGAAACAATGCGGAAAGACGAAACAATGCGGAAAGATGAAACAATGCGGAAAGATGAAACAATGCGGAAAGATGAAACAATGCGGAAAGATGAAACAATGCGGAAAGATGAAACAATGCGGAAAGATGAAACAATGCGGAAAGATGAAACAATGCGGAAAGATGAAACAATGCGGAAAGATGAAACAATGCGGAAAGATGAAACAATGCGGAAAGATGAAACAATGCGGAAAGATGAAACAATGCGGAAAGATGAAACAATGCGGAAAGATGAAACAATGCGGAAAGATGAAACAATGCGGAAAGATGAAACAATGCGGAAAGATGAAACAATGCGGAAAGATGAAACAATGCGGAAAGATGAAACAATGCGGAAAGATGAAACAATGCGGAAAGATGAAACAATGCGGAAAGATGAAACAATGCGGAAAGATGAAACAATGCGGAAAGATGAAACAATGCGGAAAGATGAAACAATGCGGAAAGATGAAACAATGCGGAAAGATGAAACAATGCGGAAAGATGAAACAATGCGGAAAGATGAAACAATGCGGAAAGATGAAACAATGCGGAAAGATGAAAGATGAAACAATGCGGAAAGATGAAAGATGAAAGAATGCGGAAGATGAAAGATGAAACAATGCGGAAAGATGAAACAATGCGGAAAGATGAAACAATGCGGAAAGATGAAACAATGCGGAAAGATGAAACAATGCGGAAAGATGAAAGATGAAACAATGCGGAATGATGAAAGATGAAAGAATGCGGAAAGATGAAAGATGAAACAATGCGGAAAGATGAAAGATGAAACAATGCGGAAAGATGAAAGATGAAAGAATGCGGAAGATGAAAGATGAAACAATGCGGAAAGATGAAACAATGCGGAAAGATGAAAGATGAAACAATGCGGAATGATGAAAGATGAAAGAATGCGGAAAGATGAAAGATGAAACAATGCGGAAAGATGAAAGATGAAAGAATGCGGAAAGATGAAAGATGAAACAATGCGGAAAGATGAAACAATGCGGAAAGATGAAACAATGCGGAAAGATGAAACAATGCGGAAAGATGAAACAATGCGGAAAGATGAAACAATGCGGAAAGATGAAACAATGCGGAAAGATGAAACAATGCGAAAAGATGAAACAATGCGGAAAGATGAAACAATGCGGAAAGATGAAACAATGCGGAAAGATGAAACAATGCGGAAAGATGAAACAATGCGGAAAGATGAAAGATGAAACAATGCGGAAAGGTGAAAGATGAAAAAATGCGGAAAGATGAAAGATGAAACAATGCGGAAAGATGAAAGATGAAAAAATGCGGAAAGATGAAAGATGAAACAATGCGGAAAGATGAAAGATGAAAGAATGCGGAAGATGAAAGATGAAACAAAGCGGAAAGATGAAAGATGAAACAATGCGGAAAGATGAAAGATGAAACAATGCGGAAAGATGAAACAATGCGGAAAGATGAAACAATGCGGAAAGATGAAACAATGCGGAAAGATGAAACAATGCGGAAAGATGAAAGATGAAACAATGCGGAAAGATGAAACAATGCGGAAAGATGAAACAATGCGGAAAGATGAAAGATGAAAAAATGCGGAAAGATGAAAGATGAAACAATGCGGAAAGATGAAAGATGAAAGAATGCGGAAGATGAAAGATGAAACAATGCGGAAAAATGAAACTATGCGGAAAGATGAAAGATGAAACCATGCGGAAAGATGAAAGATGAAAGAATGCGGAAAGATGAAAGATGAAACAATGCGGAAAGATGAAAGATGAAACATTGCGAAAAGATGAAAGATGAAACAATGCGGAACGATGAAAGATGAAAGAATGCGGAAAGATGAAAGATGAAACAATGCGGAAAGATGAAAGATTAAACAATGCGGAAAGATGAAAGATTAAACAATGCGGAAAGATGAAAGATGAAACAATGCGGAAAGATGAAACAATGCGGAAAGATGAAAGATGAAACAATGCGGAAAGATGAAAGATGAAAAAATGCGGAAAGATGAAAGATGAAACAATGCTGAAAGATGAAAGATGAAAGAATGCGGAAGATGAAAGATGAAACAATGCGGAAAGATGTAACAATGCGGAAAGATGAAAGATGAAACAATGCGGAAAGATGAAAGATGAAAGAATGCGGAAAGATGAAAGATGAAAGAATGCGGAAAGATGAAAGATGAAACAATGCGGAAAGATGAAAGATGAAACAATGCGGAAAGATGAAAGATGAAAGAATGCGGAAAGATGAAAGATGAAAGAATGCGGAAAGATGAAAGATGAAACAATGCGGAAAGATGAAAGATGAAACAATGCGGAAAGATGAAAGATGAAACAATGCGGAAAGATGAAAGATGAAACAATGCGGAAAGATGAAAGATGAAAAAATGCGGAAAGATGAAAGATGAAAGAATGCGGAAAGATGAAAGATGAAACAATGCGGTAAGATGAAAGATGAAAGAATGCGGAAAGATGAAAGATGAAACAATGCGGAAAGATGAAAGATGAAAGAATGCGGAAGATGAAAGATGAAACAATGCGGAAAGATGAAACAATGCGGAAAGATGAAACAATGCGGAAAGATGAAAGATGAAACAATGCGGAAAGATGAAAGATGAAACAATGCGGAAAGATGAAAGATGAAACATTGCGAAAAGATGAAAGATGAAACAATGCGGAACGATGAAAGATGAAAGAATGCGGAAAGATGAAAGATGAAACAATGCGGAAAGATGAAAGATGAAACAATGCGGAAAGATGAAAGATTAAACAATGCGGAAAGATGAAAGATTAAACAATGCGGAAAGATGAAAGATGAAACAATGCGGAAAGATGAAACAATGCGGAAAGATGAAAGATTAAACAATGCGGAAAGATGAAAGATGAAACAATGCGGAAAGATGAAACAATGCGGAAAGATGAAAGATGAAACAATGCGGAAAGATGAAAGATGAAAAAATGCGGAAAGATGAAAGATGAAACAATGCTGAAAGATGAAAGATGAAAGAATGCGGAAGATGAAAGATGAAACAATGCGGAAAGATGTAACAATGCGGAAAGATTAAAGATGAAACAATGCGGAAAGATGAAAGATGAAAGAATGCGGAAAGATGAAAGATGAAAGAATGCGGAAAGATGAAAGATGAAACAATGCGGAAAGATGAAAGATGAAACAATGCGGAAAGATGAAAGATGAAAGAATGCGGAAAGATGAAAGATGAAACAATGCGGAAAAAAGAAAGATGAAAGAATGCGGAAAGATGAAAGATGAAACAATGCGGAAAGATGAATCAATGCGGAAAGATGAAACAATGCGGAAAGATGAAAGATGAAACAATGCGGAAAGATGAAAGATGAAACAATGCGGAAAGATGAAAGATGAAACAATGCGGAAAGATGAAACAATGCGGAAAGATGAAAGATGAAACAATGCGGAAAGATGAAACAATGCGGAAAGATGAAACAATGCGGAAAGATGAAAGATGAAACAATGCGGAAAGATGAAACAATGCCGAAAGATGAAAGAATGCGGAAAGATGAAAGATGAAACAATGCGGAAAGATGAAAGATGAAACAATGCGGAAAGATGAAAGATGAAAGAATGCGGAAAGATGAAAGATGAAACAATGCGGAAAGATGAAACAATGCGGAAAGATGAAACAATGCGGAAAGATGAAAGATGAAACAATACGGAAAGATGAAAGATGAAAGAATGCGGAAAGATGAAAGATGAAACAATGCGGAAAGATGAAAGATGAAACATTGCGGAAAGATGAAAGATGAAACAATGCGGAAAGATAAAAGATGAAAGAATGCGGAAAGATGAAAGATGAAACAATGCGGAAAGATGAAAGATGAAACAATGCGGAAAGATGAAAGATGAAACAATGCGGAAAGATGAAAGATGAAACAATGCGGAAAGATGAAACAATGCGGAAAGATGAAACAATGCGGAAAGATGAAACAATGCGGAAAGATGAAACAATGCGGAAAGATGAAACAATGCGGAAAGATGAAACAATGCGGAAAGATGAAAGATGAAAAAATGCGGAAAGATGAAACAATGCGGAAAGATGAAACAATGCGGAAAGATGAAACAATGCGGAAAGATGAAACAATGCGGAAAGATGAAACAATGCGGAAAGATGAAACAATGCGGAAAGATGAAAGATGAAAGAATGCGGAAAGATGAAAGATGAAACAATGCGGAAAGATGAAAGATGAAACAATGCGGAAAGATGAAAGATGAAACAATGCGGAAAGATGAAACAATGCGGAAAGATGAAACAATGCGGAAAGATGAAACAATGCGGAAAGATGAAACAATGCGGAAAGATGAAAGATGAAAGAATGCGGAAAGATGAAAGATGAAACAATGCGGAAAGATGAAAGATGAAACAATGCGGAAAGATGAAAGATGAAAGAATGCGGAAAGATGAAAGATGAAACATTGCGGAAAGATGAAAGATGAAACAATGCGGAAAGATGAAAGATGAAAGAATGCGGTAAGATGAAAGATGAAACAATGCGGAAAGATGAAAGATGAAACAATGCGGAAAGATGAAAGATGAAAGAATGCGGAAAGATGAAAGATGAAAGAATGGCGAAAGATGAAAGATGAAACAATGCGGAAAGATGAAAGATGAAAGCATGCGGAAGATGAAAGATGAAACAATGCGGAAAGATGAAAGATGAAACAATGCGGAAAGATGAAAGATGAAACAATGCGGAAAGATGAAACAATCCGGAAAGATGAAAGATGAAAAAATGCGGAAAGATGAAAGATGAAACAATGCGGAAAGATGAAAGATGAAAGAATGCGGAAGATGAAAGATGAAACAATGCGGAAAGATGAAAGATGAAACAATGCGGAAAGATGAAAGATGAAAGAATGCGGAAAGATGAAAGATGAAACAATGCGGAAAGATGAAAGATGAAACATTGCGGAAAGATGAAAGATGAAACAATGCGGAAAGATGAAAGATGAAAGAATGCGGAAAGATGAAAGATGAAACAATGCGGAAAGACGAAAGATGAAACAATGCGGAAAGATGAAAGATGAAACAATGCGGAAAGATGAAAGATGAAACAATGCGGAAAGATGAAACAATGCGGAAAGATGAAAGATGAAACAATGCGGAAAGATGAAACAATGCGGAAAGATGAAACAATGCGGAAAGATGGAACAATGCGGAAAGATGAAACAATGCGGAAAGATGAAAGATGAAACAATGCGGAAAGATGAAAGATGAAACAATGCGGAAAGATGAAAGATGAAACAATGCGGAAAGATGAAACAATGCGGAAAGATGAAAGACGAAACAATGCGGAAAGATGAAACAATGCGGAAAGATGAAACAATGCGGAAAGATGAAACAATGCGGAAAGATGAAACAATGCGGAAAGATGAAACAATGCGGAAAGATGAAACAATGCGGAAAGATGAAACAATGCGGAAAGATGAAACAATGCGGAAAGATGAAAGATGAAAGAATGCGGAAAAATGATAGATGAAACAATGCGGAAAGATGAAAGATGAAACAATGCGGAAAGATGAAAGATGAAACAATGCGGAAAGATGAAACAATGCGGAAAGATGAAAGATGAAACAATGCGGAAAGATGAAAGATGAAAGAATGCGGAAAGATGAAAGATGAAACAATGCGGAAAGATGAAAGATGAAACATTGCGGAAAGATGAAAGATGAAACAATGCGGAAAGATGAAAGATGAAAGAATGCGGAAAGATGAAAGATGAAACAATGCGGAAAGATGAAAGATGAAACAATGCGGAAAAATGATAGATGAAACAATGCGGAAAGATGAAAGATGAAACAATGCGGAAAGATGAAAGATGAAACAATGCGGAAAGATGAAACAATGCGGAAAGATGAAACAATGCGAAAAGATGAAACAATGCGGAAAGATGAAACAATGCGGAAAGATGAAAGATGAAACAATGCGGAAAGATGAAAGATGAAACAATGCGGAAAGATGAAAGATGAAACAATGCGGAAAGATGAAAGATGAAAGAATGCGGAAAGATGAAAGATGAAACATTGCGGAAAGATGAAAGATGAAACAATGCGGAAAGATGAAAGAATGCGGAAAGATGAAAGATGAAAGAATGCGGAAAGATGAAAGATGAAACAATGCGGAAAGATGAAAGATGAAACAATGCGGAAAGATGAAAGATGAAACAATGCGGAAAGATGAAAGATGAAAGAATGCGGAAAGATGAAAGATGAAAGAATGCGGAAAGATGAAAGATGAAAAAATGCGGAAAGATGAAAGATGAAACAATGCGGAAAGATGAAAGATGAAAGAATGCGGAAAGATGAAAGATGAAACAATGCGGAAAGATGAAAGATGAAAGAATGCGGAAGATGAAAGATGAAACAATGCGGAAAGATGAAAGATGAAACAATGCGGAAAGATGAAAGATGAAAGAATGCGGAAAGATTAAAGATGAAAGAATGCGGAAAGATGAAAGATGAAACAATGCGGAAAGATGAAACAATGCGGAAAGATGAAACAATGCGGAAAGATGAAACAATGCGGAAAGATGAAACAATGCGGAAAGATGAAAGATGAAAAAATGCGGAAAGATGAAAGATGAAACAATGCGGAAAGATGAAAGATGAAAGAATGCGGAAGATGAAAGATGAAACAATGCGGAAAGATGAAAGATGAAACAATGCGGAAAGATGAAAGATGAAAGAATGCGGAAAGATGAAAGATGAAACAATGCGGAAAGATGAAAGATGAAACATTGCGGAAAGATGAAAGATGAAACAATGCGGAAAGATGAAAGATGAAAGAATGCGGAAAGATGAAAGATGAAACAATGCGGAAAGATGAAAGATGAAACAATGCGGAAAGATGAAAGATGAAACAATGCGGAAAGATGAAACAATGCGGAAAGATGAAAGATGAAACAATGCGGAAAGATGAAAGATGAAACAATGCGGAAAGATGAAAGATGAAACAATGCGGAAAGATGAAAGATGAAAGAATGCGGAAGATGAAAGATGAAACAATGCGGAAAGATGAAAGATGAAACAATGCGGAAAGATGAAAGATGAAAGAATGCGGAAAGATGAAAGATGAAACAATGCGGAAAGATGAAATATGAAAAAATGCGGAAAGATGAAAGATGAAACAATGCGGAAAGATGAAAGATGAAAGAATGCGGAAGATGAAAGATGAAACAATGCAGAAAGATGAAAGATGAAAGAATGCGGAAAGATGAAAGATGAAACAATGCGGAAAGATGAAAGATGAAACAATGCGGAAAGATGAAACAATGCGGAAAGATGAAACAATGCGGAAAGATGAAACAATGCGGAAAGATGAAAGATGAAAGAATGCGGAAAGATGAAAGATGAAACAATGCGGAAAGATGAAAGATGAAACAATGCGGAAAGATGAAAGATGAAAGAATGCGGAAAGATGAAAGATGAAACATTGCGGAAAGATGAAAGATGAAACAATGCGGAAAGATGAAAGATGAAAGAATGCGGAAAGATGAAAGATGAAAGAATGCGGAAAGATGAAAGATGAAACAATGCGGAAAGATGAAAGATGAAACAATGCGGAAAGATGAAAGTTGAAACAATGCGGAAAGATGAAAGATGAAAGAATGCGGAAAGATGAAAGATGAAAGAATGCGGAAAGATGAAAGATGAAACAATGCGGAAAGATTAAAGATGAAAGAATGCGGAAGATGAAAAATGAAACAATCCGGAAAGATGAAAGATGAAACAATGCGGAAAGATGAAAGATGAAACAATGCGGAAAGATGAAAGATGAAAGAATGCGGAAAGATGAAAGATGAAACAATGCGGAAAGATGAAAGATGAAAGATGAAAAAATGCGGAAAGATGAAAGATGAAACAATGCGGAAAGATGAAACAATGCGGAAAGATGAAACAATGCGGAAAGATGAAACAATGCGGAAAGATGAAACAATGCGGAAAGATGAAAGATGAAACAATGCGGAAAGATGAAAGATGAAAATATGCGGAAAGATGAAAGATGAAACAATGCGGAAAGATGAAAGATGAAAGAATGCGGAAGATGAAAGATGAAACAATGCAGAAAGATGAAAGATGAAAGAATGCGGAAAGATGAAAGATGAAAGAATGCGGAAAGATGAAAGATGAAACAATGCGGAAAGATGAAAGATGAAACATTGCGGAAAGATGAAAGATGAAACAATGCGGAAAGATGAAAGATGAAAGAATGCGGAAAGATGAAAGATGAAACAATGCGGAAAGATGAAAGATGAAACAATGCGGAAAGATGAAAGATGAACAATGCGGAAAGATCAAACAATGCGGAAAGATGAAACAATGCGGAAAGTTGAAAGATGAAAGAATGCGGAAAGATGAAAGATGAAA
Source organism: Gastracanthus pulcherrimus (assembly GCA_949152435.1). Classification (NCBI taxonomy): domain Eukaryota; kingdom Metazoa; phylum Arthropoda; class Insecta; order Hymenoptera; family Pteromalidae; genus Gastracanthus; species Gastracanthus pulcherrimus. Next base: position 797,367 of record CASCKD010000058.1, read on the forward strand.
CAATGCGGAAAGATGAATGATGAAACAATGCGGAAAGATGAAAGATGAAAGAATGCGGAAAGATGAAAGATGAAACATTGCGGAAAGATGAAAGATGAAACAATGCGGAAAGATGAAAGATGACAGAATGCGGAAAGATGAAAGATGAAACAATGCGGAAAGATGAAAGATGAAACAATGCGGAAAGATGAAAGATGAAACAATGCGGAAAGATGAAAGATGAAAGAATGGCGAAAGATGAAAGATGAAACAATGCGGAAAGATGAAAGATGAAAGAATGCGGAAGATGAAAGATGAAACAATGCGGAAAGATGAAAGATGAAACAATGCGGAAAGATGAAAGATGAAACAATGCGGAAAGATGAAAGATGAAAGAATGCGGAAAGATGAAAGATGAAACAATGCGGAAAGATGAAAGATGAAACAATGCGGAAAGAAGAAAGATGAAAAAATGCGGAAAGATGAAAGATGACAGAATGCGGAAAGATGAAAGATGAAACAATGCGGAAAGATGAAAGATGAAACAATGCGGAATGATGAAAGATGAAACAATGCGGAAAGATGAAAGATGAAAGAATGGCGAAAGATGAAAGATGAAACAATGCGGAAAGATGAAAGATGAAAGAATGCGGAAAGATGAAAGATGAAACATTGCGGAAAGATGAAAGATGAAACAATGCGGAAAGATGAAAGATGAAAGAATGCGGTAAGATGAAAGATGAAACAATGCGGAAAGATGAAAGATGAAACAATGCGGAAAGATGAAAGATGAAAGAATGCGGAAAGATGAAAGATGAAAGAATGGCGAAAGATGAAAGATGAAACAATGCGGAAAGATGAAAGATGAAAGCATGCGGAAGATGAAAGATGAAACAATGCGGAAAGATGAAAGATGAAACAATGCGGAAAGATGAAAGATGAAACAATCCGGAAAGATGAAAGATGAAAAAATGCGGAAAGATGAAAGATGAAACAATGCGGAAAGATGAAAGATGAAAGAATGCGGAAGATGAAAGATGAAACAATGCGGAAAGATGAAAGATGAAACAATGCGGAAAGATGAAAGATGAAAGAATGCGGAAAGATGAAAGATGAAACAATGCGGAAAGATGAAAGATGAAACATTGCGGAAAGATGAAAGATGAAACAATGCGGAAAGATGAAAGATGAAAGAATGCGGAAAGATGAAAGATGAAACAATGCGGAAAGACGAAAGATGAAACAATGCGGAAAGATGAAAGATGAAACAATGCGGAAAGATGAAAGATGAAACAATGCGGAAAGATGAAACAATGCGGAAAGATGAAAGATGAAACAATGCGGAAAGATGAAACAATGCGGAAAGATGAAACAATGCGGAAAGATGGAACAATGCGGAAAGATGAAACAATGCGGAAAGATGAAAGATGAAACAATGCGGAAAGATGAAAGATGAAAGAATGCGGAAAGATGAAAGATGAAAGAATGCGGAAAGATGAAAGATGAAACAATGCGGAAAGATTAAAGATGAAAGAATGCGGAAGATGAAAAATGAAACAATCCGGAAAGATGAAAGATGAAACAATGCGGAAAGATGAAAGATGAAACAATGCGGAAAGATGAAAGATGAAACAATGCGGAAAGATGAAAGATGAAACAATGCGGAAAGATGAAAGATGAAACAATGCGGAAAGATGAAAGATGAAACAATGCGGAAAGATGAAAGATGAAAGAATGCGGAAAGATGAAAGATGAAACAATGCGGAAAGATGAAAGATGAAAGATGAAAAAATGCGGAAAGATGAAAGATGAAACAATGCGGAAAGATGAAACAATGCGGAAAGATGAAACAATGCGGAAAGATGAAACAATGCGGAAAGATGAAACAATGCGGAAAGATGAAAGATGAAACAATGCGGAAAGATGAAAGATGAAAAAATGCGGAAAGATGAAAGATGAAACAATGCGGAAAGATGAAAGATGAAAGAATGCGGAAGATGAAAGATGAAACAATGCAGAAAGATGAAAGATGAAAGAATGCGGAAAGATGAAAGATGAAAGAATGCGGAAAGATGAAAGATGAAACAATGCGGAAAGATGAAAGATGAAACATTGCGGAAAGATGAAAGATGAAACAATGCGGAAAGATGAAAGATGAAAGAATGCGGAAAGATGAAAGATGAAACAATGCGGAAAGATGAAAGATGAAACAATGCGGAAAGATGAAAGATGAACAATGCGGAAAGATCAAACAATGCGGAAAGATGAAACAATGCGGAAAGTTGAAAGATGAAAGAATGCGGAAAGATGAAAGATGAAACAATGCGGAAAGATGAAAGATGAAACAATGCGGAAAGATGAAAGATGAAAGAATGCGGAAAGATGAAAGATGAAACATTGCGGAAAGATGAAAGATGAAACAATGCGGAAAGATGAAAGATGACAGAATGCGGAAAGATGAAAGATGAAACAATGCGGAAAGATGAAAGATGAAACAATGCGGAAAGATGAAAGATGAAACAATGCGGAAAGATGAAAGATGAAAGAATGGCGAAAGATGAAAGATGAAACAATGCGGAAAGATGAAAGATGAAAGAATGTGGAAGATGAAAGATGAAACAATGCGGAAAGATGAAAGATGAAACAATGCGGAAAGATGAAAGATGAAACAATGCGGAAAGATGAAAGATGAAAGAATGCGGAAAGATGAAAGATGAAACAATGCGGAAAGATGAAAGATGAAACAATGCGGAAAGATGAAAGATGAAAAAATGCGGAAAGATGAAAGATGACAGAATGCGGAAAGATGAAACAATGCGGAAAGATGAAAGATGAAACAATGCGGAAAGATGAAAGATGAAACAATGCGGAAAGATGAAAGATGAAAGAATGGCGAAAGATGAAAGATGAAACAATGCGGAAAGATGAAAGATGAAAGAATGCGGAAAGATGAAAGATGAAACATTGCGGAAAGATGAAAGATGAAACAATGCGGAAAGATGAAAGATGAAAGAATGCGGTAAGATGAAAGATGAAACAATGCGGAAAGATGAAAGATGAAACAATGCGGAAAGATGAAAGATGAAAGAATGCGGAAAGATGAAAGATGAAAGAATGGCGAAAGATGAAAGATGAAACAATGCGGAAAGATGAAAGATGAAAGCATGCGGAAGATGAAAGATGAAACAATGCGGAAAGATGAAAGATGAAACAATGCGGAAAGATGAAAGATGAAACAATGCGGAAAGATGAAACAATCCGGAAAGATGAAAGATGAAAAAATGCGGAAAGATGAAAGATGAAACAATGCGGAAAGATGAAAGATGAAAGAATGCGGAAGATGAAAGATGAAACAATGCGGAAAGATGAAAGATGAAACAATGCGGAAAGATGAAAGATGAAAGAATGCGGAAAGATGAAAGATGAAACAATGCCGAAAGATGAAAGATGAAACATTGCGGAAAGATGAAAGATGAAACAATGCGGAAAGATGAAAGATGAAAGAATGCGGAAAGATGAAAGATGAAACAATGCGGAAAGACGAAAGATGAAACAATGCGGAAAGATGAAAGATGAAACAATGCGGAAAGATGAAAGATGAAACAATGCGGAAAGATGAAACAATGCGGAAAGATGAAAGATGAAACAATGCGGAAAGATGAAACAATGCGGAAAGATGAAACAATGCGGAAAGATGGAACAATGCGGAAAGATGAAACAATGCGGAAAGATGAAAGATGAAACAATGCGGAAAGATGAAAGATGAAACAATGCGGAAAGATGAAAGATGAAACAATGCGGAAAGATGAAACAATGCGGAAAGATGAAAGACGAAACAATGCGGAAAGATGAAACAATGCGGAAAGATGAAACAATGCGGAAAGATGAAACAATGCGGAAAGATGAAACAATGCGGAAAGATGAAACAATGCGGAAAGATGAAACAATGCGGAAAGATGAAACAATGCGGAAAGATGAAACAATGCGGAAAGATGAAAGATGAAAGAATGCGGAAAAATGATAGATGAAACAATGCGGAAAGATGAAAGATGAAACAATGCGGAAAGATGAAAGATGAAACAATGCGGAAAGATGAAACAATGCGGAAAGATGAAAGATGAAACAATGCGGAAAGATGAAAGATGAAAGAATGCGGAAAGATGAAAGATGAAACAATGCGGAAAGATGAAAGATGAAACATTGCGGAAAGATGAAAGATGAAACAATGCGGAAAGATGAAAGATGAAAGAATGCGGAAAGATGAAAGATGAAACAATGCGGAAAGATGAAAGATGAAACAATGCGGAAAAATGATAGATGAAACAATGCGGAAAGATGAAAGATGAAACAATGCGGAAAGATGAAAGATGAAACAATGCGGAAAGATGAAACAATGCGGAAAGATGAAACAATGCGAAAAGATGAAACAATGCGGAAAGATGAAACAATGCGGAAAGATGAAAGATGAAACAATGCGGAAAGATGAAAGATGAAACAATGCGGAAAGATGAAAGATGAAACAATGCGGAAAGATGAAAGATGAAAGAATGCTGAAAGATGAAAGATGAAACATTGCGGAAAGATGAAAGATGAAACAATGCGGAAAGATGAAAGAATGCGGAAAGATGAAAGATGAAAGAATGCGGAAAGATGAAAGATGAAACAATGCGGAAAGATGAAAGATGAAACAATGCGGAAAGATGAAAGATGAAACAATGCGGAAAGATGAAAGATGAAAGAATGCGGAAAGATGAAAGATGAAAGAATGCGGAAAGATGAAAGATGAAAAAATGCGGAAAGATGAAAGATGAAACAATGCGGAAAGATGAAAGATGAAAGAATGCGGAAAGATGAAAGATGAAACAATGCGGAAAGATGAAAGATGAAAGAATGCGGAAGATGAAAGATGAAACAATGCGGAAAGATGAAAGATGAAACAATGCGGAAAGATGAAAGATGAAAGAATGCGGAAAGATTAAAGATGAAAGAATGCGGAAAGATGAAAGATGAAACAATGCGGAAAGATGAAACAATGCGGAAAGATGAAACAATGCGGAAAGATGAAACAATGCGGAAAGATGAAACAATGCGGAAAGATGAAACAATGCGGAAAGATGAAAGATGAAAAAATGCGGAAAGATGAAAGATGAAACAATGCGGAAAGATGAAAGATGAAAGAATGCGGAAGATGAAAGATGAAACAATGCGGAAAGATGAAAGATGAAACAATGCGGAAAGATGAAAGATGAAAGAATGCGGAAAGATGAAAGATGAAACAATGCGGAAAGATGAAAGATGAAACATTGCGGAAAGATGAAAGATGAAACAATGCGGAAAGATGAAAGATGAAAGAATGCGGAAAGATGAAAGATGAAACAATGCGGAAAGATGAAAGATGAACCAATGCGGAAAGATGAAACAATGCGGAAAGATGAAACAATGCGGAAAGATGAAACAATGCGGAAAGATGAAAGATGAAAGAATGCTGAAAGATGAAAGATGAAACAATGCGGAAAGATGAAAGATGAAACAATGCGGAAAGATGAAAGATGAAAGAATGCGGAAAGATGAAAGATGAAACATTGCGGAAAGATGAAAGATGAAACAATGCGGAAAGATGAAAGATGAAAGAATGCGGAAAGATGAAAGATGAAAGAATGCGGAAAGATGAAAGATGAAACAATGCGGAAAGATGAAAGATGAAACAATGCGGAAAGATGAAAGATGAAACAATGCGGAAAGATGAAAGATGAAAGAATGCGGAAAGATGAAAGATGAAAGAATGCGGAAAGATGAAAGATGAAACAATGCGGAAAGATTAAAGATGAAAGAATGCGGAAGATGAAAAATGAAACAATCCGGAAAGATGAAAGATGAAACAATGCGGAAAGATGAAAGATGAAACAATGCGGAAAGATGAAAGATGAAAGAATGCGGAAAGATGAAAGATGAAACAATGCGGAAAGATGAAAGATGAAACAATGCGGAAAGATGAAAGATGAAACATTGCGGAAAGATGAAAGATGAAACAATGCGGAAAGATGAAAGATGAAAGAATGCGGAAAGATGAAAGATGAAACAATGCGGAAAGATGAAAGATGAAACAATGCGGAAAGATGAAGGATGAAACAATGCGGAAAGATGAAACAATGCGGAAAGATGAAAGATGAAACAATGCGGAAAGATGAAAGATGAAACAATGCGGAAAGATGAAAGATGAAACAATGCGGAAAGATGAAAGATGAAAGAATGCGGAAGATGAAAGATGAAACAATGCGGAAAGATGAAAGATGAAACAATGCGGAAAGATGAAAGATGAAAGAATGCGGAAAGATGAAAGATGAAACAATGCGGAAAGATGAAAGATGAAACATTGCGGAAAGATGAAAGATGAAACAATGCGGAAAGATGAAAGATGAAAGAATGCGGAAAGATGAAAGATGAAACAATGCGGAAAGATGAAAGATGTAACAATGCGGAAAGATGAAAGATGAAACAATGCGGAAAGATGAACCAATGCGGAAAGATGAAACAATGCGGAAAGATGAAACAATGCGGAAAGATGAAACAATGCGGAAAGATGAAAGATGAAAGAATGCGGAAAGATGAAAGATGAAACAATGCGGAAAGATGAAAGATGAAACAATGCGGAAAGATGAAAGATGAAAGAATGCGGAAAGATGAAAGATGAAACATTGCGGAAAGATGAAAGATGAAACAATGCGGAAAGATGAAAGATGAAAGAATGCGGAAAGATGAAAGATGAAAGAATGCGGAAAGATGAAAGATGAAACAATGCGGAAAGATGAAAGATGAAACAATGCGGAAAGATGAAAGATGAAACAATGCGGAAAGATGAAAGATGAAAGAATGCGGAAAGATGAAAGATGAAAGAATGCGGAAAGATGAAAGATGAAACAATGCGGAAAGATTAAAGATGAAAGAATGCGGAAGATGAAAAATGAAACAATCCGGAAAGATGAAAGATGAAACAATGCGGAAAGATGAAAGATGAAACAATGCGGAAAGATGAAAGATGAAAGAATGCGGAAAGATGAAAGATGAAACAATGCGGAAAGATGAAAGATGAAACAATGCGGAAAGATGAAAGATGAAACAATGCGGAAAGATGAAAGATGAAAGAATGCGGAAAGATGAAAGATGAAACAATGCGGAAAGATGAAAGATGAAAAAATGCGGAAAGATGAAAGATGAAACAATGCGGAAAGATGAAACAATGCGGAAAGATGAAACAATGCGGAAAGATGAAACAATGCGGAAAGATGAAACAATGCGGAAAGATGAAACAATGCGGAAAGATGAAAGATGAAACAATGCGGAAAGATGAAAGATGAAAAAATGCGGAAAGATGAAAGATGAAACAATGCGGAAAGATGAAAGATGAAAGAATGCGGAAGATGAAAGATGAAACAATGCAGAAAGATGAAAGATGAAAGAATGCGGAAAGATGAAAGATGAGAGAATGCGGAAAGATGAAAGATGAAACAATGCGGAAAGATGAAAGATGAAACATTGCGGAAAGATGAAAGATGAAACAATGCGGAAAGATGAAAGATGAAAGAATGCGGAAAGATGAAAGATGAAACAATGCGGAAAGATGAAAGATGAAACAATGCGGAAAGATGAAAGATGAACAATGCGGAAAGATCAAACAATGCGGAAAGATGAAACAATGCGGAAAGTTGAAAGATGAAAGAATGCGGAAAGATGAAAGATGAAACAATGCGGAAAGATGAAAGATGAAACAATGCGGAAAGATGAAAGATGAAAGAATGCGGAAAGATGAAAGATGAAACATTGCGGAAAGATGAAAGATGAAACAATGCGGAAAGATGAAAGATGACAGAATGCGGAAAGATGAAAGATGAAACAATGCGGAAAGATGAAAGATGAAACAATGCGGAAAGATGAAAGATGAAACAATGCGGAAAGATGAAAGATGAAAGAATGGCGAAAGATGAAAGATGAAACAATGCGGAAAGATGAAAGATGAAAGAATGCGGAAGATGAAAGATGAAACAATGCGGAAAGATGAAAGATGAAACAATGCGGAAAGATGAAAGATGAAACAATGCGGAAAGATGAAAGATGAAAGAATGCGGAAAGATGAAAGATGAAACAATGCGGAAAGATGAAAGATGAAACAATGCGGAAAGATGAAAGATGAAAAAATGCGGAAAGATGAAAGATGACAGAATGCGGAAAGATGAAAGATGAAACAATGCGGAAAGATGAAAGATGAAACAATGCGGAAAGATGAAAGATGAAACAATGCGGAAAGATGAAAGATGAAAGAATGGCGAAAGATGAAAGATGAAACAATGCGGAAAGATGAAAGATGAAAGAATGCGGAAAGATGAAAGATGAAACATTGCGGAAAGATGAAAGATGAAACAATGCGGAAAGATGAAAGATGAAAGAATGCGGTAAGATGAAAGATGAAACAATGCGGAAAGATGAAAGATGAAACAATGCGGAAAGATGAAAGATGAAAGAATGCGGAAAGATGAAAGATGAAAGAATGGCGAAAGATGAAAGATGAAACAATGCGGAAAGATGAAAGATGAAAGCATGCGGAAGATGAAAGATGAAACAATGCGGAAAGATGAAAGATGAAACAATGCGGAAAGATGAAAGATGAAACAATGCGGAAAGATGAAACAATCCGGAAAGATGAAAGATGAAAAAATGCGGAAAGATGAAAGATGAAACAATGCGGAAAGATGAAAGATGAAAGAATGCGGAAGATGAAAGATGAAACAATGCGGAAAGATGAAAGATGAAACAATGCGGAAAGATGAAAGATGAAAGAATGCGGAAAGATGAAAGATGAAACAATGCGGAAAGATGAAAGATGAAACATTGCGGAAAGATGAAAGATGAAACAATGCGGAAAGATGAAAGATGAAAGAATGCGGAAAGATGAAAGATGAAACAATGCGGAAAGACGAAAGATGAAACAATGCGGAAAGATGAAAGATGAAACAATGCGGAAAGATGAAAGATGAAACAATGCGGAAAGATGAAACAATGCGGAAAGATGAAAGATGAAACAATGCGGAAAGATGAAACAATGCGGAAAGATGAAACAATGCGGAAAGATGGAACAATGCGGAAAGATGAAACAATGCGGAAAGATGAAAGATGAAACAATGCGGAAAGATGAAAGATGAAACAATGCGGAAAGATGAAAGATGAAACAATGCGGAAAGATGAAACAATGCGGAAAGATGAAAGACGAAACAATGCGGAAAGATGAAACAATGCGGAAAGATGAAACAATGCGGAAAGATGAAACAATGCGGAAAGATGAAACAATGCGGAAAGATGAAACAATGCGGAAAGATGAAACAATGCGGAAAGATGAAACAATGCGGAAAGATGAAACAATGCGGAAAGATGAAACAATGCGGAAAGATGAAACAATGCGGAAAGATGAAAGATGAAAGAATGCGGAAAAATGATAGATGAAACAATCCGGAAAGATGAAAGATGAAACAATGCGGAAAGATGAAAGATGAAACAATGCGGAAAGATGAAACAATGCGGAAAGATGAAAGATGAAACAATGCGGAAAGATGAAAGATGAAAGAATGCGGAAAGATGAAAGATGAAACAATGCGGAAAGATGAAAGATGAAACATTGCGGAAAGATGAAAGATGAAACAATGCGGAAAGATGAAAGATGAAACAATGCGGAAAGATGAAAGATGAAACAATGCGGAAAGATGAAAGATGAAACAATGCGGAAAAATGATAGATGAAACAATGCGGAAAGATGAAAGATGAAACAATGCGGAAAGATGAAAGATGAAACAATGCGGAAAGATGAAACAATGCGGAAAGATGAAACAATGCGAAAAGATGAAACAATGCGGAAAGATGAAACAATGCGGAAAGATGAAAGATGAAACAATGCGGAAAGATGAAAGATGAAACAATGCGGAAAGATGAAAGATGAAACAATGCGGAAAGATGAAAGATGAAAGAATGCGGAAAGATGAAAGATGAAACATTGCGGAAAGATGAAAGATGAAACAATGCGGAAAGATGAAAGAATGCGGAAAGATGAAAGATGAAAGAATGCGGAAAGATGAAAGATGAAACAATGCGGAAAGATGAAAGATGAAACAATGCGGAAAGATGAAAGATGAAACAATGCGGAAAGATGAAAGATGAAAGAATGCGGAAAGATGAAAGATGAAAGAATGCGGAAAGATGAAAGATGAAAAAATGCGGAAAGATGAAAGATGAAACAATGCGGAAAGATGAAAGATGAAAGAATGCGGAAAGATGAAAGATGAAACAATGCGGAAAGATGAAAGATGAAAGAATGCGGAAGATGAAAGATGAAACAATGCGGAAAGATGAAAGATGAAACAATGCGGAAAGATGAAAGATGAAAGAATGCGGAAAGATTAAAGATGAAAGAATGCGGAAAGATGAAAGATGAAACAATGCGGAAAGATGAAACAATGCGGAAAGATGAAACAATGCGGAAAGATGAAACAATGCGGAAAGATGAAACAATGCGGAAAGATGAAACAATGCGGAAAGATGAAAGATGAAACAATGCGGAAAGATGAAAGATGAAAAAATGCGGAAAGATGAAAGATGAAACAATTCGGAAAGATGAAAGATGAAAGAATGCGGAAGATGAAAGATGAAACAATGCGGAAAGATGAAAGATGAAACAATGCGGAAAGATGAAAGATGAAAGAATGCGGAAAGATGAAAGATGAAACAATGCGGAAAGATGAAAGATGAAACATTGCGGAAAGATGAAAGATGAAACAATGCGGAAAGATGAAAGATGAAAGAATGCGGAAAGATGAAAGATGAAACAATGCGGAAAGATGAAAGATGAAACAATGCGGAAAGATGAAAGATGAAACAATGCGGAAAGATGAAACAATGCGGAAAGATGAAAGATGAAACAATGCGGAAAGATGAAAGATGAAACAATGCGGAAAGATGAAAGATGAAACAATGCGGAAAGATGAAAGATGAAAGAATGCGGAAGATGAAAGATGAAACAATGCGGAAAGATGAAAGATGAAACAATGCGGAAAGATGAAAGATGAAAGAATGCGGAAAGATGAAAGATGAAACAATGCGGAAAGATGAAAGATGAAACATTGCGGAAAGATGAAAGATGAAACAATGCGGAAAGATGAAAGATGAAAGAATGCGGAAAGATGAAAGATGAAACAATGCGGAAAGATGAAAGATGTAACAATGCGGAAAGATGAAAGATGAAACAATGCGGAAAGATGAACCAATGCGGAAAGATGAAACAATGCGGAAAGATGAAACAATGCGGAAAGATGAAACAATGCGGAAAGATGAAAGATGAAAGAATGCGGAAAGATGAAAGATGAAACAATGCGGAAAGATGAAAGATGAAACAATGCGGAAAGATGAAAGATGAAAGAATGCGGAAAGATGAAAGATGAAACATTGCGGAAAGATGAAAGATGAAACAATGCGGAAAGATGAAAGATGAAAGAATGCGGAAAGATGAAAGATGAAAGAATGCGGAAAGATGAAAGATGAAACAATGCGGAAAGATGAAAGATGAAACAATGCGGAAAGATGGAAGATGAAACAATGCGGAAAGATGAAAGATGAAAGAATGCGGAAAGATGAAAGATGAAAGAATGCGGAAAGATGAAAGATGAAACAATGCGGAAAGATTAAAGATGAAAGAATGCGGAAGATGAAAAATGAAACAATCCGGAAAGATGAAAGATGAAACAATGCGGAAAGATGAAAGATGAAACAATGCGGAAAGATGAAAGATGAAAGAATGCGGAAAGATGAAAGATGAAACAATGCGGAAAGATGAAAGATGAAACAATGCGGAAAGATGAAAGATGAAACAATGCGGAAAGATGAAAGATGAAAGAATGCGGAAAGATGAAAGATGAAACAATGCGGAAAGATGAAAGATGAAAAAATGCGGAAAGATGAAAGATGAAACAATGCGGAAAGATGAAACAATGCGGAAAGATGAAACAATGCGGAAAGATGAAACAATGCGGAAAGATGAAACAATGCGGAAAGATGAAACAATGCGGAAAGATGAAAGATGAAACAATGCGGAAAGATGAAAGATGAAAAAATGCGGAAAGATGAAAGATGAAACAATGCGGAAAGATGAAAGATGAAAGAATGCGGAAGATGAAAGATGAAACAATGCAGAAAGATGAAAGATGAAAGAATGCGGAAAGATGAAAGATGAAACAATGCGGAAAGATGAAAGATGAAACAATGCGGAAAGATGAAAGATGAAACAATGCGGAAAGATGAAAGATGAAAGAATGCGGAAAGATGAAAGATGAAACAATGCGGAAAGATGAAAGATGAAAAAATGCGGAAAGATGAAAGATGAAACAATGCGGAAAGATGAAACAATGCGGAAAGATGAAACAATGCGGAAAGATGAAACAATGCGGAAAGATGAAACAATGCGGAAAGATGAAACAATGCGGAAAGATGAAAGATGAAACAATGCGGAAAGATGAAAGATGAAAAAATGCGGAAAGATGAAAGATGAAACAATGCGGAAAGATGAAAGATGAAAGAATGCGGAAGATGAAAGATGAAACAATGCAGAAAGATGAAAGATGAAAGAATGCGGAAAGATGAAAGATGAGAGAATGCGGAAAGATGAAAGATGAAACAATGCGGAAAGATGAAAGATGAAACATTGCGGAAAGATGAAAGATGAAACAATGCGGAAAGATGAAAGATGAAAGAATGCGGAAAGATGAAAGATGAAACAATGCGGAAAGATGAAAGATGAAACAATGCGGAAAGATGAAAGATGAACAATGCGGAAAGATCAAACAATGCGGAAAGATGAAACAATGCGGAAAGTTGAAAGATGAAAGAATGCGGAAAGATGAAAGATGAAACAATGCGGAAAGATGAAAGATGAAACAATGCGGAAAGATGAAAGATGAAAGAATGCGGAAAGATGAAAGATGAAACATTGCGGAAAGATGAAAGATGAAACAATGCGGAAAGATGAAAGATGACAGAATGCGGAAAGATGAAAGATGAAACAATGCGGAAAGATGAAAGATGAAACAATGCGGAAAGATGAAAGATGAAACAATGCGGAAAGATGAAAGATGAAAGAATGGCGAAAGATGAAAGATGAAACAATGCGGAAAGATGAAAGATGAAAGAATGCGGAAGATGAAAGATGAAACAATGCGGAAAGATGAAAGATGAAACAATGCGGAAAGATGAAAGATGAAACAATGCGGAAAGATGAAAGATGAAAGAATGCGGAAAGATGAAAGATGAAACAATGCGGAAAGATGAAAGATGAAACAATGCGGAAAGATGAAAGATGAAAAAATGCGGAAAGATGAAAGATGACAGAATGCGGAAAGATGAAAGATGAAACAATGCGGAAAGATGAAAGATGAAACAATGCGGAAAGATGAAAGATGAAACAATGCGGAAAGATGAAAGATGAAAGAATGGCGAAAGATGAAAGATGAAACAATGCGGAAAGATGAAAGATGAAAGAATGCGGAAAGATGAAAGATGAAACATTGCGGAAAGATGAAAGATGAAACAATGCGGAAAGATGAAAGATGAAAGAATGCGGTAAGATGAAAGATGAAAGAATGCGGAAAGATGAAAGATGAAACAATGCGGAAAGATGAAAGATGAAAGAATGCGGAAAGATGAAAGATGAAAGAATGGCGAAAGATGAAAGATGAAACAATGCGGAAAGATGAAAGATGAAAGCATGCGGAAGATGAAAGATGAAACAATGCGGAAAGATGAAAGATGAAACAATGCGGAAAGATGAAAGATGAAACAATGCGGAAAGATGAAACAATCCGGAAAGATGAAAGATGAAAAAATGCGGAAAGATGAAAGATGAAACAATGCGGAAAGATGAAAGATGAAAGAATGCGGAAGATGAAAGATGAAACAATGCGGAAAGATGAAAGATGAAACAATGCGGAAAGATGAAAGATGAAAGAATGCGGAAAGATGAAAGATGAAACAATGCGGAAAGATGAAAGATGAAACATTGCGGAAAGATGAAAGATGAAACAATGCGGAAAGATGAAAGATGAAAGAATGCGGAAAGATGAAAGATGAAACAATGCGGAAAGACGAAAGATGAAACAATGCGGAAAGATGAAAGATGAAACAATGCGGAAAGATGAAAGATGAAACAATGCGGAAAGATGAAACAATGCGGAAAGATGAAAGATGAAACAATGCGGAAAGATGAAACAATGCGGAAAGATGAAACAATGCGGAAAGATGGAACAATGCGGAAAGATGAAACAATGCGGAAAGATGAAAGATGAAACAATGCGGAAAGATGAAAGATGAAACAATGCGGAAAGATGAAAGATGAAACAATGCGGAAAGATGAAACAATGCGGAAAGATGAAAGACGAAACAATGCGGAAAGATGAAACAATGCGGAAAGATGAAACAATGCGGAAAGATGAAACAATGCGGAAAGATGAAACAATGCGGAAAGATGAAACAATGCGGAAAGATGAAACAATGCGGAAAGATGAAACAATGCGGAAAGATGAAACAATGCGGAAAGATGAAACAATGCGGAAAGATGAAACAATGCGGAAAGATGAAAGATGAAAGAATGCGGAAAAATGATAGATGAAACAATGCGGAAAGATGAAAGATGAAACAATGCGGAAAGATGAAAGATGAAACAATGCGGAAAGATGAAACAATGCGGAAAGATGAAAGATGAAACAATGCGGAAAGATGAAAGATGAAAGAATGCGGAAAGATGAAAGATGAAACAATGCGGAAAGATGAAAGATGAAACATTGCGGAAAGATGAAAGATGAAACAATGCGGAAAGATGAAAGATGAAAGAATGCGGAAAGATGAAAGATGAAACAATGCGGAAAGATGAAAGATGAAACAATGCGGAAAAATGATAGATGAAACAATGCGGAAAGATGAAAGATGAAACAATGCGGAAAGATGAAAGATGAAACAATGCGGAAAGATGAAACAATGCGGAAAGATGAAACAATGCGAAAAGATGAAACAATGCGGAAAGATGAAACAATGCGGAAAGATGAAAGATGAAACAATGCGGAAAGATGAAAGATGAAACAATGCGGAAAGATGAAAGATGAAACAATGCGGAAAGATGAAAGATGAAAGAATGCGGAAAGATGAAAGATGAAACATTGCGGAAAGATGAAAGATGAAACAATGCGGAAAGATGAAAGAATGCGGAAAGATGAAAGATGAAAGAATGCGGAAAGATGAAAGATGAAACAATGCGGAAAGATGAAAGATGAAACAATGCGGAAAGATGAAAGATGAAACAATGCGGAAAGATGAAAGATGAAAGAATGCGGAAAGATGAAAGATGAAAGAATGCGGAAAGATGAAAGATGAAAAAATGCGGAAAGATGAAAGATGAAACAATGCGGAAAGATGAAAGATGAAAGAATGCGGAAAGATGAAAGATGAAACAATGCGGAAAGATGAAAGATGAAAGAATGCGGAAGATGAAAGATGAAACAATGCGGAAAGATGAAAGATGAAACAATGCGGAAAGATGAAAGATGAAAGAATGCGGAAAGATTAAAGATGAAAGAATGCGGCAAGATGAAAGATGAAACAATGCGGAAAGATGAAACAATGCGGAAAGATGAAACAATGCGGAAAGATGAAACAATGCGGAAAGATGAAACAATGCGGAAAGATGAAAGATGAAACAATGCGGAAAGATGAAAGATGAAAAAATGCGGAAAGATGAAAGATGAAACAATTCGGAAAGATGAAAGATGAAAGAATGCGGAAGATGAAAGATGAAACAATGCGGAAAGATGAAAGATGAAACAATGCGGAAAGATGAAAGATGAAAGAATGCGGAAAGATGAAAGATGAAACAATGCGGAAAGATGAAAGATGAAACATTGCGGAAAGATGAAAGATGAAACAATGCGGAAAGATGAAAGATGAAAGAATGCGGAAAGATGAAAGATGAAACAATGCGGAAAGATGAAAGATGAAACAATGCGGAAAGATGAAAGATGAAACAATGCGGAAAGATGAAACAATGCGGAAAGATGAAAGATGAAACAATGCGGAAAGATGAAAGATGAAACAATGCGGAAAGATGAAAGATGAAACAATGCGGAAAGATGAAAGATGAAAGAATGCGGAAGATGAAAGATGAAACAATGCGGAAAGATGAAAGATGAAACAATGCGGAAAGATGAAAGATGAAAGAATGCGGAAAGATGAAAGATGAAACAATGCGGAAAGATGAAAGATGAAACATTGCGGAAAGATGAAAGATGAAACAATGCGGAAAGATGAAAGATGAAAGAATGCGGAAAGATGAAAGATGAAACAATGCGGAAAGATGAAAGATGTAACAATGCGGAAAGATGAAAGATGAAACAATGCGGAAAGATGAACCAATGCGGAAAGATGAAACAATGCGGAAAGATGAAACAATGCGGAAAGATGAAACAATGCGGAAAGATGAAAGATGAAAGAATGCGGAAAGATGAAAGATGAAACAATGCGGAAAGATGAAAGATGAAACAATGCGGAAAGATGAAAGATGAAAGAATGCGGAAAGATGAAAGATGAAACATTGCGGAAAGATGAAAGATGAAACAATGCGGAAAGATGAAAGATGAAAGAATGCGGAAAGATGAAAGATGAAAGAATGCGGAAAGATGAAAGATGAAACAATGCGGAAAGATGAAAGATGAAACAATGCGGAAAGATGGAAGATGAAACAATGCGGAAAGATGAAAGATGAAAGAATGCGGAAAGATGAAAGATGAAAGAATGCGGAAAGATGAAAGATGAAACAATGCGGAAAGATTAAAGATGAAAGAATGCGGAAGATGAAAAATGAAACAATCCGGAAAGATGAAAGATGAAACAATGCGGAAAGATGAAAGATGAAACAATGCGGAAAGATGAAAGATGAAAGAATGCGGAAAGATGAAAGATGAAACAATGCGGAAAGATGAAAGATGAAACAATGCGGAAAGATGAAAGATGAAACAATGCGGAAAGATGAAAGATGAAAGAATGCGGAAAGATGAAAGATGAAACAATGCGGAAAGATGAAAGATGAAAAAATGCGGAAAGATGAAAGATGAAACAATGCGGAAAGATGAAACAATGCGGAAAGATGAAACAATGCGGAAAGATGAAACAATGCGGAAAGATGAAACAATGCGGAAAGATGAAACAATGCGGAAAGATGAAAGATGAAACAATGCGGAAAGATGAAAGATGAAAAAATGCGGAAAGATGAAAGATGAAACAATGCGGAAAGATGAAAGATGAAAGAATGCGGAAGATGAAAGATGAAACAATGCAGAAAGATGAAAGATGAAAGAATGCGGAAAGATGAAAGATGAAAGAATGCGGAAAGATGAAAGATGAAACAATGCGGAAAGATGAAAGATGAAACATTGCGGAAAGATGAAAGATGAAACAATGCGGAAAGATGAAAGATGAAAGAATGCGGAAAGATGAAAGATGAAACAATGCGAAAAGATGAAAGATGAAACAATGCGGAAAGATGAAAGATGAACAATGCGGAAAGATCAAACAATGCGGAAAGATGAAACAATGCGGAAAGTTGAAAGATGAAAGAATGCGGAAAGATGAAAGATGAAACAATGCGGAAAGATGAAAGATGAAACAATGCGGAAAGATGAAAGATGAAAGAATGCGGAAAGATGAAAGATGAAACATTGCGGAAAGATGAAAGATGAAACAATGCGGAAAGATGAAAGATGACAGAATGCGGAAAGATGAAAGATGAAACAATGCGGAAAGATGAAAGATGAAACAATGCGGAAAGATGAAAGATGAAACAATGCGGAAAGATGAAAGATGAAAGAATGGCGAAAGATGAAAGATGAAACAATGCGGAAAGATGAAAGATGAAAGAATGCGGAAGATGAAAGATGAAACAATGCGGAAAGATGAAAGATGAAACAATGCGGAAAGATGAAAGATGAAACAATGCGGAAAGATGAAAGATGAAAGAATGCGGAAAGATGAAAGATGAAACAATGCGGAAAGATGAAAGATGAAACAATGCGGAAAGATGAAAGATGAAAAAATGCGAAAAGATGAAAGATGAAACAATGCGGAAAGATGAAAGATGAAAGAATGCGGAAGATGAAAGATGAAACAATGCGGAAAGATGAAAGATGAAACAATGCGGAAAGATGAAAGATGAAAGAATGCGGAAAGATGAAAGATGAAACAATGCGGAAAGATGAAAGATGAAACATTGCGGAAAGATGAAAGATGAAACAATGCGGAAAGATGAAAGATGAAAGAATGCGGAAAGATGAAAGATGAAACAATGCGGAAAGACGAAAGATGAAACAATGCGGAAAGATGAAAGATGAAACAATGCGGAAAGATGAAAGATGAAACAATGCGGAAAGATGAAACAATGCGGAAAGATGAAACAATGCGGAAAGATGAAACAATGCGGAAAGATGAAACAATGCGGAAAGATGAAACAATGCGGAAAGATGAAACAATGCGGAAAGATGAAACAATGCGGAAAGATGAAATAATGCGGAAAGATGAAACAATGCGGAAAGATGAAAGATGAAACAATGCGGAAAGATGAAACAATGCGGAAAGATGAAACAATGCGGAAAGATGAAACAATGCGGAAAGATGAAACAATGCGGAAAGATGAAAGATGAAAGAATGCGGAAAGATGAAAGATGAAACAATGCGGAAAGATGAAAGATGAAACAATGCGGAAAGATGAAAGATGAAAGAATGCGGAAAGATGAAAGATGAAACATTGCGGAAAGATGAAAGATGAAACAATGCGGAAAGATGAAAGATGAAAGAATGCGGAAAGATGAAAGATGAAAGAATGCGGAAAGATGAAAGATGAAACAATGCGGAAAGATGAAAGATGAAACAATGCGGAAAGATGAAAGGTGAAAGAATGCGGAAAGATGAAAGATGAAAGAATGCGGAAAGATGAAAGATGAAACAATGCGGAAAGATGAAAGATGAAAGAATGCGGAAGATGAAAGATGAAACAATGCGGAAAGATGAAACAATGCGGAAAGATGAAAGATGAAACAATGCAGAAAGATGAAAGATGAAACAATGCGGAAAGATGAAATATGAAACAATGCGGAAAGATGAAAGATGAAACAATGCGGAAAGATGAAACAATGCGGAAAGATGAAACAATGCGGAAAGATGAAAGATGAAAAAATGCGGAAAGATGAAAGATGAAACAATGCGGAAAGATGAAAGATGAAAGAATGCGGAAGATGAAAGATGAAACAATGCGGAAAGATGAAAGATGAAACAATGCGGAAAGATGAAAGATGAAACAATGCGGAAAGATGAAAGATGAAACAATGCGGAAAGATGAAAGATGAAAGAATGCGGAAAGATGAAAGATGAAACAATGCGGAAAGATGAAAGATGAAACATTGCGGAAAGATGAAAGATGAAACAATGCGGAAAGATGAAAGATGAAAGAATGCGGAAAGATGAAAGATGAAAGAATGCGGAAAGATGAAAGATGAAACAATGCCGAAAGATGAAAGATGAAACAATGCGGAAAGATGAAAGATGAAACAATGCGGAAAGATGAAACAATGCGGAAAGATGAAAGATGAAACAATGCGGAAAGATGAAAGATGAAACAATGCGAAAAGATGAAAGATGAAACAATGCGGAAAGATGAAACAATGCGGAAAGATGAAAGATGAAACAATGCGGAAAGATGAAACAATGCGGAAAGATGAACCAATGCGGAAAGATGAAAGATGAAACAATGCGGAAAGATGAAACAATGCGGAAAGATGAACCAATGCGGAAAGATGAAACAATGCGAAAAGATGAAAGATGAAAGAATGCGGAAAGATGAAAGATGAAACAATGCGGAAAGATGAAAGATGAAAGAATGGGGAAAGATGAAAGATGAAACAATGCGGAAAGATGAAAGATGAAACAATGCGGAAAGATGAAAGATGAAAGAATGCGGAAGATGAAAGATGAAACAATGCGGAAAGATGTAAGATGAAAGAATGCGGAAAGATGAAAGATGAAACAATGCGGAAAGATGAAAGATGAAACATTGCGGAAAGATGAAAGATGAAACAATGCGGAAAGATGAAAGATGAAAGAATGCGGAAAGATGAAAGATGAAACAATGCGGAAAGATGAAAGATGAAAGAATGCGGAAAGATGAAAGATGAAACAATGCGGAAAGATGAAAGATGAAACAATGCGGAAAGATGAAACAATGCGGAAAGATGAAACAATTCGGAAAAATGAAACAATGCGGAAAGATAAAACAATGCGGAAAGATGAAACAATGCGGAAAGTTGAAAGATGAAACAATGCGGAAAGATGAAAGATGAAACAATGCGGAAAGATGAAAGATGAAAGAATGCGGAAAGATGAAAGATGAAAGAATGCGGAAAGATGAAAGATGAAACAATGCGGAAAGATGAAACAATGCGGAAAGATGAAAGATGAAACAATGCGGAAAGATGAAAGATGAAAGAATGCGGAAAGATGAAAGATGAAAGAATGCGGAAAGATGAAAGATGAAAGAATGCGGAAAGATGAAAGATGAAACAATGCGGAAAGATGAAAGATGAAAGAATGCGGAAGATGAAAGATGAAACAATGCGGAAAGATGAAACAATGCGGAAAGATGAAAGATGAAACAATGCGGAAAGATGAAAGATGAAAGATGAAACAATGCGGAAAGATGAAAGATGAAACAATGCGGAAAGATGAAAGATGAAAAAATGCGGAAAGATGAAAGATGAAACAATGCGGAAAGATGAAAGATGAAAGAATGCGGAAAGATGAAAGATGAAACAATGCGGAAAGATGAAAGATGAAAGAATGCGGAAGATGAAAGATGAAACAATGCGGAAAGATGAAAGATGAAACAATGCGGAAAGATGAAAGATGAAAGAATGCGGAAAGATTAAAGATGAAACAATGCGGAAAGATGAAAGATGAAAGAATGCGGAAAGATGAAAGATGAAACAATGCGGAAAGATGAAAGATGAAACAATGCGGAAAGATGAAAGATGAAAGAATGCGGAAAGATGAAAGATGAAACATTGCGGAAAGATGAAAGATGAAACAATGCGGAAAGATGAAAGATGACAGAATGCGGAAAGATGAAAGATGAAACAATGCGGAAAGATGAAAGATGAAACAATGCGGAAAGATGAAAGATGAAACAATGCGGAAAGATGAAAGATGAAAGAATGGCGAAAGATGAAAGATGAAACAATGCGGAAAGATGAAAGATGAAAGAATGCGGAAGATGAAAGATGAAACAATGCGGAAAGATGAAAGATGAAACAATGCGGAAAGATGAAAGATGAAACAATGCGGAAAGATGAAAGATGAAAGAATGCGGAAAGATGAAAGATGAAACAATGCGGAAAGATGAAAGATGAAACAATGCGGAAAGATGAAAGATGAAAAAATGCGGAAAGATGAAAGATGAAACAATGCGGAAAGATGAAAGATGAAAGAATGCGGAAGATGAAAGATGAAACAATGCGGAAAGATGAAAGATGAAACAATGCGGAAAGATGAAAGATGAAAGAATGCGGAAAGACGAAAGATGAAACAATGCGGAAAGATGAAAGATGAAACAATGCGGAAAGATGAAAGATGAAACAATGCGGAAAGATGAAACAATGCGGAAAGATGAAACAATGCGGAAAGATGAAACAATGCGGAAAGATGAAACAATGCGGAAAGATGAAAGATGAAACAATGCGGAAAGATGAAACAATGCGGAAAGATGAAACAATGCGGAAAGATGAAACAATGCGGAAAGATGAAACAATGCGGAAAGATGAAAGATGAAAGAATGCGGAAAGATGAAAGATGAAACAATGCGGAAAGATGAAAGATGAAACAATGCGGAAAGATGAAAGATGAAAGAATGCGGAAAGATGAAAGATGAAACATTGCGGAAAGATGAAAGATGAAACAATGCGGAAAGATGAAAGATGAAAGAATGCGGAAAGATGAAAGATGAAAGAATGCGGAAAGATGAAAGATGAAACAATGCGGAAAGATGAAAGATGAAACAATGCGGAAAGATGAAAGGTGAAAGAATGCGGAAAGATGAAAGATGAAAGAATGCGGAAAGATGAAAGATGAAACAATGCGGAAAGATGAAAGATGAAAGAATGCGGAAGATGAAAGATGAAACAATGCGGAAAGATGAAACAATGCGGAAAGATGAAAGATGAAACAATGCAGAAAGATGAAAGATGAAACAATGCGGAAAGATGAAAGATGAAAGATGAAACAATGCGGAAAGATGAAATATGAAACAATGCGGAAAGATGAAAGATGAAACAATGCGGAAAGATGAAAGATGAAAGAATGCGGAAAGATGAAAGATGAAACAATGCGGAAAGATGAAAGATGAAAAAATGCGGAAAGATGAAAGATGAAACAATGCGGAAAGATGAAAGATGAAACAATGCGGAAAGATGAAACAATGCGGAAAGATGAAACAATGCGGAAAGATGAAAGATGAAAAAATGCGGAAAGATGAAAGATGAAACAATGCGGAAAGATGAAAGATGAAAGAATGCGGAAGATGAAAGATGAAACAATGCGGAAAGATGAAAGATGAAAGAATGCGGAAAGATGAAAGATGAAACAATGCGGAAAGATGAAAGATGAAACAATGCGGAAAGATGAAAGATGAAAGAATGCGGAAGATGAAAGATGAAACAATGCGGAAAGATGTAAGATGAAAGAATGCGGAAAGATGAAAGATGAAACAATGCGGAAAGATGAAAGATGAAACATTGCGGAAAGATGAAAGATGAAACAATGCAGAAAGATGAAAGATGAAACAATGCGGAAAGATGAAAGATGAAAGAATGCGGAAAAATGAAAGATGAAACAATGCCGAAAGATGAAAGATGAAACAATGCGGAAAGATGAAAGATGAAACAATGCGGAAAGATGAAACAATGCGGAAAGATGAAACAATGCGGAAAGATGAAAGATGAAACAATGCGGAAAGATGAAAGATGAAACAATGCGAAAAGATGAAAGATGAAACAATGCGGAAAGATGAAACAATGCGGAAAGATGAAAGATGAAACAATGCGGAAAGATGAAACAATGCGGAAAGATGAACCAATGCGGAAAGATGAAACAATGCGGAAAGATGAAAGATGAAAGAATGCGGAAAGATGAAAGATGAAACAATGCGGAAAGATGAAAGATGAAAGAATGGGGAAAGATGAAAGATGAAACAATGCGGAAAGATGAAAGATGAAACAATGCGGAAAGATGAAAGATGAAAGAATGCGGAAGATGAAAGATGAAACAATGCGGAAAGATGTAAGATGAAAGAATGCGGAAAGATGAAAGATGAAACAATGCGGAAAGATGAAAGATGAAACATTCCGGAAAGATGAAAGATGAAACAATGCGGAAAGATGAAAGATGAAAGAATGCGGAAAGATGAAAGATGAAACAATGCGGAAAGATGAAAGATGAAACAATGCGGAAAGATGAAACAATGCGGAAAGATGAAACAATGCGGAAAGATGAAAGATGAAAAAATGCGGAAAGATGAAAGATGAAACAATGCGGAAAGATGAAAGATGAAAGAATGCGGAAGATGAAAGATGAAACAATGCGGAAAGATGAAAGATGAAAAAATGCGGAAAGATGAAAGATGAAACAATGCGGAAAGATGAAAGATGAAAGAATGCGGAAGATGAAAGATGAAACAATGCGGAAAGATGAAAGATGAAACAATGCGGAAAGATGAAAGATGAAAGAATGCGGAAAGATGAAAGATGAAACAATGCGGAAAGATGAAAGATGAAACATTGCGGAAAGATGAAAGATGAAACAATGCGGAAAGATGAAAGATGAAAGAATGCGGAAAGATGAAAGATGAAACAATGCAGAAAGATGAAAGATGAAACAATGCGGAAAGATGAAAGATGAAAGAATGCGGAAAGATGAAAGATGAAACAATGCCGAAAGATGAAAGATGAAACAATGCGGAAAGATGAAAGATGAAACAATGCGGAAAGATGAAACAATGCGGAAAGATGAAAGATGAAACAATGCGGAAAGATGAAAGATGAAACAATGCGAAAAGATGAAAGATGAAACAATGCGGAAAGATGAAACAATGCGGAAAGATGAAAGATGAAACAATGCGGAAAGATGAAACAATGCGGAAAGATGAACCAATGCGGAAAGATGAAACAATGCGGAAAGATGAAAGATGAAAGAATGCGGAAAGATGAAAGATGAAACAATGCGGAAAGATGAAAGATGAAAGAATGGGGAAAGATGAAAGATGAAACAATGCGGAAAGATGAAAGATGAAACAATGCGGAAAGATGAAAGATGAAAGAATGCGGAAAGATGAAAGATGAAACAATGCGGAAAGATGAAAGATGAAACAATGCGGAAAGATGAAAGATGAACAATGCGGAAAGATCAAACAATGCGGAAAGATGAAACAATGCGGAAAGATGAAAGATGAAACAATGCGGAAAGATGAAAGATGAAACAATGCGGAAAGATGAAAGATGAAACAATGCGGAAAGATGAAAGATGAAAGAATGCGGAAAGATGAAAGATGAAACATTGCGGAAAGATGAAAGATGAAACAATGCGGAAAGATGAAAGATGACAGAATGCGGAAAGATGAAAGATGAAACAATGCGGAAAGATGAAAGATGAAACAATGCGGAAAGATGAAAGATGAAACAATGCGGAAAGATGAAAGATGAAAGAATGCGGAAAGATGAAAGATGAAACAATGCGGAAAGATGAAAGATGAAAGAATGCGGAAGATGAAAGATGAAACAATGCGGAAAGATGAAACAATGCGGAAAGATGAAAGATGAAACAATGCAGAAAGATGAAAGATGAAACAATGCGGAAAGATGAAAGATGAAAGATGAAACAATGCGGAAAGATGAAATATGAAACAATGCGGAAGAATGAAAGATGAAACAATGCGGAAAGATGAAAGATGAAAGAATGCGGAAAGATGAAAGATGAAACAATGCGGAAAGATGAAAGATGAAAAAATGCGGAAAGATGAAAGATGAAACAATGCGGAAAGATGAAAGATGAAACAATGCGGAAAGATGAAACAATGCGGAAAGATGAAACAATGCGGAAAGATGAAAGATGAAAAAATGCGGAAAGATGAAAGATGAAACAATGCGGAAAGATGAAAGATGAAAGAATGCGGAAGATGAAAGATGATACAATGCGGAAAGATGAAAGATGAAAGAATGCGGAAAGATGAAAGATGAAACAATGCGGAAAGATGAAACATTGCGGAAAGATGAAAGATGAAACAATGCGGAAAGATTAAAGATGAAAGAATGCGGAAAGATGAAAGATGAAACAATGCAGAAAGATGAAAGATGAAACAATGCGGAAAGATGAAAGATGAAAGAATGCGGAAAGATGAAAGATGAAACAATGCCGAAAGATGAAAGATGAAACAATGCGGAAAGATGAAAGATGAAACAATGCGGAAAGATGAAACAATGCGGAAAGATGAAAGATGAAACAATGCGGAAAGATGAAAGATGAAACAATGCGAAAAGATGAAAGATGAAACAATGCGGAAAGATGAAACAATGCGGAAAGATGAAAGATGAAACAATGCGGAAAGATGAAACAATGCGGAAAGATGAACCAATGCGGAAAGATGAAACAATGCGGAAAGATGAAAGATGAAAGAATGCGGAAAGATGAAAGATGAAACAATGCGGAAAGATGAAAGATGAAAGAATGGGGAAAGATGAAAGATGAAACAATGCGGAAAGATGAAAGATGAAACAATGCGGAAAGATGAAAGATGAAAGAATGCGGAAGATGAAAGATGAAACAATGCGGAAAGATGTAAGATGAAAGAATGCGGAAAGATGAAAGATGAAACAATGCGGAAAGATGAAAGATGAAAGAATGCGGAAAGATGAAAGATGAAACAATGCGGAAAGATGAAAGATGAAACAATGCGGAAAGATGAAACAATGCGGAAAGATGAAACAATTCGGAAAAATGAAACAATGCGAAAAGATAAAACAATGCGGAAAGATGAAACAATGCGGAAAGATGAAAGATGAAACAATGCGGAAAGATGAAAAATGAAAAAATGCGGAAAGATGAAAGATGAAAGAATGCGGAAAGATGAAAGATGAAACAATGCGGAAAGATGAAAGATGAAACATTGCGGAAAGATGAAAGATGAAACAATGCGGAAAGATGAAAGATGAAAGAATGCGGAAAGATGAAAGATGAGACAATGCGGAAAGATGAAAGATGAAACAATGCGGAAAGATGAAAGATGAAACAATGCGGAAAGATGAAAGATGAAACAATGCGGAAAGATGAAACAATGCGGAAAGATGAAACAATGCGGAAAGATGAAACAATGCGGAAAGATGAAACAATGCGGAAAGATGAAACAATGCGGAAAGATGATACAATGCGGAAAGATGAAAGATGAAACAATGCGGAAAGATGAAAGATGAAACAATGCGGAAAGATGAAAGATGAAAGAATGCGGAAAGATGAAAGATGAAACAATGCGGAAAGATGAAAGATGAAACAATGCGGAAAGATGAAAGATGAAAGAATGCGGAAAGATGAAAGATGAAACAATGCGGAAAGATGAAAGATGAAACAATGAGGAAAGATGAAAGATGAAACAATGCGGAAAGATGAAAGATGAAACAATGCGGAAAGATGAAAGATGAAACAATGCGGAAAGAAGAAAGATGAAACAATGCGGAAAGATGAAAGATGAAACAATGCGGAAAGATGAAAGATGAAACAATGCGGAAAGATGAAACAATGCGGAAAGATGAAACAATGCGGAAAGATGAAACAATGCGGAAAGATGAAACAATGCGGAAAGATGAAAGATGAAAGAATGCGGAAAGATGAAAGATGAAACAATGCGGAAAGATGAAAGATGAAACAATGCGGAAAGATGAAAGATGAAAGAATGCGGAAAGATGAAAGATGAAACATTGCGGAAAGATGAAAGATGAAACAATGCGGAAAGATGAAAGATGAAAGAATGCGGAAAGATGAAAGATGAAACAATGCGGAAAGATGAAAGATGAAACAATGCGGAAAGATGAAAGATGAAAGAATGCGGAAAGATGAAAGATGAAAGAATGGCGAAAGATGAAAGATGAAACAATGCGGAAAGATGAAAGATGAAAGCATGCGGAAGATGAAAGATGAAACAATGCGGAAAGATGAAAGATGAAACAATGCGGAAAGATGAAAGATGAAACAATGCGGAAAGATGAAACAATCCGGAAAGATGAAAGATGAAAAAATGCGGAAAGATGAAAGATGAAACAATGCGGAAAGATGAAAGATGAAAGAATGCGGAAGATGAAAGATGAAACAATGCGGAAAGATGAAAGATGAAACAATGCGGAAAGATGAAAGATGAAAGAATGCGGAAAGATGAAAGATGAAACAATGCGGAAAGATGAAAGATGAAACATTGCGGAAAGATGAAAGATGAAACAATGCGGAAAGATGAAAGATGAAAGAATGCGGAAAGATGAAAGATGAAACAATGCGGAAAGACGAAAGATGAAACAATGCGGAAAGATGAAAGATGAAACAATGCGGAAAGATGAAAGATGAAACAATGCGGAAAGATGAAACAATGCGGAAAGATGAAAGATGAAACAATGCGGAAAGATGAAACAATGCGGAAAGATGAAACAATGCGGAAAGATGGAACAATGCGGAAAGATGAAACAATGCGGAAAGATGAAAGATGAAACAATGCGGAAAGATGAAAGATGAAACAATGCGGAAAGATGAAAGATGAAACAATGCGGAAAGATGAAACAATGCGGAAAGATGAAAGACGAAACAATGCGGAAAGATGAAACAATGCGGAAAGATGAAACAATGCGGAAAGATGAAACAATGCGGAAAGATGAAACAATGCGGAAAGATGAAACAATGCGGAAAGATGAAAGATGAAAGAATGTGGAAAGATGAAAGATGAAACAATGCGGAAAGATGAAACAATGCGGAAAGATGAAAGATGAAACAATGCGGAAAGATGAAAGATGAAACAATGCGGAAAGATGAAAGATGAAACAATGCGGAAAGATGAAAGATGAAACAATGCGGAAAGATGAAAGATGAAACAATGCGGAAAGATGAAAGATGAAACAATGCGGAAAGATGAAAGATGAAACAATGCGGAAAGATGAAAGATGAAACAATGCGGAAAGATGAAAGATGAAACAATGCGGAAAGATGAAACAATGCGGAAAGATGAAACAATGCGGAAAGATGGAACAATGCGGAAAGATGAAACAATGCGGAAAGATGAAAGATGAAACAATGCGGAAAGATGAAAGATGAAACAATGCGGAAAGATGAAAGATGAAACAATGCGGAAAGATGAAAGACGAAACAATGCGGAAAGATGAAACAATGCGGAAAGATGAAACAATGCGGAAAGATGAAACAATGCGGAAAGATGAAACAATGCGGAAAGATGAAACAATGCGGAAAGATGAAAGATGAAAGAATGCGGAAAGATGAAAGATGAAACAATGCGGAAAGATGAAACAATGCGGAAAGATGAAAGATGAAACAATGCGGAAAGATGAAAGATGAAACAATGCGGAAAGATGAAAGATGAAACAATGCGGAAAGATGAAAGATGAAACAATGCGGAAAGATGAAAGATGAAAGAATGCGGAAAGATGAAAGATGAAACAATGCGGAAAGATGAAAGATGAAACAATGAGGAAAGATGAAAGATGAAACAATGCGGAAAGATGAAAGATGAAACAATGCGGAAAGATGAAAGATGAAACAATGCGGAAAGATGAAAGATGAAACAATGCGGAAAGATGAAAGATGAAACAATGCGGAAAGATGAAAGATGAAACAATGCGGAAAGATGAAAGATGAAAGAATGCGGAAAGATGAAAGATGAAACAATGCGGAAAGATGAAAGATGAAACAATGCGGAAAGATGAAAGATGAAACAATGCGGAAAGATGAAAGATGAAAGAATGCGGAAAGATGAAAGATGAAACAATGCGGAAAGATGAAACAATTCGGAAAGATGAAACAATGCGGAAAGATGAAACAATGCGGAAAGATGAAACAATGCGGAAAGATGAAACAATGCGGAAAGATGAAACATGAAACAATGCGGAAAGATGAAAGATGAAAAAATGCGGAAAGATGAAAGATGAAACAATGCGGAAAGATGAAAGATGAAAGAATGCGGAAGATGAAAGATGAAACAATGCGGAAAGATGAAAGATGAAAGAATGCGGAAAGATGAAAGATGAAACAATGCGGAAAGATGAAAGATGAAAGAATGCGGAAAGATGAAAGATGAAACAATGCGGAAAGATGAAAGATGAAACAATGCGGAAAGATGAAAGATGAAAGAATGCGGAAAGATGAAAGATGAAACAATGCGGAAAGATGAAAGATGAAACAATGCGGAAAGATGAAAGATGAAACAATGCGGAAAGATGAAAGATGAAAGAATGCGGAAAGATGAAAGATGAAACAATGCGGAAAGATGAGACAATGCGGAAAGATGAAACAATGCAGAAAGGTGAAACAATGCGGAAAGATGAAACAGTGCGGAAAGATGAAACAATGCGGAAAGATGAAACAATGCTGAAAGATGAAACAATGCGGAAAGATGAAACAATGCGGAAAGATGAAACAATGCGGAAAGATGAAACAATGCGGAAAGATGAAACAATGCGGAAAGATGAAACAATGCGGGAAGATGAAAGATGAAACAATGCGGAAAGATGAAAGATGAAACAATGCGGAAAGATGAAAGATGAAACAATGCGGAAAGATGAAAGATGAAAGAATGCGGAAAGATGAAAGATGAAACAATGCGGAAAGATGAGACAATGCGGAAAGATGAAACAATGCAGAAAGGTGAAACAATGCGGAAAGATGAAACAATGCGGAAAGATGAAACAATGCGGAAAGATGAAACAATGCTGAAAGATGAAACAATGCGGAAAGATGAAACAATGCGGAAAGATGAAACAATGCGGAAAGATGAAACAATGCGGAAAGATGAAACAATGCGGAAAGATGAAACAATGCGGGAAGATGAAAGATGAAACAATGCGGAAAGATGAAAGATGAAACAATGCGGAAAGATGAAAGATGAAAGAATGCGGAAAGATGAAAGATGAAACAATGCGGAAAGATGAAAGATGAAAGAATGCGGAAAGATGAAAGATGAAACAATGCGGAAAGATGAAAGAATGCGGAAGATGAAAGATGAAACAATGCGGAAAGATGAAAGATGAAACAATGCGGAAAGATGAAAGATGAAACAATGCGGAAAGATGAAAGATGAAAGAATGCGGAAAGATGAAAGATGAAACAATGCGGAAATATGAAAGATGAAAGATGAAAGAATGCGGAAAGATGAAAGATGAAACAATGCGGAAAGGTGAAAGATGAAAAAATGCGGAAAGATGAAAGATGAAACAATGCGGAAAGATGAAACAATGCGGAAAGATGAAACAATGCGGAAAGATGAAAGATGAAACAATGCGGAAAGATGAAAGATGAAACAATGCGGAAAGATGAAACAATGCGGAAAGATGAAAGATGAAACAATGCGGAAAGATGAAAGATGAAAGAATGCGGAAAGATGACAGATGAAACAATGCGGAAAGATGAAAGATGAAAAAATGCGGAAAGATGAAAGATGAAACAATGCGGAAAGATGAAACAATGCGGAAAGATGAAAGATGAAACAATGCGGAAAGATGAAAGATGAAACAATGCGGAAAGATGAAAGATGAAACAATGCGGAAAGATGAAAGATGAAACATTGCGGAAAGATGAAAGATGAAACAATGCGGAAAGATGAAAGATGAAAGAATGCGGAAAGATGAAAGATGAAACAATGCGGAAAGATGAAAGATGAAACAATGCGGAAAGATGAAAGATGAAACAATGCGGAAAGATGAAACAATGCGGAAAGATGAAACAATGCGGAAAGATGAAACAATGCGGAAAGATGAAACAATGCGGAAAGATGAAACAATGCGGAAAGATGAAACAATGCGGAAAGATGAAACAATGCGGAAAGATGAAACAATGCGGAAAGATGAAACAATGCGGAAAGATGAAACAATGCGGAAAGATGAAAGATGAAAGAATGCGGAAAGATGAAAGATGAAAGAATGCGGAAAGATGAAAGATCAAACATTGCGGAAAGATGAAAGATGAAACAATGCGGAAAGATGAAAGATGAAAGAATGCGGAAAGATGAAAGATGAAAGAATGCGGAAAGATGAAAGATGAAACAATGCGGAAAGATGAAAGATGAAACAATGCGGAAAGATGAAAGATGAAACAATGCGGAAAGATGAAAGATGAAACAATGCGGAAAGATGAAAGATGAAAAAATGCGGAAAGATGAAAGATGAAACAATGCGGAAAGATGAAAGATGAAAGAATGCGGAAGATGAAAGATGAAACAATGCGGAAAGATGAAAGATGAAACAATGCGGAAAGATGAAAGATGAAAGAATGCGGAAAGATGAAAGATGAAACAATGCGGAAAGATGAAAGATGAAAGAATGCGGAAGATGAAAGATGAAACAATGCGGAAAGATGAAAGATGAAACAATGCGGAAAGATGAAAGATGAAAGAATGCGGAAAGATGAAAGATGAAAGAATGCGGAAAGATGAAAGATGAAACAATGCGGAAAGATGAAACAATGCGGAAAGATGAAACAATGCGGAAAGATGAAACAATGCGGAAAGATGAAAGATGAAACAATGCGGAAAGATGAAAGATGAAAAAATGCGGAAAGATGAAAGATGAAACAATGCTGAAAGATGAAAGATGAACGAATGCGGAAGATGAAAGATGAAACAATGCGGAAAGATGAAAGATGAAACAATGCGGAAAGATGAAAGATGAAAGAATGCGGAAAGATGAAAGATGAAACAATGCGGAAAGATGAAAGATGAAACATTGCGGAAAGATGAAAGATGAAACAATGCGGAAAGATGAAAGATGAAAGAATGCGGAAAGATGAAAGATGAAACAATGCGGAAAGATGAAAGATGAAACAATGCGGAAAGATGAAAGATGAAACAATGCGGAAAGATGAAACAATGCGGAAAGATGAAAGATGAAAGAATGCGGAAAGATGAAAGATGAAACAATGCGGAAAGATGAAAGATGAAACAATGCGGAAAGATGAAAGATGAAACAATGCGGAAAGATGAAAGATGAAACAATGCGGAAAGATGAAAGATGAAAGAATGCGGAAAGATGAAAGATGAAACAATGCGGAAAGATGAAAGATGAAAAAATGCGGAAAGATGAAAGATGAAACAATGCGGAAAGATGAAATATGAAACAATGCGGAAAGATGAAAGATGAAAGAATGCGGAAAGATGAAAGATGAAAAAATGCGGAAAGATGAAAGATGAAACAATGCGGAAAGATGAAAGATGAAAGAATGCGGAAGATGAAAGATGAAACAATGCGGAAAGATGAAAGATGAAACAATGCGGAAAGATGAAAGATGAAAGAATGCGGAAAGATGAAAGATGAAACAATGCGGAAAGATGAAAGATGAAACATTGCGGAAAGATGAAAGATGAAACAATGCGGAAAGATGAAAGATGAAAGAATGCGGAAAGATGAAAGATGAAACAATGCGGAAAGATGAAAGATGTAACAATGCGGAAAGATGAAAGATGAAACAATGCGGAAAGATGAAACAATGCGGAAAGATGAAACAATGCGGAAAGATGAAACAATGCGGAAAGATGAAACAATGCGGAAAGATGAAACAATGCGGAAAGATGAAACAATGCGGAAAGATGAAACAATGCGGAAAGATGAAAGATGAAAGAATGCGGAAAGATGAAAGATGAAACATTGCGGAAAGATGAAAGATGAAACAATGCGGAAAGATGAAAGATGAAAGAATGCGGAAAGATGAAAGATGAAAGAATGCGGAAAGATGAAAGATGAAACAATGCGGAAAGATGAAAGATGAAACAATGCGGAAAGATGAAAGATGAAACAATGCGGAAAGATGAAAGATGAAAGAATGCGGAAAGATGAAAGATGAAAGAATGCGGAAAGATGAAAGATGAAACAATGCGGAAAGATGAAAGATGAAAGAATGCGGAAGATGAAAGATGAAACAATCCGGAAAGATGAAAGATGAAACAATGCGGAAAGATGAAAGATGAAATATTGCGGAAAGATGAAAGATGAAACAATGCGGGAAGATGAAAGATGAAAGAATGCGGAAAGATGAAAGATGAAACAATGCGGAAAGATGAAAGATGAAAGAATGCGGAAAGATGAAAGATGAAACAATGCGGAAAGATGAAAGATGAAACAATGCGGAAAGATGAAACAATGCGGAAAGATGAAACAATTCGGAAAAATGAAACAATGCGGAAAGATAAAACAATGCGGAAAGATGAAACAATGCGGAAAGATGAAAGATGAAACAATGCGGAAAGATGAAAAATGAAAAAATGCGGAAAGATGAAAGATGAAAGAATGCGGAAAGATGAAAGATGAAACAATGCGGAAAGATGAAAGATGAAACATTGCGGAAAGATGAAAGATGAAACAATGCGGAAAGATGAAAGATGAAAGAATGCGGAAAGATGAAAGATGAAACAATGCGGAAAGATGAAAGATGAAACAATGCGGAAAGATGAAAGATGAAACAATGCGGAAAGATGAAAGATGAAACAATGCGGAAAGATGAAACAATGGGGAAAGATGAAACAATGCGGAAAGATGAAACAATGCGGAAAGATGAAACAATGCGGAAAGATGAAACAATGCGGAAAGATGAAAGATGAAAAAATGCGGAAATATGAAAGATGAAACAATGCGGAAAGATGAAAGATGAAAGAATGCGGAAGATGAAAGATGAAACAATGCGGAAAGATGAAACAATGCGGAAAGATGAAAGATGAAACAATGCGGAAAGATGAAAGATGAAACAATGCGGAAAGATGAAAGATGAAACAAAGCGGAAAGATGAAAGATGAAACAATGCGGAAAGATGAAAGATGAAACAATGCGGAAAGATGAAAGATGAAACAATGCGGAAAGATGAAACAATGCGGAAAGATGAAACAATGCGGAAAGATGAAACAATGCGGAAAGATGAAAGATGAAACAATGCGGAAAGATGAAAGATGAAACAATGCGGAAAGATGAAACAATGCGGAAAGATGAAAGATGAAACAATGCGGAAAGATGAAACAATGCGGAAAGATGAAACAATGCGGAAAGATGAAACAATGCGGAAAGATGAAACAATGCGGAAAGATGAAACAATGCGGAAAGATGAAACAATGCGGAAAGATGAAAGATGAAAGAATGCGGAAAAATGAAAGATGAAACAATGCGGAAAGATGAAAGATGAAAGAATGCGGAAAGATGAAAGATGAAACAATGCGGAAAGATGAAAGATGAAACATTGCGGAAAGATGAAAGATGAAAAAATGCGGAAAGATGAAAGATGAAAGAATGCGGAAAGATGAAAGATGAAACAATGCGGAAAGATGAAAGATGAAACAATGCGGAAAGATGAAAGATAAAACAAAGCGGAAAGATGAAAGATGAAACAATGCGGAAAGATGAAAGATGAAACAATGCGGAAAGATGAAAGATGAAACAATGCGGAAAGATGAAAGATGAAACAATGCGGAAAGATGAAAGATGAAACAATGCGGAAAGATGAAACAATGCGGAAAGATGAAACAATTCGGAAAGATGAAACAATGCGGAAAGATGAAACAATGCGGAAAGATGAAACAATGCGGAAAGATGAAAGATGAAACAATGCGGAAAGATGAAAAATGAAAAAATGCGGAAAGATGAAAGATGAAAGAATGCGGAAAGATGAAAGATGAAACAATGCGGCAAGATGAAAGATGAAACATTGCGGAAAGATGAAAGATGAAACAATGCGGAAAGATGAAAGATGAAAGAATGCGGAAAGATGAAAGATGAAACAATGCGGAAAGATGAAAGATGAAACAATGCGGAAAGATGAAAGATGAAACAATGCGGAAAGATGAAAGATGAAACAATGCGGAAAGATGAAACAATGCGGAAAGATGAAACAATGCGGAAAGATGAAACAATGCGGAAAGATGAAACAATGCGGAAAGATGAAACAATGCGGAAAGATGAAACAATGCGGAAAGATGAAACAATGCGGAAAGATGAAACAATGCGGAAAGATGAAACAATGCGGAAAGATGAAACAATGCGGAAAGATGAAACAATGCGGAAAGATGAAACAATGCGGAAAGATGAAACAATGCGGAAAGATGAAACAATGCGGAAAGATGAAACAATGCGGAAAGATGAAACAATGCGGAAAGATGAAACAATGCGGAAAGATGAAACAATGCGGAAAGATGAAACAATGCGGAAAGATGAAACAATGCGGAAAGATGAAACAATGCGGAAAGATGAAACAATGCGGAAAGATGAAACAATGCGGAAAGATGAAACAATGCGGAAAGATGAAACAATGCGGAAAGATGAAACAATGCGGAAAGATGAAACAATGCGGAAAGATGAAACAATGCGGAAAGATGAAACAATGCGGAAAGATGAAACAATGCGGAAAGATGAAACAATGCGGAAAGATGAAACAATGCGGAAAGATGAAACAATGCGGAAAGATGAAACAATGCGGAAAGATGAAACAATGCGGAAAGATGAAACAATGCGGAAAGATGAAACAATGCGGAAAGATGAAAGATGAAAAAATGCGGAAAGATGAAAGATGAAACAATGCGGAAAGATGAAAGATGAAAGAATGCGGAAGATGAAAGATGAAACAATGCAGAAAGATGAAAGATGAAACAATGCGGAAAGATGAAAGATGAAACAATGCGGAAAGATGAAAGATGAAACAATGCGGAAAGATGAAAGATGAAACAATGCGGAAAGATGAAAGATGAAACAATGCGGAAAGATGAAACAATGCGGAAAGATGAAACAATGCGGAAAGATGAAACAATGCGGAAAGATGAAACAATGCGGAAAGATGAAACAATGCGGAAAGATGAAACAATGCGGAAAGATGAAACAATGCGGAAAGATGAAACAATGCGGAAAGATGAAACAATGCGGAAAGATGAAACAATGCGGAAAGATGAAACAATGCGGAAAGATGAAACAATGCGGAAAGATGAAAGATGAAAGAATGCGGAAAGATGAAAGATGAAAGAATGCGGAAAGATGAAAGATCAAACATTGCGGAAAGATGAAAGATGAAACAATGCGGAAAGATGAAAGATGAAACAATGCGGAAAGATGAAAGATGAAACAATGCGGAAAGATGAAAGATGAAACAATGCGGAAAGATGAAAGATGAAACAATGCGGAAAGATGAAAGATGAAAAAATGCGGAAAGATGAAAGATGAAACAATGCGGAAAGATGAAAGATGAAAGAATGCGGAAGATGAAAGATGAAACAATGCGGAAAGATGAAAGATGAAACAATGCGGAAAGATGAAAGATGAAAGAATGCGGAAAGATGAAAGATGAAACAATGCGGAAAGATGAAAGATGAAAGAATGCGGAAGATGAAAGATGAAACAATGCGGAAAGATGAAAGATGAAACAATGCGGAAAGATGAAAGATGAAAGAATGCGGAAAGATGAAAGATGAAAGAATGCGGAAAGATGAAAGATGAAACAATGCGGAAAGATGAAACAATGCGGAAAGATGAAACAATGCGGAAAGATGAAACAATGCGGAAAGATGAAAGATGTAACAATGCGGAAAGATGAAAGATGAAAAAATGCGGAAAGATGAAAGATGAAACAATGCTGAAAGATGAAAGATGAACGAATGCGGAAGATGAAAGATGAAACAATGCGGAAAGATGAAAGATGAAACAATGCGGAAAGATGAAAGATGAAAGAATGCGGAAAGATGAAAGATGAAACAATGCGGAAAGATGAAAGATGAAACATTGCGGAAAGATGAAAGATGAAACAATGCGGAAAGATGAAAGATGAAAGAATGCGGAAAGATGAAAGATGAAACAATGCGGAAAGATGAAAGATGAAACAATGCGGAAAGATGAAAGATGAAACAATGCGGAAAGATGAAACAATGCGGAAAGATGAAAGATGAAAGAATGCGGAAAGATGAAAGATGAAACAATGCGGAAAGATGAAAGATGAAACAATGCGGAAAGATGAAAGATGAAACAATGCGGAAAGATGAAAGATGAAACAATGCGGAAAGATGAAAGATGAAAGAATGCGGAAAGATGAAAGATGAAACAATGCGGAAAGATGAAAGATGAAAAAATGCGGAAAGATGAAAGATGAAACAATGCGGAAAGATGAAATATGAAACAATGCGGAAAGATGAAAGATGAAAGAATGCGGAAAGATGAAAGATGAAAAAATGCGGAAAGATGAAAGATGAAACAATGCGGAAAGATGAAAGATGAAAGAATGCGGAAGATGAAAGATGAAACAATGTGGAAAGATGAAAGATGAAACAATGCGGAAAGATGAAAGATGAAAGAATGCGGAAAGATGAAAGATGAAACAATGCGGAAAGATGAAAGATGAAACATTGCGGAAAGATGAAAGATGAAACAATGCGGAAAGATGAAAGATGAAAGAATGCGGAAAGATGAAAGATGAAACAATGCGGAAAGATGAAAGATGTAACAATGCGGAAAGATGAAAGATGAAACAATGCGGAAAGATGAAACAATGCGGAAAGATGAAACAATGCGGAAAGATGAAACAATGCGGAAAGATGAAACAATGCGGAAAGATGAAACAATGCGGAAAGATGAAACAATGCGGAAAGATGAAACAATGCGGAAAGATGAAACAATGCGGAAAGATGAAACAATGCGGAAAGATGAAAGATGAAAGAATGCGGAAAGATGAAAGATGAAACATTGCGGAAAGATGAAAGATGAAACAATGCGGAAAGATGAAAGATGAAAGAATGCGGAAAGATGAAAGATGAAAGAATGCGGAAAGATGAAAGATGAAACAATGCGGAAAGATGAAAGATGAAACAATGCGGAAAGATGAAAGATGAAACAATGCGGAAAGATGAAAGATGAAAGATGAAACAATGCGGAAAGATGAAACAATGCGGAAAGATGAAACAATGCGGAAAGATGAAACAATGCGGAAAGATGAAACAATGCGGAAAGATGAAACAATGCGGAAAGATGAAACAATGCGGAAAGATGAAACAATGCGGAAAGATGAAACAATGCGGAAAGATGAAACAATGCGGAAAGATGAAACAATGCGGAAAGATGAAACAATGCGGAAAGATGAAACAATGCGGAAAGATGAAAGATGAAAAAGTGCGGAAAGATGAAAGATGAAACAATGCGGAAAGATGAAAGATGAAACAATGCGGAAAGATGAAACAATGCGGAAAGATGAAACAATGCGGAAAGATGAAAGATGAAAAAATGCGGAAAGATGAAAGATGAAACAATGCGGAAAGATGAAAGATGAAAGAATGCGGAAGATGAAAGATGAAACAATGCGGAAAGATGAAAGATGAAACAATGCGGAAAGATGAAAGATTAAAGAATGCGGAAGATGAAAGATGAAACAATGCGGAAAGATGAAACAATGCGGAAAGATGAAACAATGCGGAAAGATGAAAGATGAAACAATGCGGAAAGATGAAACAATGCGGAAAGATGAAACAATGCGGAAAGATGAAACAATGCGGAAAGATGAAACAATGCGGAAAGATGAAACAATGCGGAAAGATGAAACAATGCGGAAAGATGAAACAATGCGGAAAGATGAAAGATGAAACAATGCGGAAAGATGAAAGATGAAAGAATGCGGAAAGATGAAAGATGAAACAATGCGGAAAGATGAAAGATGAAAGAATGCGGAAAGATGAAAGATGAAAGAATGCGGAAAGATGAAAGATGAAACAATGCGGAAAGATGAAAGATGAAACAATGCGGAAAGATGAAAGATGAAAAAATGCGGAAAGATGAAAGATGAAACAATGCGGAAAGATGAAACAATGCGGAAAGATGAAAGATGAAACAATGCGGAAAGATGAAAGATGAAACAATGCGGAAAGATGAAAGATGAAAGAATGCGGAAAGATGAAAGATGAAACAATGCGGAAAGATGAAAGATGAAACAATGCGGAAAGATGAAAGATGAAACAATGCGGAAAGATGAAAGATGAAACAATGCGGAAAGATGAAAGATGAAGCAATGCGGAAAGATGAAAGATGAAAGAATGCGGAAGATGAAAGATGAAACAATGCGGAAAGATGAAAGATGAAAGAATGCGGAAAGATGAAAGATGAAAGAATGCGGAAAGATGAAAGGTGAAACAATGAGGAAAGATGAAAGATGAAACAATGCGGAAAGATGAAAGATGAAACAATGCGGAAAAATGAAAGATGAAAGAATGCGGAAAGATGAAAGGTGAAACAATGCGGAAGGATGAAAGATGAAACAATGCGGAAAGATGAAAGATGAAACAATGCGGAAAGATGAAAGATGAAACAATGCGGAAAGATGAAAGATGAAAGAATGCGGAAAGATGAAAGATGAAAGATGAAAGATGAAACAATGCGGAAAGATGAAAGATGAAAGAATGCGGAAAGATGAAAGATGAAACAATGCGGAAAGATGAAAGATGAAACAATGCGGAAAGATGAAAGATGAAACAATGCGGAAAGATGAAAGATGAAACAATGCGGAAAGATGAAAGATGAAACAATGCGGAAAGATGAAAGATGAAAGAATGCGGAAGATGAAAGATGAAACAATGCGGAAAGATGAAAGATGAAAGAATGCGGAAAGATGAAAGATGAAAGAATGCGGAAAGATGAAAGGTGAAACAATGCGGAAGGATGAAAGATGAAACAATGCGGAAAGATGAAAGATGAAACAATGCGGAAAGATGAAAGATGAAACAATGCGGAAAAATGAAAGATGAAAGAATGCGGAAAGATGAAAGATGAAAGATGAAAGATGAAACAATGCGGAAAGATGAAAGATGAAAGAATGCGGAAGATGAAAGATGAAACAATGCGGAAAGATGAAAGATGAAACAATGCGGAAAGATGAAAGATGAAACAATGCGGAAAGATGAAAGATGAAACAATGCGGAAAGATGAAAGATGAAAGAATGCGGAAGATGAAAGATGAAACAATGCGGAAAGATGAAAGATGAAAGAATGCGGAAAGATGAAAGATGAAAGAATGCGGAAAGATGAAAGATGAAACAATGCGGAAAGATGAAAGATGAAACAATGCGGAAAGATGAAAGATGAAACAATGCGGAAAGATGAAAGATGAAAGAATGCGGAAAGATGAAAGATGAAAGATAAAAGATGAAACAATGCGGAAAGATGAAAGATGAAAGATGAAAGATGAAAGATGAAACAATGCGGAAAGATGAAACAATGCGGAAAGATGAAACAATGCGGAAAGATGAAACAATGCGGAAAGATGAAACAATGCGGAAAGATGAAACAATGCGGAAAGATGAAACAATGCGGAAAGATGAAACAATGCGGAAAGATGAAACAATGCGGAAAGATGAAACAATGCGGAAAGATGAAACTATGCGGAAAGATGAAAGATGAAAAAGTGCGGAAAGATGAAAGATGAAACAATGCGGAAAGATGAAAGATGAAAGAAAGCGGAAAGATGAAAGATTAAACAATGCGGAAAGATGAAAGATGAAACAATGCGGAAAGATGAAAGATGAAACAATGCGGAAAGATGAAAGATGAAACAATGCGGAAAGATGAAAGATGAAACAATGCGGAAAGATGAAAGATGAAACAATGCGGAAAGATGAAAGATGAAAGAATGCGGAAAGATGAAAGATGAAACAATGCGGAAAGATGAAAGATGAAAGACTGCGGAAAGATGAAGATGAAAAAATGCGGAAAGATGAAAGATGAAACAATGCGGAAAGATGAAAGATGAACGAATGCGGAAAGATGAAAGGATGAAACAATGCGGAAAGATGAAAGATGAAACAATGCGGAAAGATGAAAGATGAAAGAATGCGGAAAGATGAAAGATGAAACAATGCGGAAAGATGAAACAATGCGGAAAGATGAAACAATGCGGAAAGATGAAACAATGCGGAAAGATGAAACAATGCGGAAAGATGAAACAATGCGGAAAGATGAAACAATGCGGAAAGATGAAACAATGCGGAAAGATGAAACAATGCGGAAAGATGAAACAATGCGGAAAGATGAAACAATGCGGAAAGATGAAACTATGCGGAAAGATGAAACAATGCGGAAAGATGAAACAATGCGGAAAGATGAAACAATGCGGAAAGATGAAACAATGCGGAAAGATGAAACAATGCGGAAAGATGAAACAATGCGGAAAGATGAAACAATGCGGAAAGATGAAACAATGCGGAAAGATGAAACAATGCGGAAAGATGAAACAATGCGGAAAGATGAAACAATGCGGAAAGATGAAACAATGCGGAAAGATGAAAGATGAAAAAATGCGGAAAGATGAAAGATGAAACAATGCGGAAAGATGAAAGATGAAACAATGCGGAAAGATGAAAGATGAAAGAATGCGGAAGATGAAAGATGAAACAATGCGGAAAGATGAAACAATGCGGAAAGATGAAAGATGAAACAATGCGGAAAGATGAAAGATGAAACAATGCGGAAAGATGAAAGATGAAAGAATGCGGAAAGATGAAAGATGAAACAATGCGGAAAGATGAAAGATGAAAGAATGCGGAAAGATGAAAGATGAAAGAATGCGGAAAGATGAAAGATGAAACAATGCGGAAAGATGAAAGATGAAAGAATGCGGAAGATGAAAGATGAAACAATGCGGAAAGATGAAACAATGCGGAAAGATGAAAGATGAAACAATGCGGAAAGATGAAAGATGAAACAATGCGGAAAGATGAAAGATGAAAAAATGCGGAAAGATGAAAGATGAAACAATGCGGAAAGATGAAACAATGCGGAAAGATGAAAGATGAAACAATGCGGAAAGATGAAAGATGAAACAATGCGGAAAGATGAAAGATGAAAGAATGCGGAAAGATGAAAGATGAAACAATGCGGAAAGATGAAAGATGAAACAATGCGGAAAGATGAAAGATGAAACAATGCGGAAAGATGAAAGATGAAACAATGCGGAAAGATGAAAGATGAAGCAATGCGGAAAGATGAAAGATGAAACAATGCGGAAAGATGAAAGATGAAAAAATGCGGAAAGATGAAAGATGAAACAATGCGGAAAGATGAAACAATGCGGAAAGATGAAAGATGAAACAATGCGGAAAGATGAAAGATGAAAAAATGCGGAAAGATGAAAGATGAAAGAATGCGGATGATGAAAGATGAAACAATGCGGAAAGATGAAAGATGAAACAATGCGGAAAGATGAAAGATGAAAGAATGCGGAAGATGAAAGATGAAACAATGCGGAAAGATGAAACAATGCGGAAAGATGAAAGATGAAACAATGCGGAAAGATGAAAGATGAAACAATGCGGAAAGATGAAAGATGAAACAATGCGGAAAGATGAAAGATGAAACAATGCGGAAAGATGAAAGATGAAAGAATGCGGAAGATGAAAGATGAAACAATGCGGAAAGATGAAACAATGCGGAAAGATGAAAGATGAAACAATGCGGAAAGATGAAAGATGAAACAATGCGGAAAGATGAAAGATGAAAAAATGCGGAAAGATGAAAGATGAAACAATGCGGAAAGATGAAACAATGCGGAAAGATGAAACAATGCGGAAAGATGAAAGATGAAACAATGCGGAAAGATGAAAGATGAAAGAATGCGGAAAGATGAAAGATGAAACAATGCGGAAAGATGAAAGATGATACAATGCGGAAAGATGAAAGATGAAACAATGCGGAAAGATGAAAGATGAAACAATGCGGAAAGATGAAAGATGAAGCAATGCGGAAAGATGAAAGATGAAAGAATGCGGAAGATGAAAGATGAAACAATGCGGAAAGATGAAAGATGAAAGAATGCGGAAAGATGAAAGATGAAAGAATGCGGAAAGATGAAAGATGAAACAATGAGGAAAGATGAAAGATGAAACAATGCGGAAAGATGAAAGATGAAACAATGCGGAAAGATGAAAGATGAAAGAATGCGGAAAGATGAAAGGTGAAACAATGCGGAAGGATGAAAGATGAAACAATGCGGAAAGATGAAAGATGAAACAATGCGGAAAGATGAAAGATGAAACAATGCGGAAAGATGAAAGATGAAAGAATGCGGAAAGATGAAAGATGAAAGATGAAAGATGAAACAATGCGGAAAGATGAAAGATGAAAGAATGCGGAAAGATGAAAGATGAAACAATGCGGAAAGATGAAAGATGAAACAATGCGGAAAGATGAAAGATGAAACAATGCGGAAAGATGAAAGATGAAACAATGCGGAAAGATGAAAGATGAAACAATGCGGAAAGATGAAAGATGAAAGAATGCGGATGATGAAAGATGAAACAATGCGGAAAGATGAAAGATGAAAGAATGCGGAAAGATGAAAGATGAAAGAATGCGGAAAGATGAAAGGTGAAACAATGCGGAAGGATGAAAGATGAAACAATGCGGAAAGATGAAAGATGAAACAATGCGGAAAGATGAAAGATGAAACAATGCGGAAAGATGAAAGATGAAAGAATGCGGAAAGATGAAAGATGAAAGATGAAAGATGAAACAATGCGGAAAGATGAAACATGAAAGAATGCGGAAGATGAAAGATGAAACAATGCGGAAAGATGAAAGATGAAACAATACGGAAAGATGAAAGATGAAACAATGCGGAAAGATGAAAGATGAAACAATGCGGAAAGATGAAAGATGAAAGAATGCGGAAGATGAAAGATGAAACAATGCGGAAAGATGAAAGATGAAACAATGCGGAAAGATGAAAGATGAAAGAATGCGGAAGATGAAAGATGAAACAATGCGGAAAGATGAAACAATGCGGAAAGATGAAAGATGAAACAATGCGGAAAGATGAAAGATGAAACAATGCGGAAAGATGAAAGATGAAAGAATGCGGAAAGATGAAAGATGAAACAATGCGGAAAGATGAAAGATGAAAGAATGCGGAAAGATGAAAGATGAAAGAATGCGG
The DNA here is from genome assembly GCA_949152435.1 of Gastracanthus pulcherrimus. Classification (NCBI taxonomy): domain Eukaryota; kingdom Metazoa; phylum Arthropoda; class Insecta; order Hymenoptera; family Pteromalidae; genus Gastracanthus; species Gastracanthus pulcherrimus. Next base: position 841,680 of record CASCKD010000058.1, read on the forward strand.
AAAGATGAAAGATGAAACAATGCGGAAAGATGAAAGATGAAACAATGCGGAAAGATGAAAGATGAAAAAATGCGGAAAGATGAAAGATGAAACAATGCGGAAAGATGAAACAATGCGGAAAGATGAAAGATGAAACAATGCGGAAAGATGAAAGATGAAACAATGCGGAAAGATGAAAGATGAAAGAATGCGGAAAGATGAAAGATGAAACAATGCGGAAAGATGAAAGATGAAACAATGCGGAAAGATGAAAGATGAAACAATGCGGAAAGATGAAAGATGAAACAATGCGGAAAGATGAAAGATGAAGCAATGCGGAAAGATGAAAGATGAAAGAATGCGGAAGATGAAAGATGAAACAATGCGGAAAGATGAAAGATGAAAGAATGCGGAAAGATGAAAGATGAAAGAATGCGGAAAGATGAAAGATGAAACAATGAGGAAAGATGAAAGATGAAACAATGCGGAAAGATGAAAGATGAAACAATGCGGAAAGATGAAAGATGAAAGAATGCGGAAAGATGAAAGGTGAAACAATGCGGAAGGATGAAAGATGAAACAATGCGGAAAGATGAAAGATGAAACAATGCGGAAAGATGAAAGATGAAACAATGCGGAAAGATGAAAGATGAAAGAATGCGGAAAGATGAAAGATGAAAGATGAAAGATGAAACAATGCGGAAAGATGAAAGATGAAAGAATGCGAAAAGATGAAAGATGAAACAATGCGGAAAGATGAAAGATGAAACAATGCGGAAAGATGAAAGATGAAACAATGCGGAAAGATGAAAGATGAAACAATGCGGAAAGATGAAAGATGAAACAATGCGGAAAGATGAAAGATGAAAGAATGCGGAAGATGAAAGATGAAACAATGCGGAAAGATGAAAGATGAAAGAATGCGGAAAGATGAAAGATGAAAGAATGCGGAAAGATGAAAGGTGAAACAATGCGGAAGGATGAAAGATGAAACAATGCGGAAAGATGAAAGATGAAACAATGCGGAAAGATGAAAGATGAAACAATGCGGAAAGATGAAAGATGAAAGAATGCGGAAAGATGAAAGATGAAAGATGAAAGATGAAACAATGCGGAAAGATGAAACATGAAAGAATGCGGAAGATGAAAGATGAAACAATGCGGAAAGATGAAAGATGAAACAATGCGGAAAGATGAAAGATGAAACAATGCGGAAAGATGAAAGATGAAACAATGCGGAAAGATGAAAGATGAAAGAATGCGGAAGATGAAAGATGAAACAATGCGGAAAGATGAAAGATGAAAGAATGCGGAAAGATGAAAGATGAAACAATGCGGAAAGATGAAAGATGAAACAATGCGGAAAGATGAAAGATGAAACAATGCGGATAGATGAAAGATGAAACAATGCGGAAAGATGAAAGATGAAAGAATGCGGAAAGATGAAAGATGAAAGATAAAAGATGAAACAATGCGGAAAGATGAAAGATGAAAGATGAAAGATGAAAGAATGCGGAAAGATGAAAGATGAAAGAATGCGGAAGATGAAAGATGAAACAATGCGGAATGATGAAACAATGCGGAAAGATGAAAGATGAAACAAAGCGGAAAGATGAAAGATGAAAGAATGCGGAAAGATGAAAGATGAAAGAATGCGGAAAGATGAAAGATGAAAGAATGCGGAAAGATGAAAGATGAAACAATGCGGAAAGATGAAAGATGAAAGAATGCGGAAAGATGAAAGGATGAAACAATGCGGAAAGATGAAAGATGAAAGATGAAACAATGCGGAAAGATGAAACAATGCGGAAAGATGAAACAATGCGGAAAGATGAAACAATGCGGAAAGATGAAACAATGCGGAAAGATGAAACAATGCGGAAAGATGAAACAATGCGGAAAGATGAAACAATGCGGAAAGATGAAACAATGCGGAAAGATGAAACAATGCGGAAAGATGAAACAATGCGGAAAGATGAAACAATGCGGAAAGATGAAAGATGAAAAAGTGCGGAAAGATGAAAGATGAAACAATGCGGAAAGATGAAAGATGAAACAATGCGGAAAGATGAAACAATGCGGAAAGATGAAACAATGCGGAAAGATGAAAGATGAAAAAATGCGGAAAGATGAAAGATGAAACAATGCGGAAAGATGAAAGATGAAAGAATGCGGAAGATGAAAGATGAAACAATGCGGAAAGATGAAAGATGAAACAATGCGGAAAGATGAAAGATTAAAGAATGCGGAAGATGAAAGATGAAACAATGCGGAAAGATGAAACAATGCGGAAAGATGAAACAATGCGGAAAGATGAAAGATGAAACAATGCGGAAAGATGAAACAATGCGGAAAGATGAAACAATGCGGAAAGATGAAACAATGCGGAAAGATGAAACAATGCGGAAAGATGAAACAATGCGGAAAGATGAAACAATGCGGAAAGATGAAACAATGCGGAAAGATGAAACAATGCGGAAAGATGAAACAATGCGGAAAGATGAAACAATGCGGAAAGATGAAACAATGCGGAAAGATGAAACAATGCGGAAAGATGAAACAATGCGGAAAGATGAAACAATGCGGAAAGATGAAACAATGCGGAAAGATGAAACAATGCGGAAAGATGAAACAATGCGGAAAGATGAAACAATGCGGAAAGATGAAACAATGCGGAAAGATGAAACAATGCGGAAAGATGAAACAATGCGGAAAGATGAAACAATGCGGAAAGATGAAACAATGCGGAAAGATGAAACAATGCGGAACGATGAAAGATGAAAAAGTGCGGAAAGATGAAAGATGAAACAATGCGGAAAGATGAAAGATGAAAGAAAGCGGAAAGATGAAAGATGAAACAATGCGGAAAGATGAAAGATGAAACAATGCGGAAAGATGAAAGATGAAACAATGCGGAAAGATGAAAGATGAAACAATGCGGAAAGATGAAACAATGCGGAAAGATGAAACAATGCGGAAAGATGAAACAATGCGGAAAGATGAAACAATGCGGAAAGATGAAAGATGAAAAAATGCGGAAAGATGAAAGATGAAACAATGCGGAAAGATGAAAGATGAAAGAATGCGGAAGATGAAAGATGAAACAATGCGGAAAGATGAAACAATGCGGAAAGATGAAAGATGAAACAATGCGGAAAGATGAAAGATGAAACAATGCGGAAAGATGAAAGATGAAACAATGCGGAAAGATGAAAGATGAAAGAATGCGGAAAGATGAAAGATGAAACAATGCGGAAAGATGAAAGATGAAACAATGAGGAAAGATAAAAGATGAAACAATGCGGAAAAATGAAAGATGAAACAATGCGGAAAGATAAAAGATGAAACAATGCGGAAAGATGAAAGATGAAACAATGCGGAAAGATGAAAGATGAAACAATGCGGAAAGATGAAACAATGCGGAAAGATGAAACAATGCGGAAAGATGAAACAATGCGGAAAGATGAAACAATGCGGAAAGATGAAACAATGCGGAAAGATGAAACAATGCGGAAAGATGAAACAATGCGGAAAGATGAAACAATGCGGAAAGATGAAACAATGCGGAAAGATGAAACAATGCGGAAAGATGAAACAATGCGGAAAGATGAAACAATGCGGAAAGATGAAACAATGCGGAAAGATGAAACAATGCGGAAAGATGAAACAATGCGGAAAGATGAAACAATGCGGAAAGATGAAACAATGCGGAAAGATGAAACAATGCGGAAAGATGAAACAATGCGGAAAGATGAAACAATGCGGAAAGATGAAACAATGCGGAAAGATGAAACAATGCGGAAAGATGAAACAATGCGGAAAGATGAAACAATGCTGAAAGATGAAACAATGCGGAAAGAAGAAACAATGCGGAAAGATGAAACAATGCGGAAAGATGAAACAATGCGGAAAGATGAAACAATGCGGAAAGATGAAACAATGCGGAAAGATGAAACAATGCGGAAAGATGAAACAATGCGGAAAGATGAAACAATGCGGAAAGATGAAACAATGCGGAAAGATGAAACAATGCGGAAAGATGAAACAATGCGGAAAGATGAAAGATGAAACCATGCGGAAAGATGAAAGATGAAAAAATGCGGAATGATGAAAGATGAAACAATGCGGAAAGATGAAAGATGAAAGAATGCGGAAGATGAAAGATGAAACAATGCGGAAAGATGAAAGAATGCGGAAAGATGAAAGATGAAACAATGCGGAAAGATGAAAGATGAAAGAATGCGGAAAGATGAAAGATGAAACAATGCGGAAAGATGAAAGATGAAACAATGCGGAAAGATGAAACAATGCGGAAAGATGAAAGATGAAAAAATGCGGAAAGATGAAAGATGAAACAATGCGGAAAGATGAAAGATGAAAGAATGTGGCAGATGAAAGATGAAACAATGCGGAAAGATGAAAGATGAAACAATGCGGAAAGATGAAAGATGAAACAATGCGGAAGATGAAAGATGAAACAATTCGGAAAGATGAAAGAATGCGGAAAGATGAAAGATGAAACAATGCGGAAAGATGAAAGATGAAAGAATGCGGAAAGATGAAAGATGAAACAATGCGGAAAGATGAAAGATGAAACAATGCGGAAAGATGAAACAATTCGGAAAGATGAAACAATGCGGAAAGATGAAACAATTCGGAAAGATGAAACAATGCGGAAAGATGAAAGATGAAACAATGCGGAAAGATGAAAGATGAAAGAATGCGGAAAGATGAAAGATGAAACAATGCGGAAAGATGAAAGATGAAAAAATGCGGAAAGATGAAAGATGAAACAATGCGGAAAGATGAAACATGAAAGAATGCGGAAAGATGAAAGATGAAACAATGCGGAAAGATGAAAGATGAAACAATGCGGAAAGATGAAAGATGAAACAATGCGGAAAGATGAAAGATGAAACAATGCGGAAAGATGAAAGATGAAACAATGCGGAAAGATGAAAGATGAAAGAATGCAGAAGATGAAAGATGAAACAATGCGGAAAGATGAAAGATGAAAGAATGCGGAAAGATGAAAGATGAAACAATGCGGAAAGATGAAAGATGAAACAATGCGGAAAGATGAAACAATGCGGAAAGATGAAAGAATGCGGAAAGATGAAAGATGAAACAATGCGGAAAGATGAAAGATGAAAGAATGCGGAAAGATGAAAGATGAAACAATGCGGAAGATGAAAGATGAAACAATGCGGAAAGATGAAAGAATGCGGAAAGATGAAAGATGAAACAATGCGGAAAGATGAAAGATGAAAGAATGCGGAAAGATGAAAGATGAAACAATGCGGAAAGATGAAAGATGAAACAATGCGGAAAGATGAAACAATTCGGAAAGATGAAACAATGCGGAAAGATGAAACAATTCGGAAAGATGAAACAATGCGGAAAGATGAAAGATGAAACAATGCGGAAAGATGAAAGATGAAAGAATGCGGAAAGATGAAAGATGAAACAATGCGGAAAGATGAAACAATGCGGAAAGATGAAAGATGAAACAATGCGGAAAGATGAAAGATGAAACAATGCGGAAAGATGAAAGATGAAACAATGCGGAAGATGAAAGATGAAACAATGCGGAAAGATGAAAGAATGCGGAAAGATGAAAGATGAAACAATGCGGAAAGATGAAAGATGAAAGAATGCGGAAAGATGAAAGATGAAACAATGCGGAAGATGAAAGATGAAACAATGCGGAAAGATGAAAGAATGCGGAAAGATGAAAGATGAAACAATGCGGAAAGATGAAAGATGAAAGAATGCGGAAAGATGAAAGATGAAACAATGCGGAAAGATGAAAGATGAAACAATGCGGAAAGATGAAACAATTCGGAAAGATGAAACAATGCGGAAAGATGAAACAATTCGGAAAGATGAAACAATGCGGAAAGATGAAAGATGAAACAATGCGGAAAGATGAAAGATGAAAGAATGCGGAAAGATGAAAGATGAAACAATGCGGAAAGATGAAAGATGAAACAATGCGGAAAGATGAAACATGAAAGAATGCGGAAAGATGAAAGATGAAACAATGCGGAAAGATGAAAGATGAAACAATGCGGAAAGATGAAAGATGAAACAATGCGGAAAGATGAAAGATGAAACAATGCGGAAAGATGAAAGATGAAACAATGCGGAAAGATGAAAGAAGAAACAATGCGGAAAGATGAAAGATGAAACAATGCGGAAAGATGAAAGATGAAACAATGCGGAAAGATGAAACAATGCGGAAAGATGAAAGAATGCGGAAAGATGAAAGATGAAACAATGCGGAAAGATGAAACAATGCGGAAAGATGAAACAATGCGGAAAGATGAAACAATGCGGAAAGATGAAACAATGCGGAAAGATGAAACAATGCGGAAAGATGAAACAATGCGGAAAGATGAAACAATGCGGAAAGATGAAACAATGCGGAAAGATGAAACAATGCGGAAAGATGAAACAATGCGGAAAGATGAAACAATGCGGAAAGATGAAACAATGCGGAAAGATGAAACAATGCGGAAAGATGAAACAATGCGGAAAGATGAAACAATGCGGAAAGATGAAACAATGCGGAAAGATGAAACAATGCGGAAAGATGAAACAATGCGGAAAGATGAAACAATGCGGAAAGATGAAACAATGCGGAAAGATGAAACAATGCGGAAAGATGAAACAATGCGGAAAGATGAAACAATGCGGAAAGATGAAACAATGCGGAAAGATGAAACAATGCGGAAAGATGAAACAATGCGGAAAGATGAAACAATGCGGAAAGATGAAACAATGCGGAAAGATGAAACAATGCGGAAAGATGAAACAATGCGGAAAGATGAAACAATGCGGAAAGATGAAACAATGCGGAAAGATGAAACAATGCGGAAAGATGAAAGATGAAACAATGCGGAAAGATGAAAGATGAAAAAATGCGGAAAGATGAAAGATGAAACAATGCGGAAAGATGAAAGATGAAAGAATGCGGAAGATGAAAGATGAAACAATGCGGAAAGATGAAAGAATGCGGAAAGATGAAAGATGAAACAATGCGGAAAGATGAAAGATGAAAGAATGCGGAAAGATGAAAGATGAAACAATGCGGAAAGATGAAAGATGAAACAATGCGGAAAGATGAAACAATGCGGAAAGATGAAAGATGAAAAAATGCGGAAAGATGAAAGATGAAACAATGCGGAAAGATGAAAGATGAAAGAATGCGGAAGATGAAAGATGAAAAAATGCGGAAAGATGAAAGATGAAACAATGCGGAAAGATGAAAGATGAAAGAATGCGGAAGATGAAAGATGAAACAATGCGGAAAGATGAAACAATGCGGAAAGATGAAAGATGAAACAATGCGGAAAGATGAAAGATGAAACAATGCGGAAAGATGAAAGATGAAAGAATGCGGAAGATGAAAGATGAAACAATGCGGAAAGATGAATCAATGCGGAAAGATGAAAGATGAAACAATGCGGAAAGATGAAAGATGAAACAATGCGGAAGATGAAAGATGAAACAATGCGGAAAGATGAAAGAATGCGGAAAGATGAAAGATGAAACAATGCGGAAAGATGAAAGATGAAAGAATGCGGAAAGATGAAAGATGAAACAATGCGGAAAGATGAAAGATGAAACAATGCGGAAAGATGAAACAATTCGGAAAGATGAAACAATGCGGAAAGATGAAACAATTCGGAAAGATGAAACAATGCGGAAAGATGAAACAATTCGGAAAGATGAAACAATGCGGAAAAATGAAAGATGAAACAATGCGGAAAGATGAAAGATGAAAGAATGCGGAAAGATGAAAGATGAAACAATGCGGAAAGATGAAAGATGAAAAAATGCGGAAAGATGAAAGATGAAACAATGCGGAAAGATGAAACATGAAAGAATGCGGAAAGATGAAAGATGAAACAATGCGGAAAGATGAAAGATGAAACAATGCGGAAAGATGAAAGATGAAACAATGCGGAAAGATGAAAGATGAAACAATGCGGAAAGATGAAAGATGAAACAACGCGGAAAGATGAAAGATGAAACAATGCGGAAAGATGAAAGATGAAACAATGCGGAAAGATGAAAGATGAAACAATGCGGAAAGATGAAACAATGCGGAAAGATGAAAGAATGCGGAAAGATGAAAGATGAAACAATGCGGAAAGATGAAACAATGCGGAAAGATGAAACAATGCGGAAAGATGAAACAATGCGGAAAGATGAAACAATGCGGAAAGATGAAACAATGCGGAAAGATGAAACAATGCGGAAAGATGAAACAATGCGGAAAGATGAAACAATGCGGAAAGATGAAACAATGCGGAAAGATGAAACAATGCGGAAAGATGAAACAATGCGGAAAGATGAAACAATGCGGAAAGATGAAACAATGCGGAAAGATGAAAGATGAAAAAGTGCGGAAAGATGAAAGATGAAACAATGCGGAAAGATGAAAGATGAAAGAAAGCGGAAAGATGAAAGATGAAACAATGCGGAAAGATGAAAGATGAAACAATGCGGAAAGATGAAAGATGAAAGAATGCGGAAAGATGAAAGATGAAAGATGAAAGATGAAACAATGCGGAAAGATGAAAGATGAAAGAATGCGGAAAGATGAAAGATGAAACAATGCGGAAAGATGAAAGATGAAACAATGCGGAAAGATGAAACAATGCGGAAAGATGAAACAATGCGGAAAGATGAAACAATGCGGAAAGATGAAACAATGCGGAAAGATGAAACAATGCGGAAAGATGAAACAATGCGGAAAGATGAAACAATGCGGAAAGATGAAACAATGCGGAAAGATGAAACAATGCGGAAAGATGAAACAATGCGGAAAGATGAAACAATGCGGAAAGATGAAACAATGCGGAAAGATGAAACAATGCGGAAAGATGAAACAATGCGGAAAGATGAAACAATGCGGAAAGATGAAACAATGCGGAAAGATGAAACAATGCGGAAAGATGAAACAATGCGGAAAGATGAAACAATGCGGAAAGATGAAACAATGCGGAAAGATGAAACAATGCGGAAAGATGAAACAATGCGGAAAGATGAAACAATGCGGAAAGATGAAACAATGCGGAAAGATGAAACAATGCGGAAAGATGAAACAATGCGGAAAGATGAAACAATGCGGAAAGATGAAACAATGCGGAAAGATGAAACAATGCGGAACGATGAAAGATGAAAAAGTGCGGAAAGATGAAAGATGAAACAATGCGGAAAGATGAAAGATGAAAGAAAGCGGAAAGATGAAAGATGAAACAATGCGGAAAGATGAAAGATGAAACAATGCGGAAAGATGAAAGATGAAACAATGCGGAAAGATGAAAGATGAAACAATGCGGAAAGATGAAACAATGCGGAAAGATGAAACAATGCGGAAAGATGAAACAATGCGGAAAGATGAAAGATGAAAAAATGCGGAAAGATGAAAGATGAAACAATGCGGAAAGATGAAAGATGAAAGAATGCGGAAGATGAAAGATGAAACAATGCGGAAAGATGAAACAATGCGGAAAGATGAAAGATGAAACAATGCGGAAAGATGAAAGATGAAACAATGCGGAAAGATGAAAGATGAAACAATGCGGAAAGATGAAAGATGAAAGAATGCGGAAAGATGAAAGATGAAACAATGCGGAAAGATGAAAGATGAAACAATGAGGAAAGATAAAAGATGAAACAATGCGGAAAAATGAAAGATGAAACAATGCGGAAAGATAAAAGATGAAACAATGCGGAAAGATGAAAGATGAAACAATGCGGAAAGATGAAAGATGAAACAATGCGGAAAGATGAAACAATGCGGAAAGATGAAACAATGCGGAAAGATGAAACAATGCGGAAAGATGAAACAATGCGGAAAGATGAAACAATGCGGAAAGATGAAACAATGCGGAAAGATGAAACAATGCGGAAAGATGAAACAATGCGGAAAGATGAAACAATGCGGAAAGATGAAACAATGCGGAAAGATGAAACAATGCGGAAAGATGAAACAATGCGGAAAGATGAAACAATGCGGAAAGATGAAACAATGCGGAAAGATGAAACAATGCGGAAAGATGAAACAATGCGGAAAGATGAAACAATGCGGAAAGATGAAACAATGCGGAAAGATGAAACAATGCGGAAAGATGAAACAATGCGGAAAGATGAAACAATGCGGAAAGATGAAACAATGCGGAAAGATGAAACAATGCGGAAAGATGAAACAATGCTGAAAGATGAAACAATGCGGAAAGAAGAAACAATGCGGAAAGATGAAACAATGCGGAAAGATGAAACAATGCGGAAAGATGAAACAATGCGGAAAGATGAAACAATGCGGAAAGATGAAACAATGCGGAAAGATGAAACAATGCGGAAAGATGAAACAATGCGGAAAGATGAAACAATGCGGAAAGATGAAACAATGCGGAAAGATGAAACAATGCGGAAAGATGAAAGATGAAACCATGCGGAAAGATGAAAGATGAAAAAATGCGGAATGATGAAAGATGAAACAATGCGGAAAGATGAAAGATGAAAGAATGCGGAAGATGAAAGATGAAACAATGCGGAAAGATGAAAGAATGCGGAAAGATGAAAGATGAAACAATGCGGAAAGATGAAAGATGAAAGAATGCGGAAAGATGAAAGATGAAACAATGCGGAAAGATGAAAGATGAAACAATGCGGAAAGATGAAACAATGCGGAAAGATGAAAGATGAAAAAATGCGGAAAGATGAAAGATGAAACAATGCGGAAAGATGAAAGATGAAAGAATGTGGCAGATGAAAGATGAAACAATGCGGAAAGATGAAAGATGAAACAATGCGGAAAGATGAAAGATGAAACAATGCGGAAGATGAAAGATGAAACAATGCGGAAAGATGAAAGAATGCGGAAAGATGAAAGATGAAACAATGCGGAAAGATGAAAGATGAAAGAATGCGGAAAGATGAAAGATGAAACAATGCGGAAAGATGAAAGATGAAACAATGCGGAAAGATGAAACAATTCGGAAAGATGAAACAATGCGGAAAGATGAAACAATTCGGAAAGATGAAACAATGCGGAAAGATGAAAGATGAAACAATGCGGAAAGATGAAAGATGAAAGAATGCGGAAAGATGAAAGATGAAACAATGCGGAAAGATGAAAGATGAAAAAATGCGGAAAGATGAAAGATGAAACAATGCGGAAAGATGAAACATGAAAGAATGCGGAAAGATGAAAGATGAAACAATGCGGAAAGATGAAAGATGAAACAATGCGGAAAGATGAAAGATGAAACAATGCGGAAAGATGAAAGATGAAACAATGCGGAAAGATGAAAGATGAAACAATGCGGAAAGATGAAAGATGAAAGAATGCGGAAGATGAAAGATGAAACAATGCGGAAAGATGAAAGATGAAAGAATGCGGAAAGATGAAAGATGAAACAATGCGGAAAGATGAAAGATGAAACAATGCGGAAAGATGAAACAATGCGGAAAGATGAAAGAATGCGGAAAGATGAAAGATGAAACAATGCGGAAAGATGAAAGATGAAAGAATGCGGAAAGATGAAAGATGAAACAATGCGGAAGATGAAAGATGAAACAATGCGGAAAGATGAAAGAATGCGGAAAGATGAAAGATGAAACAATGCGGAAAGATGAAAGATGAAAGAATGCGGAAAGATGAAAGATGAAACAATGCGGAAAGATGAAAGATGAAACAATGCGGAAAGATGAAACAATTCGGAAAGATGAAACAATGCGGAAAGATGAAACAATTCGGAAAGATGAAACAATGCGGAAAGATGAAAGATGAAACAATGCGGAAAGATGAAAGATGAAAGAATGCGGAAAGATGAAAGATGAAACAATGCGGAAAGATGAAACAATGCGGAAAGATGAAAGATGAAACAATGCGGAAAGATGAAAGATGAAACAATGCGGAAAGATGAAAGATGAAACAATGCGGAAGATGAAAGATGAAACAATGCGGAAAGATGAAAGAATGCGGAAAGATGAAAGATGAAACAATGCGGAAAGATGAAAGATGAAAGAATGCGGAAAGATGAAAGATGAAACAATGCGGAAGATGAAAGATGAAACAATGCGGAAAGATGAAAGAATGCGGAAAGATGAAAGATGAAACAATGCGGAAAGATGAAAGATGAAAGAATGCGGAAAGATGAAAGATGAAACAATGCGGAAAGATGAAAGATGAAACAATGCGGAAAGATGAAACAATTCGGAAAGATGAAACAATGCGGAAAGATGAAACAATTCGGAAAGATGAAACAATGCGGAAAGATGAAAGATGAAACAATGCGGAAAGATGAAAGATGAAAGAATGCGGAAAGATGAAAGATGAAACAATGCGGAAAGATGAAAGATGAAACAATGCGGAAAGATGAAACATGAAAGAATGCGGAAAGATGAAAGATGAAACAATGCGGAAAGATGAAAGATGAAACAATGCGGAAAGATGAAAGATGAAACAATGCGGAAAGATGAAAGATGAAACAATGCGGAAAGATGAAAGATGAAACAATGCGGAAAGATGAAAGATGAAACAATGCGGAAAGATGAAAGATGAAACAATGCGGAAAGATGAAAGATGAAACAATGCGGAAAGATGAAACAATGCGGAAAGATGAAAGAATGCGGAAAGATGAAAGATGAAACAATGCGGAAAGATGAAACAATGCGGAAAGATGAAACAATGCGGAAAGATGAAACAATGCGGAAAGATGAAACAATGCGGAAAGATGAAACAATGCGGAAAGATGAAACAATGCGGAAAGATGAAACAATGCGGAAAGATGAAACAATGCGGAAAGATGAAACAATGCGGAAAGATGAAACAATGCGGAAAGATGAAACAATGCGGAAAGATGAAACAATGCGGAAAGATGAAACAATGCGGAAAGATGAAACAATGCGGAAAGATGAAACAATGCGGAAAGATGAAACAATGCGGAAAGATGAAACAATGCGGAAAGATGAAACAATGCGGAAAGATGAAACAATGCGGAAAGATGAAACAATGCGGAAAGATGAAACAATGCGGAAAGATGAAACAATGCGGAAAGATGAAACAATGCGGAAAGATGAAACAATGCGGAAAGATGAAACAATGCGGAAAGATGAAACAATGCGGAAAGATGAAACAATGCGGAAAGATGAAACAATGCGGAAAGATGAAACAATGCGGAAAGATGAAACAATGCGGAAAGATGAAAGATAAAAAAGTGCGGAAAGATGAAAGATGAAACAATGCGGAAAGATGAAAGATGAAAGAAAGCGGAAAGATGAAAGATGAAACAATGCGGAAAGATGAAAGATGAAACAATGCGGAAAGATGAAAGATGAAAGAATGCGGAAAGATGAAAGATGAAAGATGAAAGATGAAACAATGCGGAAAGATGAAAGATGAAAGAATGCGGAAGATGAAAGATGAAACAATGCGGAAAGATGAAAGATGAAACAATGCGGAAAGATGAAAGATGAAACAATGCGGAAAGATGAAAGATGAAACAATGCGGAAAGATGAAAGATGAAACAATGCGGAAAGATGAAAGATGAAAGAATGCGGAAAGATGAAAGATGAAACAATGCGGAAAGATGAAAGATGAAACAATGCGGAAAGATGAAACAATGCGGAAAGATGAAACAATCCGGAAAGATGAAACAATGCGGAAAGATGAAACAATGCGGAAAGATGAAACAATGCGGAAAGATGAAACAATGCGGAAAGATGAAACAATGCGGAAAGATGAAACAATGCGGAAAGATGAAACAATGCGGAAAGATGAAACAATGCGGAAAGATGAAACAATGCGGAAAGATGAAACAATGCGGAAAGATGAAACAATGCGGAAAGATGAAACAATGCGGAAAGATGAAACAATGCGGAAAGATGAAACAATGCGGAAAGATGAAACAATGCGGAAAGATGAAACAATGCGGAAAGATGAAACAATGCGGAAAGATGAAACAATGCGGAAAGATGAAACAATGCGGAAAGATGAAACAATGCGGAAAGATGAAAGATGAAAAAATGCGGAAAGATGAAAGATGAAACAATGCGGAAAGATGAAAGATGAAAGAATGCGGAAAGATGAAAGATGAAACAATGCGGAAAGATGAAAGATGAAAGAATGCGGAAGATGAAAGATGAAACAATGCGGAAAGATGAAAGATGAAACAATGCGGAAAGATGAAAGATGAAAGAATGCGGAAGATGAAAGATGAAACAATGCGGAAAGATGAAACAATGCGGAAAGATGAAAGATGAAACAATGCGGAAAGATGAAAGATGAAACAATGCGGAAAGATGAAAGATGAAAGAATGCGGAAAGATGAAAGATGAAAGAATGCGGAAAGATGAAAGATGAAAGAATGCGGAAAGATGAAAGATGAAACAATGCGGAAAGATGAAACAATGCGGAAAGATGAAACAATGCGGAAAGATGAAAGATGAAAAAATGCGGAAAGATGAAAGATGAAACAATGCGGAAAGATGAAAGATGAAAGAATGCGGAAAGATGAAAGATGAAACAATGCGGAAAGATGAAAGATGAAAGAATGCGGAAGATGAAAGATGAAACAATGCGGAAAGATGAAAGATGAAACAATGCGGAAAGATGAAAGATGAAAGAATGCGGAAGATGAAAGATGAAACAATGCGGAAAGATGAAACAATGCGGAAAGATGAAAGATGAAACAATGCGGAAAGATGAAAGATGAAACAATGCGGAAAGATGAAAGATGAAAGAATGCGGAAAGATGAAAGATGAAAGAATGCGGAAAGATGAAAGATGAAAGAATGCGGAAAGATGAAAGATGAAACAATGCGGAAAGATGAAAGATGAAACAATGCGGAAAGATGAAAGATGAAACAATGCGGAAAGATGAAAGATGAAAAAATGCGGAAAGATGAAAGATGAAACAATGCGGAAAGATTAAACAATGCGGAAAGATGAAAGATGAAACAATGCGGAAAGATGAAACAATGCGGAAAGATGAAACAATGCGGAAAGATGAAACAATGCGGAAAGATGAAACAATGCGGAAAGATGAAACAATGCGGAAAGATGAAACAATGCGGAAAGATGAAACAATGCGGAAAGATGAAAGATGAAAGAATGCGGAAGATGAAAGATGAAACAATGCGGAAAGATGAAAGATGAAACAATGCGGAAAGATGAAAGATGAAACAATGCGGAAAGATGAAAGATGAAACAATGCGGAAAGATGAAAGATGAAAGAATGCGGAAGATGAAAGCTGAAACAATGCGGAAAGATGAAAGATGAAAGAATGCGGAAAGATGAAAGATGAATGAATGCGGAAAGATGAAAGATGAAACAATGCGGAAAGATGAAAGATGAAACAATGCGGAAAGATGAAAGATGAAAGAATGCGGAAAGATGAAAGATGAAACAATGCGGAAAGATGAAAGATGAAACAATGCGGAAAGATGAAACAATGCGGAAAGATGAAAGATGAAAAAATGCGGAAAGATGAAAGATGAAACAATGCGGAAAGATGAAAGATGAAAGAATGCGGAAGATGAAAGATGAAACAATGCGGAAAGATGAAAGATGAAACAATGCGGAAAGATGAAAGATGAAAGAATGCGGAAGATGAAAGATGAAACAATGCGGAAAAATGAAACAATGCGGAAAGATGAAAGATGAAACAATGCGGAAAGATGAAAGATGAAACAATGCGGAAAGATGAAAGATGAAAGAATGCGGAAAGATGAAAGATGAAAGAATGCGGAAAGATGAAAGATGAAAGAATGCGGAAAGATGAAAGATGAAACAATGCGGAAAGATGAAAGATGAAAGAATGCGGAAAGATGAAAGGATGAAACAATGCGGAAAGATGAAAGATGAAACAATGCGGAAAGATGAAAGATGAAAGAATGCGGAAAGATGAAAGATGAAACAATGCGGAAAGATGAAACAATGCGGAAAGATGAAACAATGCGGAAAGATGAAACAATGCGGAAAGATGAAACAATGCGGAAAGATGAAACAATGCGGAAAGATGAAACAATGCGGAAAGATGAAACAATGCGGAAAGATGAAACAATACGGAAAGATGAAACAATGCGGAAAGATGAAACAATGCGGAAAGATGAAACAATGCGGAAAGATGAAACAATGCGGAAAGATGAAACAATGCGGAAAGATGAAACAATGCGGAAAGATGAAAGATGAAAAAATGCGGAAAGATGAAAGATGAAACAATGCGGAAAGATGAAAGATGAAAGAATGCGGAAAGATGAAAGATGAAACAATGCGGAAAGATGAAAGATGAAAGAATGCGGAAGATGAAAGATGAAACAATGCGGAAAGATGAAAGATGAAACAATGCGGAAAGATGAAAGATGAAAGAATGCGGAAGATGAAAGATGAAACAATGCGGAAAGATGAAACAATGCGGAAAGATGAAAGATGAAACAATGCGGAAAGATGAAAGATGAAAGAATGCGGAAAGATGAAAGATGAAAGAATGCGGAAAGATGAAAGATGAAAGAATGCGGAAAGATGAAAGATGAAACAATGCGGAAAGATGAAAGATGAAACAATGCGGAAAGATGAAAGATGAAACAATGCGGAAAGATGAAAGATGAAAAAATGCGGAAAGATGAAAGATGAAACAATGCGGAAAGATGAAACAATGCGGAAAGATGAATGATGAAACAATGCGGACAGATGAAAGATGAAACAATGCGGAAAGATGAAACAATGCGGAAAGATGAAACAATGCGGAAAGATGAAACAATGCGGAAAGATGAAACAATGCGGAAAGATGAAACAATGCGGAAAGATGAAACAATGCGGAAAGATGAAACAATGCGGAAAGATGAAAGATGAAAGAATGCGGAAGATGAAAGATGAAACAATGCGGAAAGATGAAAGATGAAACAATGCGGAAAGATGAAAGATGAAACAATGCGGAAAGATGAAAGATGAAACAATGCGGAAAGATGAAAGATGAAAGAATGCGGAAGATGAAAGATGAAACAATGCGGAAAGATGAAAGATGAAAGAATGCGGAAAGATGAAAGATGAATGAATGCGGAAAGATGAAAGATGAAAGAATGCGGAAAGATGAAAGATGAAACAATGCGGAAAGATGAAAGATGAAAGAATGCGGAAAGATGAAAGATGAAACAATGCGGAAAGATGAAAGATGAAACAATGCGGAAAGATGAAACAATGCGGAAAGATGAAAGATGAAAGAATGCGGAAGATGAAAGATGAAACAATGCGGAAAGATGAAAGATGAAACAATGCGGAAAGATGAAAGATGAAAGAATGCGGAAGATGAAAGATGAAACAATGTGGAAAAATGAAACAATGCGGAAAGATGAAAGATGAAACAATGCGGAAAGATGAAAGATGAAACAATGCGGAAAGATGAAAGATGAAAGAATGCGGAAAGATGAAAGATGAAAGAATGCGGAAAGATGAAAGATGAAAGAATGCGGAAAGATGAAAGATGAAACAATGCGGAAAGATGAAAGATGAAAGAATGCGGAAAGATGAAAGGATGAAACAATGCGGAAAGATGAAAGATGAAACAATGCGGAAAGATGAAAGATGAAAGAATGCGGAAAGATGAAAGATGAAACAATGCGGAAAGATGAAACAATGCGGAAAGATGAAACAATGCGGAAAGATGAAACAATGCGGAAAGATGAAACAATGCGGAAAGATGAAACAATGCGGAAAGATGACACAATGCGGAAAGATGAAACAATGCGGAAAGATGAAACAATGCGGAAAGATGAAACAATGCGGAAAGATGAAACAATGCGGAAAGATGAAACAATGCGGAAAGATGAAACAATGCGGAAAGATGAAACAATGCGGAAAGATGAAACAATGCGGAAAGATGAAAGATGAAAAAGTGCGGAAAGATGAAAGATGAAACAATGCGGAAAGATGAAAGATGAAAGAAAGCGGAAAGATGAAAGATGAAACAATGCGGAAAGATGAAAGATGAAACAATGCGGAAAGATGAAAGATGAAAAAGTGCGGAAAGATGAAAGATGAAACAATGCGGAAAGATGAAAGATGAAACAATGCGGAAAGATGAAAGATGAAACAATGCGGAAAGATGAAAGATGAAACAATGCGGAAAGATGAAAGATGAAACAATGCGGAAAGATGAAAGATGAAACAATGCGGAAAGATGAAAGATGAAAGAATGCGGAAAGATGAAAGATGAAACAATGCGGAAAGATGAAATATGAAACAATGCGGAAAGATGAAAGATGAAACAATGCGGAAAGATGAAAGATGAAACAATGCGGAAAGATGAAAGATGAAACAATGCGGAAAGATGAAAGATGAAAGAATGCGGAAGATGAAAGATGAAACAATGCGGAAAGATGAAAGATGAAACAATGCGGAAAGATGAAAGATGAAAGAATGCGGAAAGATGAAAGATGAAAGAATGCGTAAAGATGAAAGATGAAACAATGCGGAAAGATGAAAGATGAAAGAATGCGGAAAGATGAAAGATGAAACAATGCGGAAAGATGAAAGATGAAAGAATGCGGAAGATGAAAGATGAAACAATGCGGAAAGATGAAAGATGAAAGATGAAACAATGCGGAAAGATGAAAGATGAAAGAATGCGGAAAGATGAAAGATGAAACAATGCGGAAAGATGAAAGATGAAACAATGCGGAAAGATGAAAGATGAAACAATGCGGAAAGATGAAAGATGAAACAATGCGGAAAGATGAAAGATGAAACAATGCGGAAAGATGAAAGATGAAAGAATGCGGAAAGATGAGAGATGAAACAATGCGGAAAGATGAAAGATGAAAAAATGCGGAAAGATGAAAGATGAAACAATGCGAAAAGATGAAAGATGAAAGAATGCGGAAGATGAAAGATGAAACAATGCGGAAAGATGAAAGATGAAACAATGCGGAAAGATGAAAGATGAAACAATGCGGAAAGATGAAAGATGAAACAATGCGGAAAGATGAAAGATGAAACAATGCGGAAAGATGAAAGATGAAACAATGCGGAAAGATGAAAGATGAAACAATGCGGAAAGATGAAAGATGAAACAATGCGGAAAGATGAAAGATGAAAGAATGCGGAAAGATGAAAGATGAAACAATGCGGAAAGATGAAAGATGAAAAAATGCGGAAAGATGAAAGATGAAACAATGCGGAAAGATGAAAGATGAAACAATGCGGAAAGATGAAAGATGAAAGAATGCGGAAGATGAAAGATGAAACAATGCGGAAAGATGAAACAATGCGGAAAGATGAAAGATGAAACAATGCGGAAAGATGAAAGATGAAACAATGCGGAAAGATGAAAGATGAAAGATGAAACAATGCGGAAAGATGAAAGATGAAAGAATGCGGAAAGATGAAAGATGAAACAATGCGGAAAGATGAAAGATGAAACAATGCGGAAAGATAAAAGATGAAAAAATGCGGAAAGATGAAAGATGAAACAATGCGGAAAGATGAAAGATGAAAGAATGCGGAAGATGAAAGATGAAACAATGCGGAAAGATGAAACAATGCGGAAAGATGAAAGATGAAACAATGCGGAAAGATGAAAGATGAAACAATGCGGAAAGATGAAAGATGAAAGATGAAACAATGCGGAAAGATGAAAGATGAAACAATGCGGAAAGATGAAAGATGAAACAATGCGGAAAGATGAAAGATGAAAGAATGCGGAAAGATGAAAGATGAAACAATGCGGAAAGATGAAAGATGAAACATTGCGGAAAGATGAAACAATGCGGAAAGATGAAACAATGCGGAAAGATGAAACAATGCGGAAAGATGAAACAATGCGGAAAGATGAAAGATGAAAGAATGCGGAAAGATGAAAGATGAAACAATGCGGAAAGATGAAAGATGAAAGAATGCGGAAAGATGAAAGATGAAACAATGCGGAAAGATGAAAGATGAAACAATGCGGAAAGATGAAAGATGAAAGAATGCGGAAGATGAAAGATGAAACAATGCGGAAAGATGTAAGATGAAAGAATGCGGAAAGATGAAAGATGAAACAATGCGGAAAGATGAAAGATGAAAGAATGCGGAAAGATGAAAGATGAAACAATGCGGAAAGATGAAAGATGAAACAATGCGGAAAGATGAAACAATGCGGAAAGATGAAACAATTCGGAAAGATGAAACAATGAGGAAAGATGAAACAATGCGGAAAGATGAAACAATGCGGAAAGATGAAAGATGAAACAATGCGGAAAGATGAAAAATGAAAAAATGCGGAAAGATGAAAGATGAAAGAATGCGGAAAGATGAAAGATGAAACAATGCGGAAAGATGAAAGATGAAACATTGCGGAAAGATGAAAGATGAAACAATGCGGAAAGATGAAAGATGAAACAATGCGGAAAGATGAAAGATGAAACAATGCGGAAAGATGAAAGATAAAACAATGCGGAAAGATGAAAGATGAAACAATGCGGAAAGATGAAAGATGAAACAATGCGGAAAGATGAAACAATGCGGAAAGATGAAACAATGCGGAAAGATGAAACAATGCGGAAAGATGAAACAATGCGGAAAGATGAAACAATGCGGAAAGATGAAACAATGCGGAAAGATGAAACAATGCGGAAAGATGAAACAATGCGGAAAGATGAAACAATGCGGAAAGATGAAACAATGCGGAAAGATGAAACAATGCGGAAAGATGAAACAATGCGGAAAGATGAAACAATGCGGAAAGATGAAACAATGCGGAAAGATGAAACAATGCGGAAAGATGAAACAATGCGGAAAGATGAAACAATGCGGAAAGATGAAACAATGCGGAAAGATGAAACAATGCGGAAAGATGAAACAATGCGGAAAGATGAAACAATGCGGAAAGATGAAACAATGCGGAAAGATGAAACAATGCGGAAAGATGAAACAATGCGGAAAGATGAAACAATGCAGAAAGATGAAACAATGCGGAAAGATGAAAGATGAAAAAGTGCGGAAAGATGAAAGATGAAACAATGCGGAATGATGAAAGATGAAAGATGAAACAATGCGGAAAGATGAAAGATGAAACAATGCGGAAAGATGAAAGATGAAACAATGCGGAAAGATGAAAGATGAAACAATGCGGAAAGATGAAACAATGCGGAAAGATGAAAGATGAAAAAATGCGGAAAGATGAAAGATGAAACAATGCGGAAAGATGAAAGATGAAAGAATGCGGAAGATGAAAGATGAAACAATGCGGAAAGATGAAACAATGCGGAAAGATGAAAGATGAAACAATGCGGAAAGATGAAAGATGAAACAATGCGGAAAGATGAAAGATGAAACAATGCGGAAAGATGAAAGATGAAAGAATGCGGAAAGATGAAAGATGAAACAATGCGGAAAGATGAAAGATGAAACAATGAGGAAAGATAAAAGATGAAACAATGCGGAAAGATGAAAGATGAAACAATGCGGAAAGATGAAAGATGAAACAATGCGGAAAGATGATAGATGAAACAATGCGGAAAGATGAAAGATGAAACAATGCGGAAAGATGAAAGATGAAACAATGCGGAAAGATGAAACAATGCGGAAAGATGAAACAATGCGGAAAGATGAAACAATGCGGAAAGATGAAACAATGCGGAAAGATGAAACAATGCGGAAAGATGAAACAATGCGGAAAGATGAAACAAAGCGGAAAGATGAAACAATGCGGAAAGATGAAACAATGCGGAAAGATGAAACAATGCGGAAAGATGAAACAATGCGGAAAGATGAAACAATGCGGAAAGATGAAAGAATGCGGAAAGATGAAACAATGCGGAAAGATGAAACAATGCGGAAAGATGAAACAATGCGGAAAGATGAAACAATGCGGAAAGATGAAACAATGCGGAAAGATGAAACAATGCGGAAAGATGAAACAATGCGGAAAGATGAAACAATGCGGAAAGATGAAACAATGCGGAAAGATGAAACAATGCGGAAAGATGAAACAATGCGGAAAGATGAAACAATGCGGAAAGATGAAACAATGCGGAAAGATGAAACAATGCGGAAAGATGAAACAATGCGGAAAGATGAAGCAATGCGGAAAGATGAAACAATGCGGAAAGATGAAACAATGCGGAAAGATGAAACAATGCGGAAAGATGAAACAATGCGGAAAGATGAAACAATGCGGAAAGATGAAACAATGCGGAAAGATGTAACAATGCGGAAAGATGAAAGATGAAACAATGCGGAAAGATGAAAAATGAAAAAATGCGGAAAGATGAAAGATGAAAGAATGCGGAAAGATGAAAGATGAAACAATGCGGAAAGATGAAAGATGAAACATTGCGGAAAGATGAAAGATGAAACAATGCGGAAAGATGAAAGATGAAAGAATGCGGAAAGATGAAAGATGAAACAATGCGGAAAGATGAAAGATAAAACAATGCGGAAAGATGAAAGATGAAACAATGCGGAAAGATGAAAGATGAAACAATGCGGAAAGATGAAACAATGCGGAAAGATGAAACAATGCGGAAAGATGAAACAATGCGGAAAGATGAAACAATGCGGAAAGATGAAACAATGCGGAAAGATGAAACAATGCGGAAAGATGAAACAATGCGGAAAGATGAAACAATGCGGAAAGATGAAACAATGCGGAAAGATGAAACAATGCGGAAAGATGAAACAATGCGGAAAGATGAAACAATGCGGAAAGATGAAACAATGCGGAAAGATGAAACAATGCGGAAAGATGAAACAATGCGGAAAGATGAAACAATGCGGAAAGATGAAACAATGCGGAAAGATGAAACAATGCGGAAAGATGAAACAATGCGGAAAGATGAAACAATGCGGAAAGATGAAACAATGCGGAAAGATGAAAGATGAAAAAGTGCGGAAAGATGAAAGATGAAACAATGCGGAAAGATGAAAGATGAAAGAAAGCGGAAAGATGAAAGATGAAACAATGCGGAAAGATGAAAGATGAAACAATGCGGAAAGATGAAAGATGAAACAATGCGGAAAGATGAAAGATGAAACAATGCGGAAAGATGAAACAATGCGGAAAGATGAAACAATGCGGAAAGATGAAACAATGCGGAAAGATGAAACAATGCGGAAAGATGAAACAATGCGGAAAGATGAAACAATTCGGAAAGATGAAACAATGCGGAAAGATGAAACAATGCGGAAAGATGAAACAATGCGGAAAGATGAAACAATGCGGAAAGATGAAACAATGCGGAAAGATGAAACAATGCGGAAAGATGAAACAATGCGGAAAGATGAAACAATGCGGAAAGATGAAACAATGCGGAAAGATGAAACAATGCGGAAAGATGAAACAATGCGGAAAGATGAAACAATGCGGAAAGATGAAACAATGCGGAAAGATGAAACAATGCGGAAAGATGAAACAATGCGGAAAGATGAAACAATGCGGAAAGATGAAACAATGCGGAAAGATGAAACAATGCGGAAAGATGAAACAATGCGGAAAGATGAAACAATGCGGAAAGATGAAACAATGCGGAAAGATGAAACAATGCGGAAAGATGAAACAATGCGGAAAGATGAAACAATGCGGAAAGATGAAACAATGCGGAAAGATGAAACAATGCGGAAAGATGAAACAATGCGGAAAGATGAAACAATGCGGAAAGATGAAACAATGCGGAAAGATGAAACAATGCGGAAAGATGAAACAATGCGGAAAGATGAAACAATGCGGAAAGATGAAACAATGCGGAAAGATGAAACAATGCGGAAAGATGAAACAATGCGGAAAGATGAAACAATGCGGAAAGATGAAACAATGCGGAAAGATGAAACAATGCGGAAAGATGAAACAATGCGGAAAGATGAAAGATGAAACCATGCGGAAAGATGAAAGATGAAAAAATGCGGAAAGATGAAAGATGAAACAATGCGGAAAGATGAAAGATGAAAGAATGCGGAAGATGAAAGATGAAACAATGCGGAAAGATGAAAGAATGCGGAAAGATGAAAGATGAAACAATGCGGAAAGATGAAAGATGAAAGAATGCGGAAAGATTAAAGATGAAACAATGCGGAAAGATGAAAGATGAAACAATGCGGAAAGATGAAACAATGCGGAAAGATGAAACAATGCGGAAAGATGAAACAATTCGGAAAGATGAAACAATGCGGAAAGATGAAAGATGAAACAATGCGGAAAGATGAAAGATGAAAGAATGCGGAAAGATGAAAGATGAAAGAATGCGGAAAGATGAAAGATGAAACAATGCGGAAAGATGAAAGATGAAAAAATGCGGAAAGATGAAAGGTGAAACAATGCGGAAAGATGAAACATGAAAGAATGCGGAAAGATGAAAGATGAAACAATGCGGAAAGATGAAAGATGAAAAAATGCGGAAAGATGAAAGGTGAAACAATGCGGAAAGATGAAACATGAAAGAATGCGGAAAGATGAAAGATGAAACAATGCGGAAAGATGAAAGATGAAACAATGCGGAAAGATGAAACAATGCGGAAAGATGAAACAATGCGGAAAGATGAAACAATGCGGAAAGATGAAACCATGCGGAAAGATGAAACAATGCGGAAAGATGAAACAATGCGGAAAGATGAAACAATGCGGAAAGATGAAACAATGCGGAAAGATGAAACAATGCGGAAAGATGAAACAATGCGGAAAGATGAAACAATGCGGATAGATGAAACAATGCGGAAAGATGAAACAATGCGGAAAGATGAAACAATGCGGAAAGATGAAACAATGCGGAAAGATGAAACAATGCGGAAAGATGAAACAATGCGGAAAGATGAAACAATGCGGAAAGATGAAACAATGCGGAAAGATGAAACAATGCGGAAAGATGAAACAATGCGGAAAGATGAAACAATGCGGAAAGATGAAACAATGCGGAAAGATGAAAGATGAAACAATGCGGAAAGATGAAAGATGAAACAATGCGGAAAGATGAAAGATGAAAGAATCCGGAAGATGAAAGATGAAACAATGCGGAAAGATGAAAGAATGCGGAAAGATGAAAGATGAAACAATGCGGAAAGATGAAAGATGAAAGAATGCGGAAAGATGAAAGATGAAACAATGCGGAAAGATGAAAGATGAAACAATGCGGAAAGATGAAACAATGCGGAAAGATGAAACAATGCGGAAAGATGAAAGATGAAAAAATGCGGAAAGATGAAAGATGAAACAATGCGGAAAGATGAAAGATGAAAGAATGCGGAAGATGAAAGATGAAACAATGCGGAAGATGAAAGATGAAACAATGCGGAAAGATGAAACAATGCGGAAAGATGAAAGATGAAACAATGCGGAAAGATGAAAGATGAAAGAATGCGGAAGATGAAAGATGAAACAATGCGGAAAGATGAAACAATGCGGAAAGATGAAAGATGAAACAATGCGGAAAGATGAAAGATGAAACAATGCGGAAGATGAAAGATGAAACAATGCGGAAAGATGAAAGAATGCGGAAAGATGAAAGATGAAACAATGCGGAAAGATGAAAGATGAAAGAATGCGGAAAGATGAAAGATGAAACAATGCGGAAAGATGAAAGATGAAACAATGCGGAAAGATGAAACAATTCGGAAAGATGAAACAATGCGGAAAGATGAAACAATTCGGAAAGATGAAACAATGCGGAAAGATGAAAGATGAAACAATGCGGAAAGATGAAAGATGAAAGAATGCGGAAAGATGAAAGATGAAACAATGCGGAAAGATGAAAGATGAAACAATGCGGAAAGATGAAAGATGAAACAATGCGGAAAGATGAAAGATGAAACAATGCGGAAAGATGAAAGATGAAACAATGCGGAAAGATGAAAGATGAAACAATGCGGAAAGATGAAACAATGCGGAAAGATGAAACAATGCGGAAAGATGAAACAATGCGGAAAGATGAAACAATGCGGAAAGATGAAACAATGCGGAAAGATGAAACAATGCGGAAAGATGAAACAATGCGGAAAGATGAAACAATGCGGAAAGATGAAACAATGCGGAAAGATGAAACAATGGGGAAAGATGAAACAATGCGGAAAGATGAAACAATGCGGAAAGATGAAACAATGCGGAAAGATGAAACAATGCGGAAAGATGAAACAATGCGGAAAGATGAAACAATGCGGAAAGATGAAACAATGCGGAAAGATGAAACAATGCGGAAAGATGAAACAATGCGGAAAGATGAAACAATGCGGAAAGATGAAACAATGCGGAAAGATGAAACAATGCGGAAAGATGAAACAATGCGGAAAGATGAAACAATGCGGAAAGATGAAACAATGCGGAAAGATGAAAGATGAAACAATGCGGAAAGATGAAAGATGAAAGAATGCGGAAAGATGAAAGATGAAACAATGCGGAAAGATGAAAGATGAAACATTGCGGAAAGATGAAAGATGAAACAATGCGGAAAGATGAAAGATGAAAGAATGCGGAAAGATGAAAGATGAAACAATGCGGAAAGATGAAAGATGAAACAATGCGGAAAGATGAAAGATGAAACAAAGCGGAAAAATGAAAGATGAAACAATGCGGAAAGATGAAAGATGAAACAATGCGGAAAGATGAAAGATGAAACAATGCGGAAAGATGAAACAATGGGGAAAGATGAAACAATGCGGAAAGATGAAACAATGCGGAAAGATGAAACAATGCGGAAAGACGAAACAATGCGGAAAGATGAAACAATGCGGAAAGATGAAACAATGCGGAAAGATGAAACAATGCGGAAAGATGAAACAATGCGGAAAGATGAAACAATGCGGAAAGATGAAACAATGCGGAAAGATGAAACAATGCGGAAAGATGAAAGATGAAACAATGCGGAAAGATGAAAGATGAAACAATGCGGAAAGATGAAAGATGAAAGAATCCGGAAGATGAAAGATGAAACAATGCGGAAAGATGAAAGAATGCGGAAAGATGAAAGATGAAACAATGCGGAAAGATGAAAGATGAAAGAATGCGGAAAGATGAAAGATGAAACAATGCGGAAAGATGAAAGATGAAACAATGCGGAAAGATGAAACAATGCGGAAAGATGAAACAATGCGGAAAGATGAAAGATGAAAAAATGCGGAAAGATGAAAGATGAAACAATGCGGAAAGATGAAAGATGAAAGAATGCGGAAGATGAAAGATGAAACAATGCGGAAGATGAAAGATGAAACAATGCGGAAAGATGAAACAATGCGGAAAGATGAAAGATGAAACAATGCGGAAAGATGAAAGATGAAAGAATGCGGAAGATGAAAGATGAAACAATGCGGAAAGATGAAACAATGCGGAAAGATGAAAGATGAAACAATGCGGAAAGATGAAAGATGAAACAATGCGGAAGATGAAAGATGAAACAATGCGGAAAGATGAAAGAATGCGGAAAGATGAAAGATGAAACAATGCGGAAAGATGAAACAATGCGGAAAGATGAAACAATGCGGAAAGATGAAACAATGCGGAAAGATGAAACAATGCGGAAAGATGAAACAATGCGGAAAGATGAAACAATGCGGAAAGATGAAACAATGCGGAAAGATGAAACAATGCGGAAAGATGAAACAATGCGGAAAGATGAAACAATGCGGAAAGATGAAACAATGCGGAAAGATGAAACAATGCGGAAAGATGAAACAATGCGGAAAGATGAAACAATGCGGAAAGATGAAACAATGCGGAAAGATGAAACAATGCGGAAAGATGAAACAATGCGGAAAGATGAAACAATGCGGAAAGATGAAACAATGCGGAAAGATGAAACAATGCGGAAAGATGAAACAATGCGGAAAGATGAAACAATGCGGAAAGATGAAACAATGCGGAAAGATGAAACAATGCGGAAAGATGAAACAATGCGGAAAGATGAAACAATGCGGAAAGATGAAAGATGAAACAATGCGGAAAGATGAAAGATGAAAGAATGCGGAAAGATGAAAGATGAAACAATGCGGAAAGATGAAAGATGAAACATTGCGGAAAGATGAAAGATGAAACAATGCGGAAAGATGAAAGATGAAAGAATGCGGAAAGATGAAAGATGAAACAATGCGGAAAGATGAAAGATAAAACAATGCGGAAAGATGAAAGATGAAACAATGCGGAAAGATGAAAGATGAAACAATGCGGAAAGATGAAACAATGCGGAAAGATGAAACAATGCGGAAAGATGAAACAATGCGGAAAGATGAAACAATGCGGAAAGATGAAACAATGCGGAAAGATGAAACAATGCGGAAAGATGAAACAATGCGGAAAGATGAAACAATGCGGAAAGATGAAACAATGCGGAAAGATGAAACAATGCGGAAAGATGAAACAATGCGGAAAGATGAAACAATGCGGAAAGATGAAACAATGCGGAAAGATGAAACAATGCGGAAAGATGAAACAATGCGGAAAGATGAAACAATGCGGAAAGATGAAACAATGCGGAAAGATGAAACAATGCGGAAAGATGAAACAATGCGGAAAGATGAAACAATGCGGAAAGATGAAACAATGCGGAAAGATGAAACAATGCGGAAAGATGAAACAATGCGGAAAGATGAAACAATGCGGAAAGATGAAAGATGAAAAAGTGCGGAAAGATGAAAGATGAAACAATGCGGAAAGATGAAAGATGAAAGAAAGCGGAAAGATGAAAGATGAAACAATGCGGAAAGATGAAAGATGAAACAATGCGGAAAGATGAAAGATGAAACAATGCGGAAAGATGAAAGATGAAACAATGCGGAAAGATGAAACAATGCGGAAAGATGAAACAATGCGGAAAGATGAAAGATGAAAAAATGCGGAAAGATGAAAGATGAAACAATGCGGAAAGATGAAAGATGAAAGAATGCGGAAGATGAAAGATGAAACAATGCGGAAAGATGAAACAATGCGGAAAGATGAAAGATGAAACAATGCGGAAAGATGAAAGATGAAACAATGCGGAAAGATGAAAGATGAAACAATGCGGAAAGATGAAAGATGAAAGAATGCGGAAAGATGAAAGATGAAACAATGCGGAAAGATGAAAGATGAAACAATGAGGAAAGATAAAAGATGAAACAATGCGGAAAGATGAAAGATGAAACAATGCGGAAAGATGAAAGATGAAACAATGCGGAAAGATGAAAGATGAAACAATGCGGAAAGATGAAAGATGAAACAATGCGGAAAGATGAAACAATGCGGAAAGATGAAACAATGCGGAAAGATGAAACAATGCGGAAAGATGAAACAATGCGGAAAGATGAAACAATGCGGAAAGATGAAACAATGCGGAAAGATGAAACAATGCGGAAAGATGAAACAATGCGGAAAGATGAAACAATGCGGAAAGATGAAACAATGCGGAAAGATGAAACAATGCGGAAAGATGAAACAATGCGGAAAGATGAAACAATGCGGAAAGATGAAACAATGCGGAAAGATGAAACAATGCGGAAAGATGAAACAATGCGGAAAGATGAAACAATGCGGAAAGATGAAACAATGCGGAAAGATGAAACAATGCGGAAAGATGAAACAATGCGGAAAGATGAAACAATGCGTAAAGATGAAAGATGAAACCATGCGGAAAGATGAAAGATGAAAAAATGCGGAAAGATGAAAGATGAAACAATGCGGAAAGATGAAAGATGAAAGAATGCGGAAGATGAAAGATGAAACAATGCGGAAAGATGAAAGAATGCGGAAAGATGAAAGATGAAACAATGCGGAAAGATGAAAGATGAAAGAATGCGGAAAGATGAAAGATGAAACAATGCGGAAAGATGAAAGATGAAACAATGCGGAAAGATGAAACAATGCGGAAAGATGAAAGATGAAAAAATGCGGAAAGATGAAAGATGAAACAATGCGGAAAGATGAAAGATGAAAGATGAAACAATGCGGAAAGATGAAACAATGCGGAAAGATGAAAGATGAAACAATGCGGAAAGATGAAAGATGAAACAATGCGGAAGATGAAAGATGAAACAATGCGGAAAGATGAAAGAATGCGGAAAGATGAAAGATGAAACAATGCGGAAAGATGAAAGATGAAAGAATGCGGAAAGATGAAAGATGAAACAATGCGGAAAGATGAAAGATGAAACAATGCGGAAAGATGAAACAATTCGGAAAGATGAAACAATGCGGAAAGATGAAACAATTCGGAAAGATGAAACAATGCGGAAAGATGAAACAATTCGGAAAGATGAAACAATGCGGAAAGATGAAAGATGAAACAATGCGGAAAGATGAAAGATGAAAGAATGCGGAAAGATGAAAGATGAAACAATGCGGAAAGATGAAAGATGAAAAAATGCGGAAAGATGAAAGATGAAACAATGCGGAAAGATGAAACATGAAAGAATGCGGAAAGATGAAAGATGAAACAATGCGGAAAGATGAAAGATGAAACAATGCGGAAAGATGAAAGATGAAACAATGCGGAAAGATGAAAGATGAAACAATGCGGAAAGATGAAAGATGAAACAATGCGGAAAGATGAAAGATGAAACAATGCGGAAAGATGAAACAATGCGGAAAGATGAAACAATGCGGAAAGATGAAACAATGCGGAAAGATGAAACAATGCGGAAAGATGAAACAATGCGGAAAGATGAAACAATGCGGAAAGATGAAACAATGCGGAAAGATGAAACAATGCGGAAAGATGAAACAATGCGGAAAGATGAAACAATGCGGAAAGATGAAACAATGCGGAAAGATGAAACAATGCGGAAAGATGAAACAATGCGGAAAGATGAAACAATGCGGAAAGATGAAACAATGCGGAAAGATGAAACAATGCGGAAAGATGAAACAATGCGGAAAGATGAAACAATGCGGAAAGATGAAACAATGCGGAAAGATGAAACAATGCGGAAAGATGAAACAATGCGGAAAGATGAAACAATGCGGAAAGATGAAACAATGCGGAAAGATGAAACAATGCGGAAAGATGAAACAATGCGGAAAGATGAAACAATGCGGAAAGATGAAACAATGCGGAAAGATGAAACAATGCGGAAAGATGAAACAATGCGGAAAGATGAAACAATGCGGAAAGATGAAAGATGAAAAAGTGCGGAAAGATGAAAGATGAAACAATGCGGAAAGATGAAAGATGAAAGAAAGCGGAAAGATGAAAGATGAAACAATGCGGAAAGATGAAAGATGAAACAATGCGGAAAGATGAAAGATGAAAGAATGCGGAAAGATGAAAGATGAAAGATGAAAGATGAAACAATGCGGAAAGATGAAAGATGAAAGAATGCGGAAGATGAAAGATGAAACAATGCGGAAAGATGAAAGATGAAACAATGCGGAAAGATGAAAGATGAAACAATGCGGAAAGATGAAAGATGAAACAATGCGGAAAGATGAAAGATGAAACAATGCGGAAAGATGAAAGATGAAAGAATGCGGAAAGATGAAAGATGAAAGAATGCGGAAAGATGAAAGATGAAAGAATGCGGAAAGATGAAACAATGCGGAAAGATGAAACAATGCGGAAAGATGAAACAATGCGGAAAGATGAAACAATGCGGAAAGATGAAACAATGCGGAAAGATGAAACAATGCGGAAAGATGAAACAATGCGGAAAGATGAAACAATGCGGAAAGATGAAACAATGCGGAAAGATGAAACAATGCGGAAAGATGAAACAATGCGGAAAGATGAAACAATGCGGAAAGATGAAACAATGCGGAAAGATGAAACAATGCGGAAAGATGAAAGATAAAAAATGCGGAAAGATGAAAGATGAAACAATGCGGAAAGATGAAAGATGAAAGAATGCGGAAAGATGAAAGATGAAACAATGCGGAAAGATGAATGATGAAAGAATGCGGAAGATGAAAGATGAAACAATGCGGAAAGATGAAAGATGAAACAATGCGGAAAGATGAAAGATGAAAGAATGCGGAAGATGAAAGATGAAACAATGCGGAAAGATGCAACAATGCGGAAAGATGAAAGATGAAACAATGCGGAAAGATGAAAGATGAAACAATGCGGAAAGATGAAAGATGAAAGAATGCGGAAAGATGAAAGATGAAAGAATGCGGAAAGATGAAAGATGAAAGAATGCGGAAAGATGAAAGATGAAACAATGCGGAAAGATGAAAGATGAAACAATGCGGAAAGATGAAAGATGAAACAATGCGGAAAGATGAAAGATGAAAAAATGCGGAAAGATGAAAGATGAAACAATGCGGAAAGATGAAAGATGAAACAATGCGGACAGATGAAAGATGAAACAATGCGGAAAGATGAAAGATGAAACAATGCGGAAAGATGAAAGATGAAACAATGCGGAAAGATGAAAGATGAAAGAATGCGGAAGATGAAAGATGAAACAATGCGGAAAGATGAAAGATGAAAGAATGCGGAAAGATGAAAGATGAATGAATGCGGAAAGATGAAAGATGAAACAATGCGGAAAGATGAAAGATGAAACAATGCGGAAAGATGAAAGATGAAAGAATGCGGAAAGATGAAAGATGAAACAATGCGGAAAGATGAAAGATGAAACAATGCGGAAAGATGAAACAATGCGGAAAGATGAAACAATGCGGAAAGATGAAAGATGAAAAAATGCGGAAAGATGAAAGATGAAACAATGCGGAAAGATGAAAGATGAAAGAATGCGGAAGATGAAAGATGAAACAATGCGGAAAGATGAAAGATGAAACAATGCGGAAAGATGAAAGATGAAAGAATGCGGAAGATGAAAGATGAAACAATGCGGAAAGATGAAAGATGAAACAATGCGGAAAGATGAAAGATGAAACAATGCGGAAAGATGAAAGATGAAACAATGCGGAAAGATGAAAGATGAAAGAATGCGGAAAGATGAAAGATGAAAGAATGCGGAAAGATGAAAGATGAAAGAATGCGGAAAGATGAAAGATGAAACAATGCGGAAAGATGAAAGATGAAAGAATGCGGAAAGATGAAAGGATGAAACAATGCGGAAAGATGAAAGATGAAACAATGCGGAAAGATGAAAGATGAAAGAATGCGGAAAGATGAAAGATGAAACAATGCGGAAAGATGAAACAATGCGGAAAGATGAAACAATGCGGAAAGATGAAACAATGCGGAAAGATGAAACAATGCGGAAAGATGAAACAATGCGGAAAGATGAAACAATGCGGAAAGATGAAACAATGCGGAAAGATGAAACAATGCGGAAAGATGAAACAATGCGGAAAGATGAAACAATGCGGAAAGATGAAACAATGCGGAAAGATGAAACAATGCGGAAAGATGAAACAATGCGGAAAGATGAAAGATGAAAAAGTGCGGAAAGATGAAAGATGAAACAATGCGGAAAGATGAAAGATGAAAGAAAGCGGAAAGATGAAAGATGAAACAATGCGGAAAGATGAAAGATGAAACAATGCGGAAAGATGAAAGATGAAAAAGTGCGGAAAGATGAAAGATGAAACAATGCGGAAAGATGAAAGATGAAAGAAAGCGGAAAGATGAAAGATGAAACAATGCGGAAAGATGAAAGATGAAACAATGCGGAAAGATGAAAGATGAAACAATGCGGAAAGATGAAAGATGAAACAATGCGGAAAGATGAAAGATGAAACAATGCGGAAAGATGAAAGATGAAACAATGCGGAAAGATGAAAGATGAAAGAATGCGGAAAGATGAAAGATGAAACAATGCGGAAAGATGAAAGATGAAACAATGCGGAAAGATGAAATATGAAAGAATGCGGAAAGATGAAAGATGAAACAATGCGGAAAGATGAAATATGAAACAATGCGGAAAGATGAAAGATGAAACAATGCGGAAAGATGAAAGATGAAACAATGCGGAAAGATGAAAGATGAAACAATGCGGAAAGATGAAAGATGAAAGAATGCGGAAGATGAAAGATGAAACAATGCGGAAAGATGAAAGATGAAACAATGCGGAAAGATGAAAGATGAAACAATGCGGAAAGATGAAAGATGAAAGAATGCGTAAAGATGAAAGATGAAAAAATGCGGAAAGATGAAAGATGAAAGAATGCGGAAAGATGAAAGATGAAACAATGCGGAAAGATGAAAGATGAAAGAATGCGGAAGATGAAAGATGAAACAATGCGGAAAGATGAAAGATGAAAGATGAAACAATGCGGAAAGATGAAAGATGAAAGAATGCGGAAAGATGAAAGATGAAACAATGCGGAAAGATGAAAGATGAAACAATGCGGAAAGATGAAAGATGAAACAATGCGGAAAGATGAAAGATGAAACAATGCGGAAAGATGAAAGATGAAACAATGCGGAAAGATGAAAGATGAAAAAATGCGGAAAGATGAAAGATGAAACAATGCGGAAAGATGAAAGATGAAAAAATGCGGAAAGATGAAAGATGAAACAATGCGAAAAGATGAAAGATGAAAGAATGCGGAGGATGAAAGATGAAACAATGCGGAAAGATGAAAGATGAAACAATGCGGAAAGATGAAAGATGAAACAATGCGGAAAGATGAAAGATGAAACAATGCGGAAAGATGAAAGATGAAAGAATGCGGAAAGATGAAAGATGAAAGAATGCGGAAAGATGAAAGATGAAAGAATGCGGAAAGATGAAAGATGGAACAATGCGGAAAGATGAAAGATGAAACAATGCGGAAAGATGAAAGATGAAACAATGCGGAAAGATGAAAGATGAAAAAATGCGGAAAGATGAAAGATGAAACAATGCGGAAAGATGAAAGATGAAACAATGCGGACAGATGAAAGATGAAACAATGCGGAAAGATGAAAGATGAAACAATGCGGAAAGATGAAAGATGAAACAATGCGGAAAGATGAAAGATGAAAGAATGCGGAAGATGAAAGATGAAACAATGCGGAAAGATGAAAGATGAAAGAATGCGGAAAGATGAAAGATGAATGAATGCGGAAAGATGAAAGATGAAACAATGCGGAAAGATGAAAGATGAAACAATGCGGAAAGATGAAAGATGAAAGAATGCGGAAAGATGAAAGATGAAACAATGCGGAAAGATGAAAGATGAAACAATGCGGAAAGATGAAACAATGCGGAAAGATGAAACAATGCGGAAAGATGAAAGATGAAAAAATGCGGAAAGATGAAAGATGAAACAATGCGGAAAGATGAAAGATGAAAGAATGCGGAAGATGAAAGATGAAACAATGCGGAAAGATGAAAGATGAAACAATGCGGAAAGATGAAAGATGAAAGAATGCGGAAGATGAAAGATGAAACAATGCGGAAAAATGAAACAATGCGGAAAGATGAAAGATGAAACAATGCGGAAAGATGAAAGATGAAACAATGCGGAAAGATGAAAGATGAAAGAATGCGGAAAGATGAAAGATGAAAGAATGCGGAAAGATGAAAGATGAAAGAATGCGGAAAGATGAAAGATGAAACAATGCGGAAAGATGAAAGATGAAAGAATGCGGAAAGATGAAAGGATGAAACAATGCGGAAAGATGAAAGATGAAACAATGCGGAAAGATGAAAGATGAAAGAATGCGGAAAGATGAAAGATGAAACAATGCGGAAAGATGAAACAATGCGGAAAGATGAAACAATGCGGAAAGATGAAACAATGCGGAAAGATGAAACAATGCGGAAAGATGAAACAATGCGGAAAGATGAAACAATGCGGAAAGATGAAACAATGCGGAAAGATGAAACAATGCGGAAAAATGAAACAATGCGGAAAGATGAAACAATGCGGAAAGATGAAACAATGCGGAAAGATGAAACAATGCGGAAAGATGAAACAATGCGGAAAGATGAAACAATGCGGAAAGATGAAACAATGCGGAAAGATGAAACAATGCGGAAAGATGAAACAATGCGGAAAGATGAAACAATGCGGAAAGATGAAAGATGAAAAAGTGCGGAAAGATGAAAGATGAAACAATGCGGAAAGATGAAAGATGATAGAAAGCGGAAAGATGAAAGATGAAACAATGCGGAATGATGAAAGATGAAACAATGCGGAAAGATGAAAGATGAAAAAGTGCGGAAAGATGAAAGATGAAACAATGCGGAAAGATGAAAGATGAAAGAAAGCGGAAAGATGAAAGATGAAACAATGCGGAAAGATGAAAGATGAAACAATGCGGAAAGATGAAAGATGAAACAATGCGGAAAGATGAAAGATGAAACAATGCGGAAAGATGAAAGATGAAACAATGCGGAAAGATGAAAGATGAAACAATGCGGAAAGATGAAAGATGAAAGAATGCGGAAAGATGAAAGATGGAACAATGCGGAAAGATGAAAGATGAAACAATGCGGAAAGATGAAATATGAAAGTATGCGGAAAGATGAAAGATGAAACAATGCGGAAAGATGAAATATGAAACAATGCGGAAAGATGAAAGATGAAACAATGCGGAAAGATGAAAGATGAAACAATGCGGAAAGATGAAAGATGAAACAATGCGGAAAGATGAAAGATGAAAGAATGCGGAAGATGAAAGATGAAACAATGCGGAAAGATGAAAGATGAAACAATGCGGAAAGATGAAAGATGAAACAATGCGGAAAGATGAAAGATGAAAGAATGCGTAAAGATGAAAGATGAAAAAATGCGGAAAGATGAAAGATGAAAGAATGCGGAAAGATGAAAGATGAAACAATGCGGAAAGATGAAAGATGAAAGAATGCGGAAGATGAAAGATGAAACAATGCGGAAAGATGAAAGATGAAAGATGAAACAATGCGGAAAGATGAAAGATGAAAGAATGCGGAAAGATGAAAGATGAAACAATGCGGAAAGATGAAAGATGAAACAATGCGGAAAGATGAAAGATGAAACAATGCGGAAAGATGAAAGATGAAACAATGCGGAAAGATGAAAGATGAAACAATGCGGAAAGATGAAAGATGAAAGAATGCGGAAAGATGAAAGATGAAACAATGCGGAAAGATGAAAGATGAAACAATGCGGAAAGATGAAAGATGAAACAATGCGGAAAGATGAAAGATGAAACAATGCGGAAAGATGAAAGATGAAACAATGCGGAAAGATGAAAGATGAAACAATGCGGAAAGATGAAAGATGAAACAATGCGGAAAGATGAAAGATGAAACAATGCGGAAAGATGAAAGATGAAACAATGCGGAAAGATGAAAGATGAAAGAATGCGGAAAGATGAAAGATGAAACAATGCGGAAAGATGAAAGATGAAAAAATGCGGAAAGATGAAAGATGAAACAATGCGGAAAGATGAAAGATGAAACAATGCGGAAAGATGAAAGATGAAAGAATGCGGAAGATGAAAGATGAAACAATGCGGAAAGATGAAACAATGCGGAAAGATGAAAGATGAAACAATGCGGAAAGATGAAAGAAGAAACAATGCGGAAAGATGAAAGATGAAAGATGAAACAATGCGGAAAGATGAAAGATGAAAGAATGCGGAAAGATGAAAGATGAAACAATGCGGAAAGATGAAAGATGAAACAATGCGGAAAGATAAAAGATGAAAAAATGCGGAAAGATGAAAGATGAAACAATGCGGAAAGATGAAAGATGAAAGAATGCGGAAGATGAAAGATGAAACAATGCGGAAAGATGAAACAATGCGGAAAGATGAAAGATGAAACAATGCGGAAAGATGAAAGATGAAACAATGCGGAAAGATGAAAGATGAAAGATGAAACAATGCGGAAAGATGAAAGATGAAACAATGCGGAAAGATGAAAGATGAAACAATGCGGAAAGATGAAAGATGAAAGAATGCGGAAAGATGAAAGATGAAACAATGCGGAAAGATGAAAGATGAAACATTGCGGAAAGATGAAAGATGAAACAATGCGGAAAGATGAAAGATGAAAGAATGCGGAAAGATGAAAGATGAAACAATGCGGAAAGATGAAAGATGAAACAATGCGGAAAGATGAAAGATGAAACAAAGCGGAAAGATGAAAGTTGAAACAATGCGGAAAGATGAAAGATGAAACAATGCGGAAAGATGAAAGATGAAACAATGCGGAAAGATGAAACAATGCGGAAAGATGAAACAATGCGGAAAGATGAAAGATGAAACAATGTGGAAAGATGAAAGATGAAACAATGCGGAAAGATGAAAGATGAAACAATGCGGAAAGATGAAACAATGCGGAAAGATGAAACAATGCGGAAAGATGAAAGATGAAACAATGCGGAAAGATGAAACAATGCGGAAAGATGAAACAATGCGGAAAGATGAAACAATGCGGAAAGATGAAAGATGAAAGAATGCGGAAAGATGAAAGATGAAACAATGCGGAAAGATGAAAGATGAAAGAATGCGGAAAGATGAAAGATGAAACAATGCGGAAAGATGAAAGATGAAACAATGCGGAAAGATGAAAGATGAAAGAATGCGGAAGATGAAAGATGAAACAATGCGGAAAGATGTAAGATGAAAGAATGCGGAAAGATGAAAGATGAAACAATGCGGAAAGATGAAAGATGAAACATTGCGGAAAGATGAAAGATGAAACAATGCGGAAAGATGAAAGATGAAAGAATGCGGAAAGATGAAAGATGAAACAATGCGGAAAGATGAAAGATGAAAGAATGCGGAAAGATGAAAGATGAAACAATGCGGAAAGATGAAAGATGAAACAATGCGGAAAGATGAAACAATGCGGAAAGATGAAACAATTCGGAAAGATGAAACAATGAGGAAAGATGAAACAATGCGGAAAGATGAAACAATGCGGAAAGATGAAAGATGAAACAATGCGGAAAGATGAAAAATGAAAAAATGCGGAAAGATGAAAGATGAAAGAATGCGGAAAGATGAAAGATGAAACAATGCGGAAAGATGAAAGATGAAACATTGCGGAAAGATGAAAGATGAAACAATGCGGAAAGATGAAAGATGAAACAATGCGGAAAGATGAAAGATGAAACAATGCGGAAAGATGAAAGATAAAACAATGCGGAAAGATGAAAGATGAAACAATGCGGAAAGATGAAAGATGAAACAATGCGGAAAGATGAAACAATGCGGAAAGATGAAACAATGCGGAAAGATGAAACAATGCGGAAAGATGAAACAATGCGGAAAGATGAAACAATGCGGAAAGATGAAACAATGCGGAAAGATGAAACAATGCGGAAAGATGAAACAATGCGGAAAGATGAAACAATGCGGAA
The DNA here is from genome assembly GCA_949152435.1 of Gastracanthus pulcherrimus. Classification (NCBI taxonomy): domain Eukaryota; kingdom Metazoa; phylum Arthropoda; class Insecta; order Hymenoptera; family Pteromalidae; genus Gastracanthus; species Gastracanthus pulcherrimus. The sequence continues at coordinate 880,801 of CASCKD010000058.1, forward strand.
AGATGAAACAATGCGGAAAGATGAAACAATGCGGAAAGATGAAACAATGCGGAAAGATGAAACAATGCGGAAAGATGAAACAATGCGGAAAGATGAAACAATGCGGAAAGATGAAACAATGCGGAAAGATGAAACAATGCGGAAAGATGAAACAATGCGGAAAGATGAAACAATGCGGAAAGATGAAACAATGCGGAAAGATGAAACAATGCGGAAAGATGAAACAATGCGGAAAGATGAAACAATGCGGAAAGATGAAACAATGCGGAAAGATGAAACAATGCGGAAAGATGAAACAATGCGGAAAGATGAAACAATGCGGAAAGATGAAACAATGCGGAAAGATGAAACAATGCGGAAAGATGAAACAATGCGGAAAGATGAAACAATGCGGAAAGATGAAACAATGCGGAAAGATGAAAGATGAAAAAGTGCGGAAAGATGAAAGATGAAACAATGCGGAAAGATGAAAGATGAAAGATGAAACAATGCGGAAAGATGAAAGATGAAACAATGCGGAAAGATGAAAGATGAAACAATGCGGAAAGATGAAAGATGAAACAATGCGGAAAGATGAAACAATGCGGAAAGATGAAACAATGCGGAAAGATGAAAGATAAAAAAATGCGGAAAGATGAAAGATGAAACAATGCGGAAAGATGAAAGATGAAAGAATGCGGAAGATGAAAGATGAAACAATGCGGAAAGATGAAACAATGCGGAAAGATGAAAGATGAAACAATGCGGAAAGATGAAAGATGAAACAATGCGGAAAGATGAAAGATGAAACAATGCGGAAAGATGAAAGATGAAAGAATGCGGAAAGATGAAAGATGAAACAATGCGGAAAGATGAAAGATGAAACAATGAGGAAAGATAAAAGATGAAACAATGCGGAAAGATGAAAGATGAAACAATGCGGAAAGATGAAAGATGAAACAATGCGGAAAGATGAAAGATGAAACAATGCGGAAAGATGAAAGATGAAACAATGCGGAAAGATGAAAGATGAAACAATGCGGAAAGATGAAACAATGCGGAAAGATGAAACAATGCGGAAAGATGAAACAATGCGGAAAGATGAAACAATGCGGAAAGATGAAACAATGCGGAAAGATGAAACAATGCGGAAAGATGAAACAATGCGGAAAGATGAAACAATGCGGAAAGATGAAACAATGCGGAAAGATGAAACAATGCGGAAAGATGAAACAATGCGGAAAGATGAAACAATGCGGAAAGATGAAACAATGCGGAAAGATGAAACAATGCGGAAAGATGAAACAATGCGGAAAGATGAAACAATGCGGAAAGATGAAACAATGCGGAAAGATGAAACAATGCGGAAAGATGAAACAATGCGGAAAGATGAAACAATGCGGAAAGATGAAACAATGCGGAAAGATGAAACAATGCGGAAAGATGAAACAATGCGGAAAGATGAAACAATGCGGAAAGATGAAACAATGCGGAAAGATGAAACAATGCGGAAAGATGAAACAATGCGGAAAGATGAAACAATGCGGAAAGATGAAACAATGCGGAAAGATGAAACAATGCGGAAAGATGAAACAATGCGGAAAGATGAAACAATGCGGAAAGATGAAACAATGCGGAAAGATGAAACAATGCGGAAAGATGAAACAATGCGGAAAGATGAAACAATGCGGAAAGATGAAACAATGCGGAAAGATGAAACAATGCGGAAAGATGAAACAATGCGGAAAGATGAAACAATGCGGAAAGATGAAACAATGCGGAAAGATGAAACAATATGGAAAGATGAAACAATGCGGAAAGATGAAACAATGCGGAAAGATGAAACAATGCGGAAAGATGAAACAATGCGGAAAGATGAAACAATGCGGAAAGATGAAACAATGCGGAAAGATGAAACAATGCGGAAAGATGAAACAATGCGGAAAGATGAAACAATGCGGAAAGATGAAACAATGCGGAAAGATGAAACAATGCGGAAAGATGAAAGATGAAACAATGCGGAAAGATGAAAAATGAAAAAATGCGGAAAGATGAAAGATGAAAGAATGCGGAAAGATGAAAGATGAAACAATGCGGAAAGATGAAAGATGAAACATTGCGGAAAGATGAAAGATGAAACAATGCGGAAAGATGAAAGATGAAAGAATGCGGAAAGATGAAAGATGAAACAATGCGGAAAGATGAAAGATAAAACAATGCGGAAAGATGAAAGATGAAACAATGCGGAAAGATGAAAGATGAAACAATGCGGAAAGATGAAACAATGCGGAAAGATGAAACAATGCGGAAAGATGAAACAATGCGGAAAGATGAAACAATGCGGAAAGATGAAACAATGCGGAAAGATGAAACAATGCGGAAAGATGAAACAATGCGGAAAGATGAAACAATGCGGAAAGATGAAACAATGCGGAAAGATGAAACAATGCGGAAAGATGAAACAATGCGGAAAGATGAAACAATGCGGAAAGATGAAACAATGCGGAAAGATGAAACAATGCGGAAAGATGAAACAATGCGGAAAGATGAAACAATGCGGAAAGATGAAACAATGCGGAAAGATGAAACAATGCGGAAAGATGAAACAATGCGGAAAGATGAAACAATGCGGAAAGATGAAACAATGCGGAAAGATGAAACAATGCGGAAAGATGAAACAATGCGGAAAGATGAAACAATGCGGAAAGATGAAACAATGCGGAAAGATGAAACAATGCGGAAAGATGAAACAATGCGGAAAGATGAAACAATGCGGAAAGATGAAACAATGCGGAAAGATGAAACAATGCGGAAAGATGAAACAATGCGGAAAGATGAAACAATGCGGAAAGATGAAAGATGAAACCATGCGGAAAGATGAAAGATGAAAAAATGCGGAAAGATGAAAGATGAAACAATGCGGAAAGATGAAAGATGAAAGAATGCGGAAGATGAAAGATGAAACAATGCGGAAAGATGAAAGAATGCGGAAAGATGAAAGATGAAACAATGCGGAAAGATGAAAGATGAAAGAATGCGGAAAGATGAAAGATGAAACAATGTGGAAAGATGAAAGATGAAACAATGCGGAAAGATGAAACAATGCGGAAAGATGAAAGATGAAAAAATGCGGAAAGATGAAAGATGAAACAATGCGGAAAGATGAAAGATGAAAGAATGCGGAAGATGAAAGATGAAACAATGCGGAAAGATGAAAGATGAAACAATGCGGAAAGATGAAAGATGAAACAATGCGGAAGATGAAAGATGAAACAATGCGGAAAGATGAAAGAATGCGGAAAGATGAAAGATGAAACAATGCGGAAAGATGAAAGATGAAAGAATGCGGAAAGATGAAAGATGAAACAATGCGGAAAGATGAAAGATGAAACAATGCGGAAAGATGAAACAATTCGGAAAGATGAAACAATGCGGAAAGATGAAACAATTCGGAAAGATGAAACAATGCGGAAAGATGAAAGATGAAACAATGCGGAAAGATGAAAGATGAAAGAATGCGGAAAGATGAAAGATGAAACAATGCGGAAAGATGAAAGATGAAAAAATGCGGAAAGATGAAAGATGAAACAATGCGGAAAGATGAAACATGAAAGAATGCGGAAAGATGAAAGATGAAACAATGCGGAAAGATGAAAGATGAAACAATGCGGAAAGATGAAAGATGAAACAATGCGGAAAGATGAAAGATGAAACAATGCGGAAAGATGAAAGATGAAACAATGCGGAAAGATGAAAGATGAAACAATGCGGAAAGATGAAACAATGCGGAAAGATGAAACAATGCGGAAAGATGAAACAATGCGGAAAGATGAAACAATGCGGAAAGATGAAACAATGCGGAAAGATGAAACAATGCGGAAAGATGAAACAATGCGGAAAGATGAAACAATGCGGAAAGATGAAACAATGCGGAAAGATGAAACAATGCGGAAAGATGAAACAATGCGGAAAGATGAAACAATGCGGAAAGATGAAACAATGCGGAAAGATGAAACAATGCGGAAAGATGAAACAATGCGGAAAGATGAAACAATGCGGAAAGATGAAACAATGCGGAAAGATGAAACAATGCGGAAAGATGAAACAATGCGGAAAGATGAAACAATGCGGAAAGATGAAACAATGCGGAAAGATGAAACAATGCGGAAAGATGAAAGATGAAACAATGCGGAAAGATGAAAGATGAAAAAATGCGGAAAGATGAAAGATGAAACAATGCGGAAAGATGAAAGATGAAAGAATGCGGAAGATGAAAGATGAAACAATGCGGAAAGATGAAAGAATGCGGAAAGATGAAAGATGAAACAATGCGGAAAGATGAAAGATGAAAGAATGCGGAAAGATGAAAGATGAAACAATGCGGAAAGATGAAAGATGAAACAATGCGGAAAGATGAAACAATGCGGAAAGATGAAAGATGAAAAAATGCGGAAAGATGAAAGATGAAACAATGCGGAAAGATGAAAGATGAAAGAATGCGGAAGATGAAAGATGAAAAAATGCGGAAAGATGAAAGATGAAACAATGCGGAAAGATGAAAGATGAAAGAATGCGGAAGATGAAAGATGAAACAATGCGGAAAGATGAAACAATGCGGAAAGATGAAAGATGAAACAATGCGGAAAGATGAAAGATGAAACAATGCGGAAAGATGAAAGATGAAAGAATGCGGAAGATGAAAGATGAAACAATGCGGAAAGATGAAACCATGCGGAAAGATGAAAGATGAAACAATGCGGAAAGATGAAAGATGAAACAATGCGGAAGATGAAAGATGAAACAATGCGGAAAGATGAAAGAATGCGGAAAGATGAAAGATGAAACAATGCGGAAAGATGAAAGATGAAAGAATGCGGAAAGATGAAAGATGAAACAATGCGGAAAGATGAAAGATGAAACAATGCGGAAAGATGAAACAATTCGGAAAGATGAAACAATGCGGAAAGATGAAACAATTCGGAAAGATGAAACAATGCGGAAAGATGAAAGATGAAACAATGCGGAAAGATGAAAGATGAAAGAATGCGGAAAGATGAAAGATGAAACAATGCGGAAAGATGAAAGATGAAAAAATGCGGAAAGATGAAAGATGAAACAATGCGGAAAGATGATACATGAAAGAATGCGGAAAGATGAAAGATGAAACAATGCGGAAAGATGAAAGATGAAACAATGCGGAAAGATGAAAGATGAAACAATGCGGAAAGATGAAAGATGAAACAATGCGGAAAGATGAAAGATGAAACAATGCGGAAAGATGAAAGATGAAACAATGCGGAAAGATGAAAGATGAAACATTGCGGAAAGATGAAAGATGAAACAATGCGGAAAGATGAAACAATGCGGAAAGATGAAAGAATGCGGAAAGATGAAAGATGAAACAATGCGGAAAGATGAAACAATGCGGAAAGATGAAACAATGCGGAAAGATGAAACAATGCGGAAAGATGAAACAATGCGGAAAGATGAAACAATGCGGAAAGATGAAACAATGCGGAAAGATGAAACAATGCGGAAAGATGAAACAATGCGGAAAGATGAAACAATGCGGAAAGATGAAACAATGCGGAAAGATGAAACAATGCGGAAAGATGAAACAATGCGGAAAGATGAAACAATGCGGAAAGATGAAACAATGCGGAAAGATGAAACAATGCGGAAAGATGAAACAATGCGGAAAGATGAAACAATGCGGAAAGATGAAAGATGAAAAAGTGCGGAAAGATGAAAGATGAAACAATGCGGAAAGATGAAAGATGAAAGAAAGCGGAAAGATGAAAGATGAAACAATGCGGAAAGATGAAAGATGAAACAATGCGGAAAGATGAAAGATGAAAGAATGCGGAAAGATGAAAGATGAAAGATGAAAGATGAAACAATGCGGAAAGATGAAAGATGAAAGAATGCGGAAAGATGAAAGATGAAACAATGCGGAAAGATGAAAGATGAAACAATGCGGAAAGATGAAACAATGCGGAAAGATGAAACAATGCGGAAAGATGAAACAATGCGGAAAGATGAAACAATGCGGAAAGATGAAACAATGCGGAAAGATGAAACAATGCGGAAAGATGAAACAATGCGGAAAGATGAAACAATGCGGAAAGATGAAAGATGAAAAAATGCGGAAAGATGAAAGATGAAACAATGCGGAAAGATGAAAGATGAAAGAATGCGGAAGATGAAAGATGAAACAATGCGGAAAGATGAAAGAATGCGGAAAGATGAAAGATGAAACAATGCGGAAAGATGAAAGATGAAAGAATGCGGAAAGATGAAAGATGAAACAATGCGGAAAGATGAAAGATGAAACAATGCGGAAGATGAAAGATGAAAAAATGCGGAAAGATGAAAGATGAAACAATGCGGAAAGATGAAAGATGAAAGAATGCGGAAGATGAAAGATGAAACAATGCGGAAAGATGAAACAATGCGGAAAGATGAAACAATGCGGAAAGATGAAAGATGAAACAATGCGGAAAGATGAAAGATGAAACAATGCGGAAAGATGAAAGATGAAAGAATGCGGAAGATGAAAGATGAAACAATGCGGAAAGATGAAACAATGCGGAAAGATGAAAGATGAAACAATGCGGAAAGATGAAAGATGAAACAATGCGGAAGATGAAAGATGAAACAATGCGGAAAGATGAAAGAATGCGGAAAGATGAAAGATGAAACAATGCGGAAAGATGAAAGATGAAAGAATGCGGAAAGATGAAAGATGAAACAATGCGGAAAGATGAAAGATGAAACAATGCGGAAAGATGAAACAATTCGGAAAGATGAAACAATGCGGAAAGATGAAACAATTCGGAAAGATGAAACAATGCGGAAAGATGAAAGATGAAACAATGCGGAAAGATGAAAGATGAAAGAATGCGGAAAGATGAAAGATGAAACAATGCGGAAAGATGAAAGATGAAAAAATGCGGAAAGATGAAAGATGAAACAATGCGGAAAGATGAAACATGAAAGAATGCGGAAAGATGAAAGATGAAACAATGCGGAAAGATGAAAGATGAAACAATGCGGAAAGATGAAAGATGAAACAATGCGGAAAGATGAAAGATGAAACAATGCGGAAAGATGAAAGATGAAACAATGCGGAAAGATGAAAGATGAAACAATGCGGAAAGATGAAAGATGAAACAATGCGGAAAGATGAAAGATGAAACAATGCGGAAAGATGAAACAATGCGGAAAGATGAAACAATGCGGAAAGATGAAAGAATGCGGAAAGATGAAAGATGAAACAATGCGGAAAGATGAAACAATGCGGAAAGATGAAACAATGCGGACAGATGAAACAATGCGGAAAGATGAAACAATGCGGAAAGATGAAACAATGCGGAAAGATGAAACAATGCGGAAAGATGAAACAATGCGGAAAGATGAAACAATGCGGAAAGATGAAACAATGCGGAAAGATGAAACAATGCGGAAAGATGAAACAATGCGGAAAGATGAAACAATGCGGAAAGATGAAACAATGCGGAAAGATGAAACAATGCGGAAAGATGAAACAATGCGGAAAGATGAAAGATGAAAAAGTGCGGAAAGATGAAAGATGAAACAATGCGGAAAGATGAAAGATGAAAGAAAGCGGAAAGATGAAAGATGAAACAATGCGGAAAGATGAAAGATGAAACAATGCGGAAAGATGAAAGATGAAAGAATGCGGAAAGATGAAAGATGAAAGATGAAAGATGAAACAATGCGGAAAGATGAAAGATGAAAGAATGCGGAAAGATGAAAGATGAAACAATGCGGAAAGATGAAAGATGAAACAATGCGGAAAGATGAAACAATGCGGAAAGATGAAACAATGCGGAAAGATGAAACAATGCGGAAAGATGAAACAATGCGGAAAGATGAAACAATGCGGAAAGATGAAACAATGCGGAAAGATGAAACAATGCGGAAAGATGAAACAATGCGGAAAGATGAAACAATGCGGAAAGATGAAACAATGCGGAAAGATGAAACAATGCGGAAAGATGAAACAATGCGGAAAGATGAAACAATGCGGAAAGATGAAACAATGCGGAAAGATGAAACAATGCGGAAAGATGAAACAATGCGGAAAGATGAAACAATGCGGAAAGATGAAACAATGCGGAAAGATGAAACAATGCGGAAAGATGAAACAATGCGGAAAGATGAAACAATGCGGAAAGATGAAAGATGAAAGAAAGCGGAAAGATGAAAGATGAAACAATGCGGAAAGATGAAAGATGAAACAATGCGGAAAGATGAAAGATGAAAGAATGCGGAAAGATGAAAGATGAAAGATGAAAGATGAAACAATGCGGAAAGATGAAAGATGAAAGAATGCGGAAAGATGAAAGATGAAACAATGCGGAAAGATGAAAGATGAAACAATGCGGAAAGATGAAACAATGCGGAAAGATGAAACAATGCGGAAAGATGAAACAATGCGGAAAGATGAAACAATGCGGAAAGATGAAACAATGCGGAAAGATGAAACAATGCGGAAAGATGAAACAATGCGGAAAGATGAAACAATGCGGAAAGATGAAACAATGCGGAAAGACGAAACAATGCGGAAAGATGAAACAATGCGGAAAGATGAAACAATGCGGAAAGATGAAACAATGCGGAAAGATGAAACAATGCGGAAAGATGAAACAATGCGGAAAGATGAAAGATGAAAAAATGCGGAAAGATGAAAGATGAAACAATGCGGAAAGATGAAAGATGAAAGAATGCGGAAAGATGAAAGATGAAACAATGCGGAAAGATGAAAGATGAAAGAATGCGGAAGATGAAAGATGAAACAATGCGGAAAGATGAAAGATGAAACAATGCGGAAAGATGAAAGATGAAAGAATGCGGAAGATGAAAGATGAAACAATGCGGAAAGATGAAAGATGAAAGAATGCGGAAAGATGAAAGATGAAAGAATGCGGAAAAATGAAAGATGAAACAATGCGGAAAGATGAAAGATGAAACAATGCGGAAAGATGAAAGATGAAACAATGCGGAAAGATGAAAGATGAAAAAATGCGGATAGATGAAAGATGAAACAATGCGGAAAGATGAAACAATGCGGAAAGATGAAAGATGAAACAATGCGGACAGATGAAAGATGAAACAATGCGGAAAGATGAAACAATGCGGAAAGATGAAACAATGCGGAAAGATGAAACAATGCGGAAAGATGAAACAATGCGGAAAGATGAAACAATGCAGAAAGATGAAAGATGAAAGAATGCGGAAGATGAAAGATGAAACAATGCGGAAAGATGAAAGATGAAACAATGCGGAAAGATGAAAGATGAAACAATGCGGAAAGATGAAAGATGAAACAATGCGGAAAGATGAAAGATGAAAGAATGCAGAAGATGAAAGATGAAACAATGCGGAAAGATGAAAGATGAAAGAATGCGGAAAGATGAAAGATGAATGAATGCGGAAAGATGAAAGATGAAACAATGCGGAAAGATGAAAGATGAAACAATGCGGAAAGATGAAAGATGAAAGAATGCGGAAAGATGAAAGATGAAACAATGCGGAAAGATGAAAGATGAAACAATGCGGAAAGATGAAACAATGCGGAAAGATGAAACAATGCGGAAAGATGAAACAATGCGGAAAAATGAAACAATGCGGAAAGATGAAAGATGAAAAAATGCGGAAAGATGAAAGATGAAACAATGCGGAAAGATGAAAGATGAAAGAATGCGGAAGATGAAAGATGAAACAATGCGGAAAGATGAAAGATGAAACAATGCGGAAAGATGAAAGATGAAAGAATGCGGAAGATGAAAGATGAAACAATGCGGAAAAATGAAACAATGCGGAAAGATGAAAGATGAAACAATGCGGAAAGATGAAAGATGAAACAATGCGGAAAGATGAAAGATGAAAGAATGCGGAAAGATGAAAGATGAAAGAATGCGGAAAGATGAAAGATGAAAGAATGCGGAAAGATGAAAGATGAAACAATGCGGAAAGATGAAAGATGAAAGAATGCGGAAAGATGAAAGGATGAAACAATGCGGAAAGATGAAAGATGAAACAATGCGGAAAGATGAAAGATGAAAGAATGCGGAAAGATGAAACAATGCGGAAAGATGAAACAATGCGGAAAGATGAAACAATGCGGAAAGATGAAACAATGCGGAAAGATGAAACAATGCGGAAAGATGAAACAATGCGGAAAGATGAAACAATGCGGAAAGATGAAACAATGCGGAAAGATGAAACAATGCGGAAAGATGAAACAATGCGGAAAGATGAAACAATGCGGAAAGATGAAACAATGCGGAAAGAAGAAACAATGCGGAAAGATGAAACAATGCGGAAAGATGAAACAATGCGGAAAGATGAAACAATGCGGAAAGATGAAACAATGCGGAAAGATGAAAGATGAAAAAGTGCGGAAAGATGAAAGATGAAACAATGCGGAAAGATGAAAGATGAAAGATGAAACAATGCGGAAAGATGAAAGATGAAACAATGCGGAAAGATGAAACAATGCGGAAAGATGAAACAATGCGGAAAGATGAAAGATGAAAAAATGCGGAAAGATGAAAGATGAAACAATGCGGAAAGATGAAAGATGAAAGAATGCGGAAGATGAAAGATGAAACAATGCGGAAAGATGAAACAATGCGGAAAGATGAAAGATGAAACAATGCGGAAAGATGAAAGATGAAACAATGCGGAAAGATGAAAGATGAAACAATGCGGAAAGATGAAAGATGAAACAATGCGGAAAGATGAAAGATGAAAGAATGCGGAAAGATGAAAGATGAAACAATGCGGAAAGATGAAAGATGAAACAATGAGGAAAGATAAAAGATGAAACAATGCGGAAAGATGAAAGATGAAACAATGCGGAAAGATGAAAGATGAAACAATGCGGAAAGATGAAAGATGAAACAATGCGGAAAGATGAAAGATGAAACAATGCGGAAAGATGAAAGATGAAACAATGCGGAAAGATGAAACAATGCGGAAAGATGAAACAATGCGGAAAGATGAAACAATGCGGAAAGATGAAACAATGCGGAAAGATGAAACAATGCGGAAAGATGAAACAATGCGGAAAGATGAAACAATGCGGAAAGATGAAACAATGCGGAAAGATGAAACAATGCGGAAAGATGAAACAATGCGGAAAGATGAAAGATGAAACAATGCGGAAAGATGAAAAATGAAAAAATGCGGAAAGATGAAAGATGAAAGAATGCGGAAAGATGAAAGATGAAACAATGCGGAAAGATGAAAGATGAAACATTGCGGAAAGATGAAAGATGAAACAATGCGGAAAGATGAAAGATGAAAGAATGCGGAAAGATGAAAGATGAAACAATGCGGAAAGATGAAAGATAAAACAATGCGGAAAGATGAAAGATGAAACAATGCGGAAAGATGAAAGATGAAACAATGCGGAAAGATGAAAGATGAAACAATGCGGAAAGATGAAACATGAAAGAATGCGGAAAGATGAAAGATGAAACAATGCGGAAAGATGAAAGATGAAACAATGCGGAAAGATGAAAGATGAAACAATGCGGAAAGATGAAAGATGAAACAATGCGGAAAGATGAAAGATGAAACAATGCGGAAAGATGAAAGATGAAAGAATGCGGAAGATGAAAGATGAAACAATGCGGAAAGATGAAAGATGAAAGAATGCGGAAAGATGAAAGATGAAACAATGCGGAAAGATGAAAGATGAAACAATGCGGAAAGATGAAACAATGCGGAAAGATGAAAGATGAAAAAATGCGGAAAGATGAAAGATGAAACAATGCGGAAAGATGAAAGATGAAAGAATGCGGAAGATGAAAGATGAAACAATGCGGAAAGATGAAACAATGCGGAAAGATGAAAGATGAAACAATGCGGAAAGATGAAAGATGAAACAATGCGGAAAGATGAAAGATGAAAGAATGCGGAAGATGAAAGATGAAACAATGCGGAACGATGAAACAATGCGGAAAGATGAAAGATGAAACAATGCGGAAAGATGAAAGATGAAACAATGCGGAAGATGAAAGATGAAACAATGCGGAAAGATGAAAGAATGCGGAAAGATGAAAGATGAAACAATGCGGAAAGATGAAAGATGAAAGAATGCGGAAAGATGAAAGATGAAACAATGCGGAAAGATGAAAGATGAAACAATGCGGAAAGATGAAACAATTCGGAAAGATGAAACAATGCGGAAAGATGAAACAATTCGGAAAGATGAAGCAATGCGGAAAGATGAAAGATGAAACAATGCGGAAAGATGAAAGATGAAAGAATGCGGAAAGATGAAAGATGAAACAATGCGGAAAGATGAAAGATGAAAAAATGCGGAAAGATGAAAGATGAAACAATGCGGAAAGATGAAACATGAAAGAATGCGGAAAGATGAAAGATGAAACAATGCGGAAAGATGAAAGATGAAACAATGCGGAAAGATGAAAGATGAAACAATGCGGAAAGATGAAAGATGAAACAATGCGGAAAGATGAAAGATGAAACAATGCGGAAAGATGAAAGATGAAACAATGCGGAAAGATGAAAGATGAAACAATGCGGAAAGATGAAAGATGAAACAATGCGGAAAGATGAAACAATGCGGAAAGATGAAAGATGAAACAATGCGGAAAGATGAAAGATGAAACAATGCGGAAGATGAAAGATGAAACAATGCGGAAAGATTAATGAATGCGGAAAGATGAAAGATGAAACAATGCGGAAAGATGAAAGATGAAAGAATGCGGAAAGATGAAAGATGAAACAATGCGGAAAGATGAAAGATGAAACAATGCGGAAAGATGAAACAATTCGGAAAGATGAAACAATGCGGAAAGATGAAACAATTCGGAAAGATGAAACAATGCGGAAAGATGAAAGATGAAACAATGCGGAAAGATGAAAGATGAAAGAATGCGGAAAGATGAAAGATGAAACAATGCGGAAAGATGAAAGATGAAAAAATGCGGAAAGATGAAAGATGAAACAATGCGGAAAGATGAAACATGAAAGAATGCGGAAAGATGAAAGATGAAACAATGCGGAAAGATGAAAGATGAAACAATGCGGAAAGATGAAAGATGAAACAATGCGGAAAGATGAAAGATGAAACAATGCGGAAAGATGAAAGATGAAACAATGCGGAAAGATGAAAGATGAAACAATGCGGAAAGATGAAAGATGAAACAATGCGGAAAGATGAAAGATGAAACAATGCGGAAAGATGAAACAATGCGGAAAGATGAAAGAATGCGGAAAGATGAAAGATGAAACAATGCGGAAAGATGAAACAATGCGGAAAGATGAAACAATGCGGAAAGATGAAACAATGCGGAAAGATGAAACAATGCGGAAAGATGAAACAATGCGGAAAGATGAAACAATGCGGAAAGATGAAACAATGCGGAAAGATGAAACAATGCGGAAAGATGAAACAATGCGGAAAGATGAAACAATGCGGAAAGATGAAACAATGCGGAAAGATGAAACAATGCGGAAAGATGAAACAATGCGGAAAGATGAAACAATGCGGAAAGATGAAACAATGCGGAAAGATGAAACAATGCGGAAAGATGAAACAATGCGGAAAGATGAAACAATGCGGAAAGATGAAACAATGCGGAAAGATGAAACAATGCGGAAAGATGAAACAATGCGGAAAGATGAAACAATGCGGAAAGATGAAACAATGCGGAAAGATGAAACAATGCGGAAAGATGAAACAATGCGGAAAGATGAAACAATGCGGAAAGATGAAACAATGCGGAAAGATGAAACAATGCGGAAAGATGAAACAATGCGGAAAGATGAAAGATGAAAAAGTGCGGAAAGATGAAAGATGAAACAATGCGGAAAGATGAAAGATGAAAGAAAGCGGAAAGATGAAAGATGAAACAATGCGGAAAGATGAAAGATGAAACAATGCGGAAAGATGAAAGATGAAAGAATGCGGAAAGATGAAAGATGAAAGATGAAAGATGAAACAATGCGGAAAGATGAAAGATGAAAGAATGCGGAAAGATGAAAGATGAAACAATGCGGAAAGATGAAAGATGAAACAATGCGGAAAGATGAAACAATGCGGAAAGATGAAACAATGCGGAAAGATGAAACAATGCGGAAAGATGAAACAATGCGGAAAGATGAAACAATGCGGAAAGATGAAACAATGCGGAAAGATGAAACAATGCGGAAAGATGAAACAATGCGGAAAGATGAAACAATGCGGAAAGATGAAACAATGCGGAAAGATGAAACAATGCGGAAAGATGAAACAATGCGGAAAGATGAAACAATGCGGAAAGATGAAACAATGCGGAAAGATGAAACAATGCGGAAAGATGAAACAATGCGGAAAGATGAAACAATGCGGAAAGATGAAACAATGCGGAAAGATGAAACAATGCGGAAAGATGAAACAATGCGGAAAGATGAAACAATGCGGAAAGATGAAACAATGCGGAAAGATGAAACAATGCGGAAAGATGAAACAATGCGGAAAGATGAAACAATGCGGAAAGATGAAACAATGCGGAAAGATGAAACAATGCGGAAAGATGAAACAATGCGGAAAGATGAAACAATGCGGAAAGATGAAAGATGAAAAAGTGCGGAAAGATGAAAGATGAAACAATGCGGAAAGATGAAAGATGAAAGAAAGCGGAAAGATGAAAGATGAAACAATGCGGAAAGATGAAAGATGAAACAATGCGGAAAGATGAAAGATGAAAGAATGCGGAAAGATGAAAGATGAAAGATGAAAGATGAAACAATGCGGAAAGATGAAAGATGAAAGAATGCGGAAAGATGAAAGATGAAACAATGCGGAAAGATGAAAGATGAAACAATGCGGAAAGATGAAACAATGCGGAAAGATGAAACAATGCGGAAAGATGAAACAATGCGGAAAGATGAAACAATGCGGAAAGATGAAACAATGCGGAAAGATGAAACAATGCGGAAAGATGAAACAATGCGGAAAGATGAAACAATGCGGAAAGATGAAACAATGCGGAAAGATGAAACAATGCGGAAAGATGAAACAATGCGGAAAGATGAAACAATGCGGAAAGATGAAACAATGCGGAAAGATGAAACAATGCGGAAAGATGAAACAATGCGGAAAGATGAAACAATGCGGAAAGATGAAACAATGCGGAAAGATGAAACAATGCGGAAAGATGAAACAATGCGGAAAGATGAAACAATGCGGAAAGATGAAACAATGCGGAAAGATGAAACAATGCGGAAAGATGAAACAATGCGGAAAGATGAAACAATGCGGAAAGATGAAAGATGAAAAAATGCGGAAAGATGAAAGATGAAACAATGCGGAAAGATGAAAGATGAAAGAATGCGGAAAGATGAAAGATGAAACAATGCGGAAAGATGAAAGATGAAAGAATGCGGAAGATGAAAGATGAAACAATGCGGAAAGATGAAAGATGAAACAATGCGGAAAGATGAAAGATGAAAGAATGCGGAAGATGAAAGATGAAACAATGCGGAAAGATGAAAGATGAAAGAATGCGGAAAGATGAAAGATGAAAGAATGCGGAAAGATGAAAGATGAAACAATGCGGAAAGATGAAAGATGAAACAATGCGGAAAGATGAAAGATGAAACAATGCGGAAAGATGAAAGATGAAAAAATGCGGAAAGATGAAAGATGAAACAATGCGGAAAGATGAAACAATGCGGAAAGATGAAAGATGAAACAATGCGGACAGATGAAAGATGAAACAATGCGGAAAGATGAAACAATGCGGAAAGATGAAACAATGCGGAAAGATGAAAGATGAAAGAATGCGGAAGATGAAAGATGAAACAATGCGGAAAGATGAAAGATGAAACAATGCGGAAAGATGAAAGATGAAACAATGCGGAAAGATGAAAGATGAAACAATGCGGAAAGATGAAAGATGAAAGAATGCAGAAGATGAAAGATGAAACAATGCGGAAAGATGAAAGATGAAAGAATGCGGAAAGATGAAAGATGAATGAATGCGGAAAGATGAAAGATGAAACAATGCGGAAAGATGAAAGATGAAACAATGCGGAAAGATGAAAGATGAAACAATGCGGAAAGATGAAAGATGAAACAATGCGGAAAGATGAAACAATGCGGAAAGATGAAACAATGCGGAAAGATGAAAGATGAAAAAATGCGGAAAGATGAAAGATGAAACAATGCGGAAAGATGAAAGATGAAAGAATGCGGAAGATGATAGATGAAACAATGCGGAAAGATGAAACAATGCGGAAAGATGAAAGATGAAACAATGCGGAAAGATGAAAGATGAAACAATGCGGAAAGATGAAAGATGAAACAATGCGGAAAGATGAAAGATGAAACAATGCGGAAAGATGAAAGATGAAAGAATGCGGAAAGATGAAAGATGAAACAATGCGGAAAGATGAAAGATGAAACAATGAGGAAAGATAAAAGATGAAACAATGCGGAAAGATGAAAGATGAAACAATGCGGAAAGATGAAAGATGAAACAATGCGGAAAGATGAAAGATGAAACAATGCGGAAAGATGAAAGATGAAACAATGCGGAAAGATGAAAGATGAAACAATGCGGAAAGATGAAACAATGCGGAAAGATGAAACAATGCGGAAAGATGAAACAATGCGGAAAGATGAAACAATGCGGAAAGATGAAACAATGCGGAAAGATGAAACAATGCGGAAAGATGAAACAATGCGGAAAGATGAAACAATGCGGAAAGATGAAACAATGCGGAAAGATGAAACAATGCGGAAAGATGAAACAATGCGGAAAGATGAAACAATGCGGAAAGATGAAACAATGCGGAAAGATGAAACAATGCGGAAAGATGAAACAATGCGGAAAGATGAAACAATGCGGAAAGATGAAACAATGCGGAAAGATGAAACAATGCGGAAAGATGAAACAATGCGGAAAGATGAAACAATGCGGAAAGATGAAACAATGCGGAAAGATGAAACAATGCGGAAAGATGAAACAATGCGGAAAGATGAAAGATGAAACAATGCGGAAAGATGAAAAATGAAAAAATGCGGAAAGATGAAAGATGAAAGAATGCGGAAAGATGAAAGATGAAACAATGCGGAAAGATGAAAGATGAAACATTGCGGAAAGATGAAAGATGAAACAATGCGGAAAGATGAAAGATGAAAGAATGCGGAAAGATGAAAGATGAAACAATGCGGAAAGATGAAAGATAAAACAATGCGGAAAGATGAAAGATGAAACAATGCGGAAAGATGAAAGATGAAACAATGCGGAAAGATGAAAGATGAAACAATGCGGAAAGATGAAACATGAAAGAATGCGGAAAGATGAAAGATGAAACAATGCGGAAAGATGAAAGATGAAACAATGCGGAAAGATGAAAGATGAAACAATGCGGAAAGATGAAAGATGAAACAATGCGGAAAGATGAAAGATGAAACAATGCGGAAAGATGAAAGATGAAAGAATGCGGAAGATGAAAGATGAAACAATGCGGAAAGATGAAAGATGAAAGAATGCGGAAAGATGAAAGATGAAACAATGCGGAAAGATGAAAGATGAAACAATGCGGAAAGATGAAACAATGCGGAAAGATGAAAGATGAAAAAATGCGGAAAGATGAAAGATGAAACAATGCGGAAAGATGAAAGATGAAAGAATGCGGAAGATGAAAGATGAAACAATGCGGAAAGATGAAACAATGCGGAAAGATGAAAGATGAAACAATGCGGAAAGATGAAAGATGAAACAATGCGGAAAGATGAAAGATGAAAGAAAGCGGAAGATGAAAGATGAAACAATGCGGAAAGATGAAACAATGCGGAAAGATGAAAGATGAAACAATGCGGAAAGATGAAAGATGAAACAATGCGGAAAGATGAAAGATGAAACAATGCGGAAGATGAAAGATGAAACAATGCGGAAAGATGAAAGAATGCGGAAAGATGAAAGATGAAACAATGCGGAAAGATGAAAGATGAAAGAATGCGGAAAGATGAAAGATGAAACAATGCGGAAAGATGAAAGATGAAACAATGCGGAAAGATGAAACAATTCGGAAAGATGAAACAATGCGGAAAGATGAAACAATTCGGAAAGATGAAACAATGCGGAAAGATGAAAGATGAAACAATGCGGAAAGATGAAAGATGAAAGAATGCGGAAAGATGAAAGATGAAACAATGCGGAAAGATGAAAGATGAAAAAATGCGGAAAGATGAAAGATGAAACAATGCGGAAAGATGAAACATGAAAGAATGCGGAAAGATGAAAGATGAAACAATGCGGAAAGATGAAAGATGAAACAATGCGGAAAGATGAAAGATGAAACAATGCGGAAAGATGAAAGATGAAACAATGCGGAAAGATGAAAGATGAAACAATGCGGAAAGATGAAAGAGGAAACAATGCGGAAAGATGAAAGATGAAACAATGCGGAAAGATGAAAGATGAAACAATGCGGAAAGATGAAACAATGCGGAAAGATGAAAGAATGCGGAAAGATGAAAGATGAAACAATGCGGAAAGATGAAACAATGCGGAAAGATGAAACAATGCGGAAAGATGAAACAATGCGGAAAGATGAAACAATGCGGAAAGATGAAACAATGCGGAAAGATGAAACAATGCGGAAAGATGAAACAATGCGGAAAGATGAAACAATGCGGAAAGATGAAACAATGCGGAAAGATGAAACAATGCGGAAAGATGAAACAATGCGGAAAGATGAAACAATGCGGAAAGATGAAACAATGCGGAAAGATGAAACAATGCGGAAAGATGAAAGATGAAACCATGCGGAAAGATGAAAGATGAAAAAATGCGGAAAGATGAAAGATGAAACAATGCGGAAAGATGAAAGATGAAAGAATGCGGAAGATGAAAGATGAAACAATGCGGAAAGATGAAAGAATGCGGAAAGATGAAAGATGAAACAATGCGGAAAGATGAAAGATGAAAGAATGCGGAAAGATGAAAGATGAAACAATGTGGAAAGATGAAAGATGAAACAATGCGGAAAGATGAAACAATGCGGAAAGATGAAAGATGAAAAAATGCGGAAAGATGAAAGATGAAACAATGCGGAAAGATGAAAGATGAAAGAATGCGGAAGATGAAAGATGAAACAATGCGGAAAGATGAAAGATGAAACAATGCGGAAAGATGAAAGATGAAACAATGCGGAAGATGAAAGATGAAACAATGCGGAAAGATGAAAGATGAAAGAATGCGGAAAGATGAAAGATGAAACAATGCGGAAAGATGAAAGATGAAACAATGCGGAAAGATGAAACAATTCGGAAAGATGAAACAATGCGGAAAGATGAAACAATTCGGAAAGATGAAACAATGCGGAAAGATGAAAGATGAAACAATGCGGAAAGATGAAAGATGAAAGAATGCGGAAAGATGAAAGATGAAACAATGCGGAAAGATGAAAGATGAAAAAATGCGGAAAGATGAAAGATGAAACAATGCGGAAAGATGAAACATGAAAGAATGCGGAAAGATGAAAGATGAAACAATGCGGAAAGATGAAAGATGAAACAATGCGGAAAGATGAAAGATGAAACAATGCGGAAAGATGAAAGATGAAACAATGCGGAAAGATGAAAGATGAAACAATGCGGAAAGATGAAAGATGAAACAATGCGGAAAGATGAAACAATGCGGAAAGATGAAACAATGCGGAAAGATGAAACAATGCGGAAAGATGAAACAATGCGGAAAGATGAAACAATGCGGAAAGATGAAACAATGCGGAAAGATGAAACAATGCGGAAAGATGAAACAATGCGGAAAGATGAAACAATGCGGAAAGATGAAACAATGCGGAAAGATGAAACAATGCGGAAAGATGAAACAATGCGGAAAGATGAAACAATGCGGAAAGATGAAACAATGCGGAAAGATGAAACAATGCGGAAAGATGAAACAATGCGGAAAGATGAAACAATGCGGAAAGATGAAACAATGCGGAAAGATGAAACAATGCGGAAAGATGAAACAATGCGGAAAGATGAAACAATGCGGAAAGATGAAACAATGCGGAAAGATGAAAGATGAAACAATGCGGAAAGATGAAAGATGAAAAAATGCGGAAAGATGAAAGATGAAACAATGCGGAAAGATGAAAGATGAAAGAATGCGGAAGATGAAAGATGAAACAATGCGGAAAGATGAAAGAATGCGGAAAGATGAAAGATGAAACAATGCGGAAAGATGAAAGATGAAAGAATGCGGAAAGATGAAAGATGAAAGAATGCGGAAAGATGAAAGATGAAACAATGCGGAAAGATGAAAGATGAAACAATGCGGAAAGATGAAACAATGCGGAAAGATGAAAGATGAAAAAATGCGGAAAGATGAAAGATGAAACAATGCGGAAAGATGAAAGATGAAAGAATGCGGAAGATGAAAGATGAAAAAATGCGGAAAGATGAAAGATGAAACAATGCGGAAAGATGAAAGATGAAAGAATGCGGAAGATGAAAGATGAAACAATGCGGAAAGATGAAACAATGCGGAAAGATGAAAGATGAAACAATGCGGAAAGATGAAAGATGAAACAATGCGGAAAGATGAAAGATGAAAGAATGCGGAAGATGAAAGATGAAACAATGCGGAAAGATGAAACAATGCGGAAAGATGAAAGATGAAACAATGCGGAAAGATGAAAGATGAAACAATGCGGAAGATGAAAGATGAAACAATGCGGAAAGATGAAAGAATGCGGAAAGATGAAAGATGAAACAATGCGGAAAGATGAAAGATGAAAGAATGCGGAAAGATGAAAGATGAAACAATGCGGAAAGATGAAAGATGAAACAATGCGGAAAGACGAAACAATTCGGAAAGATGAAACAATGCGGAAAGATGAAACAATTCGGAAAGATGAAACAATGCGGAAAGATGAAAGATGAAACAATGCGGAAAGATGAAAGATGAAAGAATGCGGAAAGATGAAAGATGAAACAATGCGGAAAGATGAAAGATGAAAAAATGCGGAAAGATGAAAGATGAAACAATGCGGAAAGATGAAACATGAAAGAATGCGGAAAGATGAAAGATGAAACAATGCGGAAAGATGAAAGATGAAACAATGCGGAAAGATGAAAGATGAAACAATGCGGAAAGATGAAAGATGAAACAATGCGGAAAGATGAAAGATGAAACAATGCGGAAAGATGAAAGATGAAACAATGCGGAAAGATGAAAGATGAAACATTGCGGAAAGATGAAAGATGAAACAATGCGGAAAGATGAAACAATGCGGAAAGATGAAAGAATGCGGAAAGATGAAAGATGAAACAATGCGGAAAGATGAAACAATGCGGAAAGATGAAACAATGCGGAAAGATGAAACAATGCGGAAAGATGAAACAATGCGGAAAGATGAAACAATGCGGAAAGATGAAACAATGCGGAAAGATGAAACAATGCGGAAAGATGAAACAATGCGGAAAGATGAAACAATGCGGAAAGATGAAACAATGCGGAAAGATGAAACAATGCGGAAAGATGAAACAATGCGGAAAGATGAAACAATGCGGAAAGATGAAACAATGCGGAAAGATGAAACAATGCGGAAAGATGAAACAATGCGGAAAGATGAAACAATGCGGAAAGATGGAACAATGCGGAAAGATGAAAGATGAAAAAGTGCGGAAAGATGAAAGATGAAACAATGCGGAAAGATGAAAGATGAAAGAAAGCGGAAAGATGAAAGATGAAACAATGCGGAAAGATGAAAGATGAAACAATGCGGAAAGATGAAAGATGAAAGAATGCGGAAAGATGAAAGATAAAAGATGAAAGATGAAACAATGCGGAAAGATGAAAGATGAAAGAATGCGGAAAGATGAAAGATGAAACAATGCGGAAAGATGAAAGATGAAACAATGCGGAAAGATGAAACAATGCGGAAAGATGAAACAATGCGGAAAGATGAAACAATGCGGAAAGATGAAACAATGCGGAAAGATGAAACAATGCGGAAAGATGAAACAATGCGGAAAGATGAAACAATGCGGAAAGATGAAACAATGCGGAAAGATGAAACAATGCGGAAAGATGAAAGATGAAAAAATGCGGAAAGATGAAAGATGAAACAATGCGGAAAGATGAAAGATGAAAGAATGCGGAAGATGAAAGATGAAACAATGCGGAAAGATGAAAGAATGCGGAAAGATGAAAGATGAAACAATGCGGAAAGATGAAAGATGAAAGAATGCGGAAAGATGAAAGATGAAACAATGCGGAAAGATGAAAGATGAAACAATGCGGAAGATGAAAGATGAAAAAATGCGGAAAGATGAAAGATGAAACAATGCGGAAAGATGAAAGATGAAAGAATGCGGAAGATGAAAGATGAAACAATGCGGAAAGATGAAACAATGCGGAAAGATGAAACAATGCGGAAAGATGAAAGATGAAACAATGCGGAAAGATGAAAGATGAAACAATGCGGAAAGATGAAAGATGAAAGAATGCGGAAGATGAAAGATGAAACAATGCGGAAAGATGAAACAATGCGGAAAGATGAAAGATGAAACAATGCGGAAAGATGAAAGATGAAACAATGCGGAAGATGAAAGATGAAACAATGCGGAAAGATGAAAGAATGCGGAAAGATGAAAGATGAAACAATGCGGAAAGATGAAAGATGAAAGAATGCGGAAAGATGAAAGATGAAACAATGCGGAAAGATGAAAGATGAAACAATGCGGAAAGATGAAACAATTCGGAAAGATGAAACAATGCGGAAAGATGAAACAATTCGGAAAGATGAAACAATGCGGAAAGATGAAAGATGAAACAATGCGGAAAGATGAAAGATGAAAGAATGCGGAAAGATGAAAGATGAAACAATGCGGAAAGATGAAAGATGAAAAAATGCGGAAAGATGAAAGATGAAACAATGCGGAAAGATGAAACATGAAAGAATGCGGAAAGATGAAAGATGAAACAATGCGGAAAGATGAAAGATGAAACAATGCGGAAAGATGAAAGATGAAACAATGCGGAAAGATGAAAGATGAAACAATGCGGAAAGATGAAAGATGAAACAATGCGGAAAGATGAAAGATGAAACAATGCGGAAAGATGAAAGATGAAACAATGCGGAAAGATGAAAGATGAAACAATGCGGAAAGATGAAACAATGCGGAAAGATGAAAGAATGCGGAAAGATGAAAGATGAAACAATGCGGAAAGATGAAACAATGCGGAAAGATGAAACAATGCGGAAAGATGAAACAATGCGGAAAGATGAAACAATGCGGAAAGATGAAACAATGCGGAAAGATGAAACAATGCGGAAAGATGAAACAATGCGGAAAGATGAAACAATGCGGAAAGATGAAACAATGCGGAAAGATGAAACAATGCGGAAAGATGAAACAATGCGGAAAGATGAAACAATGCGGAAAGATGAAACAATGCGGAAAGATGAAACAATGCGGAAAGATGAAACAATGCGGAAAGATGAAACAATGCGGAAAGATGAAACAATGCGGAAAGATGAAACAATGCGGAAAGATGAAAGATGAAAAAGTGCGGAAAGATGAAAGATGAAACAATGCGGAAAGATGAAAGATGAAAGAAAGCGGAAAGATGAAAGATGAAACAATGCGGAAAGATGAAAGATGAAACAATGCGGAAAGATGAAAGATGAAAGAATGCGGAAAGATGAAAGATGAAAGATGAAAGATGAAACAATGCGGAAAGATGAAAGATGAAAGAATGCAGAAAGATGAAAGATGAAACAATGCGGAAAGATGAAAGATGAAACAATGCGGAAAGATGAAACAATGCGGAAAGATGAAACAATGCGGAAAGATGAAACAATGCGGAAAGATGAAACAATGCGGAAAGATGAAACAATGCGGAAAGATGAAACAATGCGGAAAGATGAAACAATGCGGAAAGATGAAACAATGCGGAAAGATGAAACAATGCGGAAAGATGAAACAATGCGGAAAGATGAAACAATGCGGAAAGATGAAACAATGCGGAAAGATGAAACAATGCGGAAAGATGAAACAATGCGGAAAGATGAAACAATGCGGAAAGATGAAACAATGCGGAAAGATGAAACAATGCGGAAAGATGAAACAATGCGGAAAGATGAAACAATGCGGAAAGATGAAACAATGCGGAAAGATGAAACAATGCGGAAAGATGAAACAATGCGGAAAGATGAAACAATGCGGAAAGATGAAACAATGCGGAAAGATGAAACAATGCGGAAAGATGAAACAATGCGGAAAGATGAAACAATGCGGAAAGATGAAACAATGCGGAAAGATGAAAGATGAAAAAGTGCGGAAAGATGAAAGATGAAACAATGCGGAAAGATGAAAGATGAAAGAAAGCGGAAAGATGAAAGATGAAACAATGCGGAAAGATGAAAGATGAAACAATGCGGAAAGATGAAAGATGAAAGAATGCGGAAAGATGAAAGATGAAAGATGAAAGATGAAACAATGCGGAAAGATGAAAGATGAAAGAATGCGGAAAGATGAAAGATGAAACAATGCGGAAAGATGAAAGATGAAACAATGCGGAAAGATGAAACAATGCGGAAAGATGAAACAATGCGGAAAGATGAAACAATGCGGAAAGATGAAACAATGCGGAAAGATGAAACAATGCGGAAAGATGAAACAATGCGGAAAGATGAAACAATGCGGAAAGATGAAACAATGCGGAAAGATGAAACAATGCGGAAAGATGAAACAATGCGGAAAGATGAAACAATGCGGAAAGATGAAACAATGCGGAAAGATGAAACAATGCGGAAAGATGAAACAATGCGGAAAGATGAAACAATGCGGAAAGATGAAACAATGCGGAAAGATGAAAGATGAAAAAATGCGGAAAGATGAAAGATGAAACAATGCGGAAAGATGAAAGATGAAAGAATGCGGAAAGATGAAAGATGAAACAATGCGGAAAGATGAAAGATGAAAGAATGCGGAAGATGAAAGATGAAACAATGCGGAAAGATGAAAGATGAAACAATGCGGAAAGATGAAAGATGAAAGAATGCGGAAGATGAAAGATGAAACAATGCGGAAAGATGAAAGATGAAAGAATGCGGAAAGATGAAAGATGAAAGAATGCGGAAAGATGAAAGATGAAACAATGCGGAAAGATGAAAGATGAAACAATGCGGAAAGATGAAAGATGAAACAATGCGGAAAGATGAAAGATGAAAAAATGCGGATAGATGAAAGATGAAACAATGCGGAAAGATGAAAGATGAAACAATGCGGACAGATGAAAGATGAAACAATGCGGAAAGATGAAACAATGCGGAAAGATGAAACAATGCGGAAAGATGAAACAATGCGGAAAGATGAAACAATGCAGAAAGATGAAAGATGAAAGAATGCGGAAGATGAAAGATGAAACAATGCGGAAAGATGAAAGATGAAACAATGCGGAAAGATGAAAGATGAAACAATGCGGAAAGATGAAAGATGAAACAATGCGGAAAGATGAAAGATGAAAGAATGCAGAAGATGAAAGATGAAACAATGCGGAAAGATGAAAGATGAAAGAATGCGGAAAGATGAAAGATGAATGAATGCGGAAAGATGAAAGATGAAACAATGCGGAAAGATGAAAGATGAAACAATGCGGAAAGATGAAAGATGAAAGAATGCGGAAAGATGAAAGATGAAACAATGCGGAAAGATGAAAGATGAAACAATGCGGAAAGATGAAACAATGCGGAAAGATGAAACAATGCGGAAAGATGAAACAATGCGGAAAAATGAAACAATGCGGAAAGATGAAAGATGAAAAAATGCGGAAAGATGAAAGATGAAACAATGCGGAAAGATGAAAGATGAAAGAATGCGGAAGATGAAAGATGAAACAATGCGGAAAGATGAAAGATGAAACAATGCGGAAAGATGAAAGATGAAAGAATGCGGAAGATGAAAGATGAAACAATGCGGAAAAATGAAACAATGCGGAAAGATGAAAGATGAAACAATGCGGAAAGATGAAAGATGAAACAATGCGGAAAGATGAAAGATGAAAGAATGCGGAAAGATGAAAGATGAAAGAATGCGGAAAGATGAAAGATGAAAGAATGCGGAAAGATGAAAGATGAAACAATGCGGAAAGATGAAAGATGAAAGAATGCGGAAAGATGAAAGATGAAACAATGCGGAAAGATGAAAGATGAAAGAATGCGGAAAGATGAAACAATGCGGAAAGATGAAACAATGCGGAAAGATGAAACAATGCGGAAAGATGAAACAATGCGGAAAGATGAAACAATGCGGAAAGATGAAACAATGCGGAAAGAAGAAACAATGCGGAAAGATGAAACAATGCGGAAAGATGAAACAATGCGGAAAGATGAAACAATGCGGAAAGATGAAACAATGCGGAAAGATGAAAGATGAAAAAGTGCGGAAAGATGAAAGATGAAACAATGCGGAAAGATGAAAGATGAAAGATGAAACAATGCGGAAAGATGAAAGATGAAACAATGCGGAAAGATGAAACAATGCGGAAAGATGAAACAATGCGGAAAGATGAAAGATGAAAAAATGCGGAAAGATGAAAGATGAAACAATGCGGAAAGATGAAAGATGAAAGAATGCGGAAGATGAAAGATGAAACAATGCGGAAAGATGAAACAATGCGGAAAGATGAAAGATGAAACAATGCGGAAAGATGAAAGATGAAACAATGCGGAAAGATGAAAGATGAAACAATGCGGAAAGATGAAAGATGAAACAATGCGGAAAGATGAAAGATGAAAGAATGCGGAAAGATGAAAGATGAAACAATGCGGAAAGATGAAAGATGAAACAATGAGGAAAGATAAAAGATGAAACAATGCGGAAAGATGAAAGATGAAACAATGCGGAAAGATGAAAGATGAAACAATGCGGAAAGATGAAAGATGAAACAATGCGGAAAGATGAAAGATGAAACAATGCGGAAAGATGAAAGATGAAACAATGCGGAAAGATGAAACAATGCGGAAAGATGAAACAATGCGGAAAGATGAAAGATGAAAAAATGCGGAAAGATGAAAGATGAAACAATGCGGAAAGATGAAAGATGAAAAAATGCGGATAGATGAAAGATGAAACAATGCGGAAAGATGAAACAATGCGGAAAGATGAAAGATGAAACAATGCGGACAGATGAAAGATGAAACAATGCGGAAAGATGAAACAATGCGGAAAGATGAAACAATGCGGAAAGATGAAACAATGCGGAAAGATGAAACAATGCAGAAAGATGAAAGATGAAAGAATGCGGAAGATGAAAGATGAAACAATGCGGAAAGATGAAAGATGAAACAATGCGGAAAGATGAAAGATGAAACAATGCGGAAAGATGAAAGATGAAACAATGCGGAAAGATGAAAGATGAAAGAATGCAGAAGATGAAAGATGAAACAATGCGGAAAGATGAAAGATGAAAGAATGCGGAAAGATGAAAGATGAATGAATGCGGAAAGATGAAAGATGAAACAATGCGGAAAGATGAAAGATGAAACAATGCGGAAAGATGAAAGATGAAAGAATGCGGAAAGATGAAAGATGAAACAATGCGGAAAGATGAAAGATGAAACAATGCGGAAAGATGAAACAATGCGGAAAGATGAAACAATGCGGAAAGATGAAACAATGCGGAAAAATGAAACAATGCGGAAAGATGAAAGATGAAAAAATGCGGAAAGATGAAAGATGAAACAATGCGGAAAGATGAAAGATGAAAGAATGCGGAAGATGAAAGATGAAACAATGCGGAAAGATGAAAGATGAAACAATGCGGAAAGATGAAAGATGAAAGAATGCGGAAGATGAAAGATGAAACAATGCGGAAAAATGAAACAATGCGGAAAGATGAAAGATGAAACAATGCGGAAAGATGAAAGATGAAACAATGCGGAAAGATGAAAGATGAAAGAATGCGGAAAGATGAAAGATGAAAGAATGCGGAAAGATGAAAGATGAAAGAATGCGGAAAGATGAAAGATGAAACAATGCGGAAAGATGAAAGATGAAAGAATGCGGAAAGATGAAAGGATGAAACAATGCGGAAAGATGAAAGATGAAACAATGCGGAAAGATGAAAGATGAAAGAATGCGGAAAGATGAAACAATGCGGAAAGATGAAACAATGCGGAAAGATGAAACAATGCGGAAAGATGAAACAATGCGGAAAGATGAAACAATGCGGAAAGATGAAACAATGCGGAAAGATGAAACAATGCGGAAAGATGAAACAATGCGGAAAGATGAAACAATGCGGAAAGATGAAACAATGCGGAAAGATGAAACAATGCGGAAAGATGAAACAATGCGGAAAGATGAAACAATGCGGAAAGAAGAAACAATGCGGAAAGATGAAACAATGCGGAAAGATGAAACAATGCGGAAAGATGAAACAATGCGGAAAGATGAAACAATGCGGAAAGATGAAAGATGAAAAAGTGCGGAAAGATGAAAGATGAAACAATGCGGAAAGATGAAAGATGAAAGATGAAACAATGCGGAAAGATGAAAGATGAAACAATGCGGAAAGATGAAACAATGCGGAAAGATGAAACAATGCGGAAAGATGAAAGATGAAAAAATGCGGAAAGATGAAAGATGAAACAATGCGGAAAGATGAAAGATGAAAGAATGCGGAAGATGAAAGATGAAACAATGCGGAAAGATGAAACAATGCGGAAAGATGAAAGATGAAACAATGCGGAAAGATGAAAGATGAAACAATGCGGAAAGATGAAAGGTGAAACAATGCGGAAAGATGAAAGATGAAACAATGCGGAAAGATGAAAGATGAAAGAATGCGGAAAGATGAAAGATGAAACAATGCGGAAAGATGAAAGATGAAACAATGAGGAAAGATAAAAGATGAAACAATGCGGAAAGATGAAAGATGAAACAATGCGGAAAGATGAAAGATGAAACAATGCGGAAAGATGAAAGATGAAACAATGCGGAAAGATGAAAGATGAAACAATGCGGAAAGATGAAAGATGAAACAATGCGGAAAGATGAAACAATGCGGAAAGATGAAACAATGCGGAAAGATGAAACAATGCGGAAAGATGAAACAATGCGGAAAGATGAAACAATGCGGAAAGATGAAACAATGCGGAAAGATGAAACAATGCGGAAAGATGAAACAATGCGGAAAGATGAAACAATGCGGAAAGATGAAACAATGCGGAAAGATGAAACAATGCGGAAAGATGAAACAATGCGGAAAGATGAAACAATGCGGAAAGATGAAACAATGCGGAAAGATGAAACAATGCGGAAAGATGAAACAATGCGGAAAGATGAAACAATGCGGAAAGATGAAACAATGCGGAAAGATGAAACAATGCGGAAAGATGAAACAATGCGGAAAGATGAAACAATGCGGAAAGATGAAACAATGCGGAAAGATGAAACAATGCGGAAAGATGAAACAATGCGGAAAGATGAAACAATGCGGAAAGATGAAACAATGCGGAAAGATGAAACAATGCGGAAAGATGAAACAATGCGGAAAGATGAAACAATGCGGAAAGATGAAACAATGCGGAAAGATGAAAGATGAAACAATGCGGAAAGATGAAAAATGAAAAAATGCGGAAAGATGAAAGATGAAAGAATGCGGAAAGATGAAAGATGAAACAATGCGGAAAGATGAAAGATGAAACATTGCGGAAAGATGAAAGATGAAACAATGCGGAAAGATGAAAGATGAAAGAATGCGGAAAGATGAAAGATGAAACAATGCGGAAAGATGAAAGATAAAACAATGCGGAAAGATGAAAGATGAAACAATGCGGAAAGATGAAAGATGAAACAATGCGGAAAGATGAAAGATGAAACAATGCGGAAAGATGAAACATGAAAGAATGCGGAAAGATGAAAGATGAAACAATGCGGAAAGATGAAAGATGAAACAATGCGGAAAGATGAAAGATGAAACAATGCGGAAAGATGAAAGATGAAACAATGCGGAAAGATGAAAGATGAAACAATGCGGAAAGATGAAAGATGAAAGAATGCGGAAGATGAAAGATGAAACAATGCGGAAAGATGAAAGATGAAAGAATGCGGAAAGATGAAAGATGAAACAATGCGGAAAGATGAAAGATGAAACAATGCGGAAAGATGAAACAATGCGGAAAGATGAAAGATGAAAAAATGCGGAAAGATGAAAGATGAAACAATGCGGAAAGATGAAAGATGAAAGAATGCGGAAGATGAAAGATGAAACAATGCGGAAAGATGAAACAATGCGGAAAGATGAAAGATGAAACAATGCGGAAAGATGAAAGATGAAACAATGCGGAAAGATGAAAGATGAAAGAATGCGGAAGATGAAAGATGAAACAATGCGGAAAGATGAAAAATGAAAAAATGCGGAAAGATGAAAGATGAAAGAATGCGGAAAGATGAAAGATGAAACAATGCGGAAAGATGAAAGATGAAACATTGCGGAAAGATGAAAGATGAAACAATGCGGAAAGATGAAAGATGAAAGAATGCGGAAAGATGAAAGATGAAACAATGCGGAAAGATGAAAGATAAAACAATGCGGAAAGATGAAAGATGAAACAATGCGGAAAGATGAAAGATGAAACAATGCGGAAAGATGAAAGATGAAACAATGCGGAAAGATGAAACATGAAAGAATGCGGAAAGATGAAAGATGAAACAATGCGGAAAGATGAAAGATGAAACAATGCGGAAAGATGAAAGATGAAACAATGCGGAAAGATGAAAGATGAAACAATGCGGAAAGATGAAAGATGAAACAATGCGGAAAGATGAAAGATGAAAGAATGCGGAAGATGAAAGATGAAACAATGCGGAAAGATGAAAGATGAAAGAATGCGGAAAGATGAAAGATGAAACAATGCGGAAAGATGAAAGATGAAACAATGCGGAAAGATGAAACAATGCGGAAAGATGAAAGATGAAAAAATGCGGAAAGATGAAAGATGAAACAATGCGGAAAGATGAAAGATGAAAGAATGCGGAAGATGAAAGATGAAACAATGCGGAAAGATGAAACAATGCGGAAAGATGAAAGATAAAACAATGCGGAAAGATGAAAGATGAAACAATGCGGAAAGATGAAAGATGAAAGAATGCGGAAGATGAAAGATGAAACAATGCGGAACGATGAAACAATGCGGAAAGATGAAAGATGAAACAATGCGGAAAGATGAAAGATGAAACAATGCGGAAGATGAAAGATGAAACAATGCGGAAAGATGAAAGAATGCGGAAAGATGAAAGATGAAACAATGCGGAAAGATGAAAGATGAAAGAATGCGGAAAGATGAAAGATGAAACAATGCGGAAAGATGAAAGATGAAACAATGCGGAAAGATGAAACAATTCGGAAAGATGAAACAATGCGGAAAGATGAAACAATTCGGAAAGATGAAGCAATGCGGAAAGATGAAAGATGAAACAATGCGGAAAGATGAAAGATGAAAGAATGCGGAAAGATGAAAGATGAAACAATGCGGAAAGATGAAAGATGAAAAAATGCGGAAAGATGAAAGATGAAACAATGCGGAAAGATGAAACATGAAAGAATGCGGAAAGATGAAAGATGAAACAATGCGGAAAGATGAAAGATGAAACAATGCGGAAAGATGAAAGATGAAACAATGCGGAAAGTTGAAACATGAAAGAATGCGGAAAGATGAAAGATGAAACAATGCGGAAAGATGAAAGATGAAACAATGCGGAAAGATGAAAGATGAAACAATGCGGAAAGATGAAAGATGAAACAATGCGGAAAGATGAAAGATGAAACAATGCGGAAAGATGAAAGATGAAAGAATGCGGAAGATGAAAGATGAAACAATGCGGAAAGATGAAAGATGAAAGAATGCGGAAAGATGAAAGATGAAACAATGCGGAAAGATGAAAGATGAAACAATGCGGAAAGATGAAACAATGCGGAAAGATGAAAGATGAAAAAATGCGGAAAGATGAAAGATGAAACAATGCGGAAAGATGAAAGATGAAAGAATGCGGAAGATGAAAGATGAAACAATGCGGAAAGATGAAACAATGCGGAAAGATGAAAGATGAAACAATGCGGAAAGATGAAAGATGAAACAATGCGGAAAGATGAAAGATGAAAGAAAGCGGAAGATGAAAGATGAAACAATGCGGAAAGATGAAACAATGCGGAAAGATGAAAGATGAAACAATGCGGAAAGATGAAAGATGAAACAATGCGGAAAGATGAAAGATGAAACAATGCGGAAGATGAAAGATGAAACAATGCGGAAAGATGAAAGAATGCGGAAAGATGAAAGATGAAACAATGCGGAAAGATGAAAGATGAAAGAATGCGGAAAGATGAAAGATGAAACAATGCGGAAAGATGAAAGATGAAACAATGCGGAAAGATGAAACAATTCGGAAAGATGAAACAATGCGGAAAGATGAAACAATTCGGAAAGATGAAACAATGCGGAAAGATGAAAGATGAAACAATGCGGAAAGATGAAAGATGAAAGAATGCGGAAAGATGAAAGATGAAACAATGCGGAAAGATGAAAGATGAAAAAATGCGGAAAGATGAAAGATGAAACAATGCGGAAAGATGAAACATGAAAGAATGCGGAAAGATGAAAGATGAAACAATGCGGAAAGATGAAAGATGAAACAATGCGGAAAGATGAAAGATGAAACAATGCGGAAAGATGAAAGATGAAACAATGCGGAAAGATGAAAGATGAAACAATGCGGAAAGATGAAAGAGGAAACAATGCGGAAAGATGAAAGATGAAACAATGCGGAAAGATGAAAGATGAAACAATGCGGAAAGATGAAACAATGCGGAAAGATGAAAGAATGCGGAAAGATGAAAGATGAAACAATGCGGAAAGATGAAACAATGCGGAAAGATGAAACAATGCGGAAAGATGAAACAATGCGGAAAGATGAAACAATGCGGAAAGATGAAACAATGCGGAAAGATGAAACAATGCGGAAAGATGAAACAATGCGGAAAGATGAAACAATGCGGAAAGATGAAACAATGCGGAAAGATGAAACAATGCGGAAAGATGAAACAATGCGGAAAGATGAAACAATGCGGAAAGATGAAACAATGCGGAAAGATGAAACAATGCGGAAAGATGAAACAATGCGGAAAGATGAAACAATGCGGAAAGATGAAACAATGCGGAAAGATGAAACAATGCGGAAAGATGAAACAATGCGGAAAGATGAAACAATGCGGAAAGATGAAACAATGCGGAAAGATGAAACAATGCGGAAAGATGAAACAATGCGGAAAGATGAAACAATGCGGAAAGATGAAAGATGAAAAAGTGCGGAAAGATGAAAGATGAAACAATGCGGAAAGATGAAAGATGAAAGAAAGCGGAAAGATGAAAGATGAAACAATGCGGAAAGATGAAAGATGAAACAATGCGGAAAGATGAAAGATGAAAAAGTGCGGAAAGATGAAAGATGAAACAATGCGGAAAGATGAAAGATGAAAGAAAGCGGAAAGATGAAAGATGAAACAATGCGGAAAGATGAAAGATGAAACAATGCGGAAAGATGAAAGATGAAACAATGCGGAAAGATGAAAGATGAAAGAATGCGGAAAGATGAAAGATGAAAGAATGCGGAAAGGTGAAAGATGAAAGAATGCGGAAAGATGAAAGATGAAACAATGCGGAAAGATGAAAGATGAAACAATGCGGAAAGATGAAAGATGAAACAATGCGGAAAGATGAAAGATGAAAAAATGCGGAAAGATGAAAGATGAAACAATGCGGAAAGATGAAACAATGCGGAAAGATGAAAGATGAAACAATGCGGACAGATGAAAGATGAAACAATGCGGAAAGATGAAACAATGCGGAAAGATGAAACAATGCGGAAAGATGAAACAATGCGGAAAGATGAAACAATGCGGAAAGATGAAACAATGCGGAAAGATGAAACAATGCGGAAAGATAAAAGATGAAAGAATGCGGAAGATGAAAGATGAAACAATGCGGAAAGATGAAAGATGAAACAATGCGGAAAGATGAAAGATGAAACAATGCGGAAAGATGAAAGATGAAACAATGCGGAAAGATGAAAGATGAAAGAATGCGGAAGATGAAAGATGAAACAATGCGGAAAGATGAAAGATGAAAGAATGCGGAAAGATGAAAGATGAATGAATGCGGAAAGATGAAAGATGAAACAATGCGGAAAGATGAAAGATGAAACAATGCGGAAAGATGAAAGATGAAAGAATGCGGAAAGATGAAAGATGAAACAATGCGGAAAGATGAAAGATGAAACAATGCGGAAAGATGAAACAATGCGGAAAGATGAAACAATGCGGAAAGATGAAAGATGAAAAAATGCGGAAAGATGAAAGATGAAACAATGCGGAAAGATGAAAGATGAAAGAATGCGGAAGATGAAAGATGAAACAATGCGGAAAGATGAAAGATGAAACAATGCGGAAAGATGAAAGATGAAAGAATGCGGAAGATGAAAGATGAAACAATGCGGAAAAATGAAACAATGCGGAAAGATGAAAGATGAAACAATGCGGAAAGATGAAAGATGAAACAATGCGGAAAGATGAAAGATGAAAGAATGCGGAAAGATGAAAGATGAAAGAATGCGGAAAGATGAAAGATGAAAGAATGCGGAAAGATGAAAGATGAAACAATGCGGAAAGATGAAAGATGAAAGAATGCGGAAAGATGAAAGGATGAAACAATGCGGAAAGATGAAAGATGAAACAATGCGGAAAGATGAAAGATGAAAGAATGCGGAAAGATGAAAGATGAAACAATGCGGAAAGATGAAACAATGCGGAAAGATGAAACAATGCGGAAAGATGAAACAATGCGGAAAGATGAAACAATGCGGAAAGATGAAACAATGCGGAAAGATGAAACAATGCGGAAAGATGAAACAATGCGGAAAGATGAAACAATGCGGAAAGATGAAACAATGCGGAAAGATGAAACAATGCGGAAAGATGAAACAATGCGGAAAGATGAAACAATGCGGAAAGATGAAACAATGCGGAAAGATGAAACAATGCGGAAAGATGAAACAATGCGGAAAGATGAAACAATGCGGAAAGATGAAACAATGCGGAAAGATGAAACAATGCGGAAAGATGAAAGATGAAAAAGTGCGGAAAGATGAAAGATGAAACAATGCGGAAAGATGAAAGATGAAAGAAAGCGGAAAGATGAAAGATGAAACAATGCGGAAAGATGAAAGATGAAACAATGCGGAAAGATGAAAGATGAAAAAGTGCGGAAAGATGAAAGATGAAACAATGCGGAAAGATGAAAGATGAAAGAAAGCGGAAAGATGAAAGATGAAACAATGCGGAAAGATGAAAGATGAAACAATGCGGAAAGATGAAAGATGAAACAATGCGGAAAGATGAAAGATGAAACAATGCGGAAAGATGAAAGATGAAACAATGCGGAAAGATGAAAGATGAAACAATGCGGAAAGATGAAAGATGAAAGAATGCGGAAAGATGAAAGATGAAACAATGCGGAAAGATGAAAGATGAAACAATGCGGAAAGATGAAAGATGAAAGAATGCGGAAAGATGAAAGATGAAACAATGCGGAAAGATGAAATATGAAACAATGCGGAAAGATGAAAGATGATACAATGCGGAAAGATGAAAGATGAAACAATGCGGAAAGATGAAAGATGAAACAATGCGGAAAGATGAAAGATGAAAGAATGCGGAAGATGAAAGATGAAACAATGCGGAAAGATGAAAGATGAAACAATGCGGAAAGATGAAAGATGAAAGAATGCGGAAAGATGAAAGATGAAAGAATGCGGAAAGATGAAAGGATGAAACAATGCGGAAAGATGAAAGATGAAACAATGCGGAAAGATGAAAGATGAAAGAATGCGGAAAGATGAAAGATGAAACAATGCGGAAAGATGAAACAATGCGGAAAGATGAAACAATGCGGAAAGATGAAACAATGCGGAAAGATGAAACAATGCGGAAAGATGAAACAATGCGGAAAGATGAAACAATGCGGAAAGATGAAACAATGCGGAAAGATGAAACAATGCGGAAAGATGAAACAATGCGGAAAGATGAAACAATGCGGAAAGATGAAACAATGCGGAAAGATGAAACAATGCGGAAAGATGAAAGATGAAAAAATGGGGAAAGATGAAAGATGAAACAATGCGGAAAGATGAAAGATGAAAGAATGCGGAAGATGAAAGATGAAACAATGCGGAAAGATGAAAGATGAAACAATGCGGAAAGATGAAAGATGAAACAATGCGGAAAGATGAAAGATGAAACAATGCGGAAAGATGAAAGATGAAACAATGCGGAAAGATGAAAGATGAAAGAATGCGGAAAGATGAAAGATGAAACAATGCGGAAAGATGAAAGATGAAAGAATGCGGAAAGATGAAAGATGAAACAATGCGGAAAGATGAAAGATGAAAGAATGCGGAAAGATGAAAGATGAAACAATGCGGAAAGATGAAATATGAAACAATGCGGAAAGATGAAAGATGAAACAATGCGGAAAGATGAAAGATGAAACAATGCGGAAAGATGAAAGATGAAAGAATGCGGAAGATGAAAGATGAAACAATGCGGAAAGATGAAAGATGAAACAATGCGGAAAGATGAAAGATGAAAGAATGCGGAAAGATGAAAGATGAAACAATGCGGAAAGATGAAAGATGAAACAATGCGGAAAGATGAAAGATGAAACAATGCGGAAAGATGAAACATGAAAGAATGCGGAAAGATGAAAGATGAAACAATGCGGAAAGATGAAAGATGAAAGAATGCGGAAAGATGAAAGATGAAACAATGCGGAAAGATGAAAGATGAAAGAATGCGGAAAGATGAAAGATGAAACAATGCGGAAAGATGAAACAATGCGGAAAGATGAAACAATGCGGAAAGATGAAACAATGCGGAAAGATGAAAGATGAAACAATGCGGAAAGATGAAAGATGAAAAAATGCGGAAAGATGAGAGATGAAACAATGCGGAAAGATGAAAGATGAAAGAATGCGGAAGATGAAAGATGAAACAATGCGGAAAGATGAAACAATGCGGAAAGATGAAAGATGAAACAATGCGGAAAGATGAAAGATGAAAGAATGCGGAAAGTTGAAAGATGAAACAATGCGGAAAGATGAAAGATGAAACATTGCGGAAAGATGAAAGATGAAACAATGCGGAAAGATGAAAGATGAAAGAATGCGGAAAGATGAAAGATGAAACAATGCGGAAAGATGAAACAATGCGGAAAGATGAAACAATGCGGAAAGATGAAACAATGCGGAAAGATGAAAGATGAAAAAATGCGGAAAGATGAAAGATGAAACAATGCGGAAAGATGAAAGATGAAAGAATGCGGAAGATGAAAGATGAAACAATGCGGAAAGATGAAACAATGCGGAAAGATGAAAGATGAAACAATGCGGAAAGATGAAAGATGAAAGAATGCGGAAAGATGAAAGATGAAACAATGCGGAAAGATGAAAGATGAAACAATGCGGACAGATGAAAGATGAAAGAATGCGGAAGATGAAAGATGAAACAATGCGGAAAGATGAAACAATGCGGAAAGATGAAACAATGCGGAAAGATGAAACAATGCGGAAAGATGAAACAATGCGGAAAGATGAAACAATGCGGAAAGATGAAAGATGAAAAAATGCGGAAAGATGAAAGATGAAACAATGCGGAAAGATGAAAGATGAAAGAATGCGGAAGATGAAAGATGAAACAATGCGGAAAGATGAAACAATGCGGAAAGATGAAAGATGAAAGAATGCGGAAAGATGAAAGATGAAACAATGCGGAAAGATGAAAGATGAAACAATGCGGAAAGATGAAAGATGAAAGAATGCGGAAGATGAAAGATGAAACAATGCGGAAAGATGAAACAATGCGGAAAGATGAACCAATGCGGAAAGATGAAACAATGCGGAAAGATGAAACAATGCGGAAAGATGAAACAATGCGGAAAGATGAAACAATGCGGAAAGATGAAACAATGCGGAAAGATGAAACAATGCGGAAAGATGAAAGATGAAACAATGCGGAAAGATGAAAGATGAAACAATGCGGAAAGATGAAAGATGAAACAATGCGGAAAGATGAAAGATGAAACAATGCGGAAAGATGAAAGATGAAACAATGCGGAAAGATGAAAGATGAAAGAATGCGGAAAGATGAAAGATGAAACAATGCGGAAAGATGAAAGATGAAAGAATGCGGAAAGATGAAAGATGAAACAATGCGGAAAGATGAAAGATGAAAGAATGCGGAAAGATGAAAGATGAAACAATGCGGAAAGATGAAAGATGAAACAATGCGGAAAGATGAAAGAATGCGGAAAGATGAAAGATGAAACAATGCGGAAAGATGAAAGATGAAACATTGCGGAAAGATGAAAGATGAAAGAATGCGGAAAGATGAAAGATGAAAGAATGCGGAAAGATGAAAGATGAAAGAATGCGGAAAGATGAAAGATGAAAGAATGCGGAAAGATGAAAGATGAAACAATGCGGAAAGATGAAAGATGAAACAATGCGGAAAGATGAAAGATGAAACAATGCGGAAAGATGAAAGATGAAAGAATGCGGAAGATGAAAGATGAAACAATGCGGAAAGATGAAACAATGCGGAAAGATGAAAAATGAAACAATGCGGAAAGATGAAAGATGAAAGAATGCGGAAAGATGAAAGATGAAACAATGCGGAAAGATGAAAGATGAAACATTGCGGAAAGATGAAAGATGAAACATTGCGGAAAGATGGAAGATGAAACAATGCGGAAAGATGAAAGATGAAAGAATGCGGAAAGATGAAAGATGAAAGAATGCGGAAAGATGAAAGATGAAACAATGCGGAAAGATCAAAGATGAAACAATGCGGAAAGATGAAAGATGAAACAATGCGGAAAGATGAAAGATGAAACAATGCGGAAAGATGAAAGATGAAACAATGCGGAAAGATGAAAGATGAAACAATGCGGAAAGATGAAAGATGAAAGAATGCGGAAAGATGAAAGATGAAACAATGCGGAAAGATGAAAGATGAAACAATGCGGAAAGATGAAAGATGAAACAATGCGGAAAGATGAAAGATGAAAAAATGCGGAAAGATGAAAGATGAAACAATGCGGAAAGATGAAAGATGAAAGAATGCGGAAAGATGAAAGGATGAAACAATGCGGAAAGATGAAAGATGAAACAATGCGGAAAGATGAAAGATGAAAGAATGCGGAAAGATGAAAGATGAAACAATGCGGAAAGATGAAACAATGCGGAAAGATGAAACAATGCGGAAAGATGAAACAATGCGGAAAGATGAAACAATGCGGAAAGATGAAACAATGCGGAAAGATGAAACAATGCGGAAAGATGAAACAATGCGGAAAGATGAAACAATGCGGAAAGATGAAACAATGCGGAAAGATGAAACAATGCGGAAAGATGAAACAATGCGGAAAGATGAAACAATGCGGAAAGATGAAACAATGCGGAAAGATGAAACAATGCGGAAAGATGAAACAATGCGGAAAGATGAAACAATGCGGAAAGATGAAACAATGCGGAAAGATGAAACAATGCGGAAAGATGAAACAATGCGGAAAGATGAAACAATGCGGAAAGATGAAAGATGAAAAAATGGGGAAAGATGAAAGATGAAACAATGCGGAAAGATGAAAGATGAAAGAATGCGGAAGATGAAAGATGAAACAATGCGGAAAGATGAAAGATGAAACAATGCGGAAAGATGAAAGATGAAACAATGCGGAAAGATGAAAGATGAAACAATGCGGAAAGATGAAAGATGAAACAATCCGGAAAGATGAAAGATGAAAGAATGCGGAAAGATGAAAGATGAAACAATGCGGAAAGATGAAAGATGAAAGAATGCGGAAAGATGAAAGATGAAACAATGCGGAAAGATGAAAGATGAAACAATGCGGAAAGATGAAAGATGAAAGAATGCGGAAAGATGAAAGATGAAACAATGCGGAAAGATGAAATATGAAACAATGCGGAAAGATGAAAGATGAAACAATGCGGAAAGATGAAAGATGAAACAATGCGGAAAGATGAAAGATGAAAGAATGCGGAAGATGAAAGATGAAACAATGCGGAAAGATGAAAGATGAAACAATGCGGAAAGATGAAAGATGAAAGAATGCGGAAAGATGAAAGATGAAACAATGCGGAAAGATGAAAGATGAAACAATGCGGAAAGATGAAAGATGAAACAATGCGGAAAGATGAATCAATGCGGAAAGATGAAACAATGCGGAAAGATGAAAGATGAAACAATGCGGAAAGATGAAAGATGAAAAAATGCGGAAAGATGAGAGATGAAACAATGCGGAAAGATGAAAGATGAAAGAATGCGGAAGATGAAAGATGAAACAATGCGGAAAGATGAAACAATGCGGAAAGATGAAAGATGAAACAATGCGGAAAGATGAAAGATGAAAGAATGCGGAAAGTTGAAAGATGAAACAATGCGGAAAGATGAAAGATGAAACATTGCGGAAAGATGAAAGATGAAACAATGCGGAAAGATGAAAGATGAAAGAATGCGGAAAGATGAAAGATGAAACAATGCGGAAAGATGAAACAATGCGGAAAGATGAAACAATGCGGAAAGATGAAACAATGCGGAAAGATGAAACAATGCGGAAAGATGAAAGATGAAAAAATGCGGAAAGATGAATGATGAAACAATGCGGAAAGATGAAAGATGAAAGAATGCGGAAGATGAAAGATGAAACAATGCGGAAAGATGAAACAATGCGGAAAGATGAAAGATGAAACAATGCGGAAAGATGAAAGATGAAACAATGCGGAAAGATGAAAGATGAAACAATGCGGAAAGATGAAAGATGAAAGAATGCGGAAGATGAAAGATGAAACAATGCGGAAAGATGAAACAATGCGGAAAGATGAAACAATGCGGAAAGATGAAACAATGCGGAAAGATGAAACAATGCGGAAAGATGAAACAATGCGGAAAGATGAAACAATGCGGAAAGATGAAACAATGCGGAAAGATGAAACAATGCGGAAAGATGAAAGATGAAACAATGCGGAAAGATGAAAGATGAAACAATGCGGAAAGATGAAAGATGAAACAATGCGGAAAGATGAAAGATGAAACAATGCGGAAAGATGAAAGATGAAACAATGCGGAAAGATGAAAGATGAAAGAATGCGGAAAGATGAAAGATGAAACAATGCGGAAAGATGAAAGATGAAAGAATGCGGAAAGATGAAAGATGAAACAATGCGGAAAGATGAAAGATGAAAGAATGCGGAAAGATGAAAGATGAAACAATGCGGAAAGATGAAAGATGAAACAATGCGGAAAGATGAAAGATGAAAGAATGCGGAAGATGAAAGATGAAACAATGCGGAAAGATGAAAGATGAAACAATGCGGAAAGATGAAAGATGAAACAATGCGGAAAGATGAAAGATGAAACAATGCGGAAAGATGAAAGATGAAACAATGCCGAAAGATGAAAGATGAAAGAATGCGGAAAGATGAAAGATGAAAGAATGCGGAAAGATGAAAGATGAAACAATGCGGAAAGATGAAAGATGAAACAATGCGGAAAGATGAAAGATGAAACAATGCGGAAAGATGAAAGATGAAAGAATGCGGAAAGATGAAAGATGAAACAATGCGGAAAGATGAAAGATGAAAGAATGCGGAAAGATGAAAGATGAAAGAATGCGGAAAGATGAAAGATGAAACAATGCGGAAAGATGAAAGATGAAACAATGCGGAAAGATGAAAGATGAAAGAATGCGGAAAGATGAAAGATGAAAGAATGCGGAAAGATGAAAGATGAAACAATGCGGAAAGATGAAAGATGAAACAATGCGGAAAGATGAAAGATGAAACAATGCGGAAAGATGAAAGATGAAAGAATGCGGAAAGATGAAAGATGAAACAATGCGGAAAGATGAAAGATGAAAGAATGCGGAAAGATGAAAGATGAAACAATGCGGAAAGATGAAAGATGAAAGAATGCGGAAGATGAAAGATGAAACAATGCGGAAAGATGAAAGATGAAACAATGCGGAAAGATGAAAGATGAAAGAATGCGGAAGATGAAAGATGAAACAATGCGGAAAGATGAAAGATGAAACAATGCGGAAAGATGAAAGATGAAACAATGTGGAAAGATGAAAGATGAAAGAATGCGGAAAGATGAAAGATGAAACAATGCGGAAAGATGAAAGATGAAACACTGCGGAAAGATGAAAGATGAAACAATGCGGAAAGATGAAAGATGAAACAATGCGGAAACATGAAACAATGCGGAAAGATGAAACAATGCGGAAAGATGAAAGATGAAAGAATGCGGAAAGATGAAAGATGAAACAATGCGGAAAGATGAAAGATGAAACAATGCGGAAAGATGAAAGATGAAAGAATGCGGAAGATGAAAGATGAAACAATGCGGAAAGATGAAAGATGAAAGAATGCGGAAAGATGAAAGATGAAAGAATGCGGAAAGATGAAAGATGAAACAATGCGGAAAGATGAAAGATGAAACAATGCGGAAAGATGAAACAATGCGGAAAGATGAAACACTGCGGAAAGATGAAACAATGCGGAAAGATGAAAGATGAAACAATGCGGAAAGATGAAAGATGAAAGAATGCGGAAAGATGAAAGATGAAACAATGCGGAAAGATGAAAGATGAAAGAATGCGGAAAGATGAAAGATGAAACAATGCGGAAAGATGAAAGATGAAAGAATGCGGAAGATGAAAGATGAAACAATGCGGAAAGATGAAAGATGAAACAATGCGGAAAGATGAAAGATGAAAGATGAAACAATGCGGAAAGATGAAAGATGAAAGAATGCGGAAAGATTAAAGATGAAACAATGCGGAAAGATGAAAGATGAAACAATGCGGAAAGATGAAAGATGAAAGAATGCGGAAAGATGAAAGATGAAAGAATGCGGAAAGATGAAAGATGAAACAATGCGGAAAGATGAAAGATGAAAAAATGCGGAAAGATGAAAGATGAAACAATGCGGTAAGATGAAACAATGAGGAAAGATGAAACAATGCGGAAAGATGAAACAATGCGGAAAGATTAAAGATGAAACAATGCGGAAAGATGAAAGATGAAAAAATGCGGAAAGATGAAAGATGAAATAATGCGGAAAGATGAAAGATGAAACAATGCGGAAAGATGAAAGATGAAACAATGCGGAAAGATGAAAGATGAAAGAATGCGGAAAGATGAAAGATGAAACAATGCGGAAAGATGAAAGATGAAACAATGCGGAAAGATGAAAGATGAAAGAATGCGGAAAGATGAAAGATGAAACAATGCGGAAAGATGAAATATGAAACAATGCGGAAAGATGAAAGATGAAACAATGCGGAAAGATGAAAGATGAAACAATGCGGAAAGATGAAAGATGAAACAATGCGGAAAGATGAAAGATGAAAGAATGCGGAAGATGAAAGATGAAACAATGCGGAAAGATGAAAGATGAAAGATGAAACAATGCGGAAAGATGAAAGATGAAAAAATGCGGAAAGATGAAAGATGAAACAATGCGGAAAGATGAAAGATGAAAGAATGCGGAAGATGAAAGATGAAACATTGCGGAAAGATGAAACAATGCGGAAAGATGAAAAATGAAACAATGCGGAAAGATGAAAGATGAAAGAATGCGGAAAGATGAAAGATGAAACAATGCGGAAAGATGAAAGATGAAACATTGCGGAAAGATAAAAGATGAAACATTGCGGAAAGATGAAAGATGAAACAATGCGGAAAGATGAAAGATGAAAGAATGCGGAAAGATGAAAGATGAAAGAATGCGGAAAGATGAAAGATGAAACAATGCGGAAAGATGAAAGATGAAACAATGCGGAAAGATGAAAGATGAAACAATGCGTAAAGATGAAAGATGAAACAATGCGGAAAGATGAAAGATGAAACAATGCGGAAAGATGAAAGATGAAACAATGCGGAAAGATGAAAGATGAAAGAATGCGGAAAGATGAAAGATGAAAGAATGCGGAAAGATGAAAGATGAAACAATGCGGAAAGATGAAAGATGAAACAATGCGGAAAGATGAAAGATGAAAGAATGCCGAAAGATGAAAGATGAAAAAATGCGGAAAGATGAAAGATGAAACAATGCGGAAAGATGAAAGATGAAAGAATGCGGAAAGATGAAAGGATGAAACAATGCGGAAAGATGAAAGATGAAACAATGCGGAAAGATGAAAGATGAAAGAATGCGGAAAGATGAAAGAT
The DNA here is from genome assembly GCA_949152435.1 of Gastracanthus pulcherrimus. NCBI lineage: Eukaryota > Metazoa > Arthropoda > Insecta > Hymenoptera > Pteromalidae > Gastracanthus > Gastracanthus pulcherrimus. The sequence goes on from CASCKD010000058.1 coordinate 925,163, forward strand.
GAAACAATGCGGAAAGATGAAACAATGCGGAAAGATGAAACAATGCGGAAAGATGAAACAATGCGGAAAGATGAAACAATGCGGAAAGATGAAACAATGCGGAAAGATGAAACAATGCGGAAAGATGAAACAATGCGGAAAGATGAAACAATGCGGAAAGATGAAACAATGCAGAAAGATGAAACAATGCGGAAAGATGAAACAATGCGGAAAGATGAAACAATGCGGAAAGATGAAACAATGCGGAAAGATGAAAGATGAAAAAATGGGGAAAGATGAAAGATGAAACAATGCGGAAAGATGAAAGATGAAAGAATGCGGAAGATGAAAGATGAAACAATGCGGAAAGATGAAAGATGAAACAATGCGGAAAGATGAAAGATGAAACAATGCGGAAAGATGAAAGATGAAACAATGCGGAAAGATGAAAGATGAAACAATGCGGAAAGATGAAAGATGAAACAATGCGGAAAGATGAAAGATGAAACAATGCGGAAAGATGAAAGATGAAACAATGCGGAAAGATGAAAGATGAAACAATGCGGAAAGATGAAAGATGAAAGAATGCGGAAAGATGAAAGATGAAACAATGCGGAAAGATGAAATATGAAACAATGCGGAAAGATGAAAGATGAAACAATGCGGAAAGATGAAAGATGAAACAATGCGGAAAGATGAAAGATGAAACAATGCGGAAAGATGAAAGATGAAAGAATGCGGAAGATGAAAGATGAAACAATGCGGAAAGATGAAAGATGAAACAATGCGGAAAGATGAAAGATGAAAGAATGCGGAAAGATGAAAGATGAAACAATGCGGAAAGATGAAAGATGAAACAATGCGGAAAGATGAAAGATGAAACAATGCGGAAAGATGAAACATGAAAGAATGCGGAAAGATGAAAGATGAAACAATGCGGAAAGATGAAAGATGAAAGAATGCGGAAAGATGAAAGATGAAACAATGCGGAAAGATGAAAGATGAAAGAATGCGGAAGATGAAAGATGAAACAATGCGGAAAGATGAAAGATGAAACAATGCGGAAAGATGAAAGATGAAACAATGCGGAAAGATGAAACATGAAAGAATGCGGAAAGATGAAAGATGAAACAATGCGGAAAGATGAAAGATGAAAGAATGCGGAAAGATGAAAGATGAAACAATGCGGAAAGATGAAAGATGAAAGAATGCGGAAGATGAAAGATGAAACAATGCGGAAAGATGAAAGATGAAAGATGAAACAATGCGGAAAGATGAAAGATGAAAGAATTCGGAAAGATGAAAGATGAAACAATGCGGAAAGATGAAAGATGAAACAATGCGGAAAGATGAAACAATGCGGAAAGATGAAACAATGCGGAAAGATGAAAGATGAAACAATGCGGAAAGATGAAAGATGAAAAAATGCGGAAAGATGAGAGAAGAAACAATGCGGAAAGATGAAAGATGAAAGAATGCGGAAGATGAAAGATGAAACAATGCGGAAAGATGAAAGATGAAACAATGCGGAAAGATGAAAGATGAAAGAATGCGGAAAGTTGAAAGATGAAACAATGCGGAAAGATGAAAGATGAAACATTGCGGAAAGATGAAAGATGAAACAATGCGGAAAGATGAAAGATGAAAGAATGCGGAAAGATGAAAGATGAAACAATGCGGAAAGATGAAACAATGCGGAAAGATGAAACAATGCGGAAAGATGAAAGATGAAAAAATGCGGAAAGATGAAAGATGAAACAATGCGGAAAGATGAAAGATGAAAGAATGCGGAAGATGAAAGATGAAACAATGCGGAAAGATGAAACAATGCGGAAAGATGAAACAATGCGGAAAGATGAAAGATGAAACAATGCGGAAAGATGAAAGATGAAAGAATGCGGAAAGATGAAAGATGAAACAATGCGGAAAGATGAAAGATGAAACAATGCGGAAAGATGAAAGATGAAAGAATGAGGAAGATGAAAGATGAAACAATGCGGAAAGATGAAACAATGCGGAAAGATGAAACAATGCGGAAAGATGAAACAATGCGGAAAGATGAAACAATGCGGAAAGATGAAACAATGCGGAAAGATGAAACAATGCGGAAAGATGAAACAATGCGGAAAGATGAAACAATGCGGAAAGATGAAAGATGAAACAATGCGGAAAGATGAAAGATGAAACAATGCGGAAAGATGAAAGATGAAACAATGCGGAAAGATGAAAGATGAAACAATGCGGAAAGATGAAAGATGAAACAATGCGGAAAGATGAAAGATGAAAGAATGCGGAAAGATGAAAGATGAAACAATGCGGAAAGATGAAAGATGAAAGAATGCGGAAAGATGAAAGATGAAACAATGCGGAAAGATGAAAGATGAAAGAATGCGGAAAGATGAAAGATGAAACAATGCGGTAAGATGAAAGATGAAACAATGCGGAAAGATGAAACAATGCGGAAAGATGAAAGATGAAACAATGCGGAAAGATGAAAGATGAAACAATGCGGAAAGATGAAAGATGAAAGAATGCGGAAAGATGAAAGATGAAAGAATGCGGAAAGATGAAAGATGAAAGAATGCGGAAAGATGAAAGATGAAACAATGCGGAAAGATGAAAGATGAAACAATGCGGAAAGATGAAAGATGAAACAATGCGGAAAGATGAAAGATGAAAGAATGCGGAAAGATGAAAGATGAAACAATGCGGAAAGATGAAAGATGAAAGAATGCGGAAGATGAAAGATGAAACAATGCGGAAAGATGAAAGATGAAACAATGCGGAAAGATGAAAGATGAAACAATGCGGAAAGATGAAAGATGAAAGAATGCGGAAAGATGAAAGATGAAACAATGCGGAAAGATGAAAGATGAAACAATGCGGAAAGATGAAAGATGAAACAATGCGGAAAGATGAAAGATGGAAGAATGCGGAAAGAAGAAAGATGAAACAATGCGGAAGGATGAAAGATGAAAAAATGCGGAAAGATGAAAGATGAAACAATGCGGAAAGATGAAACAATGCGGAAAGATGAAACAATGCGGAAAGATGAAAGATGAAACAATGCGAAAAGATGAAAGATGAAAAAATGCGGAAAGATGAAAGATGAAACAATGCGGAAAGATTAAAGATGAAAGAATGCGGAAGATGAAAGATGAAACAATGCGGAAAGATGAAACAATGCGGAAAGATGAAAGATGAAGCAATGCGGAAAGATGAAAGATGAAAGAATGCGGAAAGATGAAAGATGAAACAATGCGGAAAGATGAAAGATGAAACAATGCGGAAAGATGAAAGATGAAACAATGCGGAAAGATGAAAGATGAAAGAATGCGGAAAGATGAAAGATGAAACAATGCGGAAAGATGAAAGATGAAAAAATGCGGAAAGATGAAAGATGAAACAATGCGGTAAGATGAAACAATGAGGAAAGATGAAACAATGCGGAAAGATGAAACAATGCGGAAAGATGAAAGATGAAACAATGCGGAAAGATGAAAGATGAAAAAATGCGGAAAGATGAAAGATGAAACAATGCGGAAAGATGAAAGATGAAACAATGCGGAAAGATGAAAGATGAAACAATGCGGAAAGATGAAAGATGAAAGAATGCGGAAAGATGAAAGATGAAACAATGCGGAAAGATGAAAGATGAAACAATGCGGAAAGATGAAAGATGAAAGAATGCGGAAAGATGAAAGATGAAACAATGCGGAAAGATGAAATATGAAACAATGCGGAAAGATGAAAGATGAAACAATGCGGAAAGATGAAAGATGAAACAATGCGGAAAGATGAAAGATGAAACAATGCGGAAAGATGAAAGATGAAAGAATGCGGAAGATGAAAGATGAAACAATGCGGAAAGATGAAAGATGAAAGATGAAACAATGCGGAAAGATGAAAGATGAAAAAATGCGGAAAGATGAAAGATGAAACAATGCGGAAAGATGAAAGATGAAACAATGCGGAAAGATGAAAGATGAAAGAATGCGGAAAGATGAAAGATGAAAGAATGCGGAAAGATGAAAGATGAAACAATGCGGAAAGATGAAAGATGAAACAATGCGGAAAGATGAAAGATGAAACAATGCGTAAAGATGAAAGATGAAAGAATGCGGAAGATGAAAGATGAAACAATGCGGAAAGATGAAACAATGCGGAAAGATGAAAAATGAAACAATGCGGAAAGATGAAAGATGAAAGAATGCGGAAAGATGAAAGATGAAACAATGCGGAAAGATGAAAGATGAAACATTGCGGAAAGATAAAAGATGAAACATTGCGGAAAGATGAAAGATGAAAGAATGCGGAAAGATGAAAGATGAAACAATGCGGAAAGATGAAAGATGAAAGAATGCGGAAAGATGAAAGATGAAACAATGCGGAAAGATGAAAGATGAAAGAATGCGGAAAGATGAAAGATGAAACAATGCGGTAAGATGAAAGATGAAACAATGCGGAAAGATGAAACAATGCGGAAAGATGAAAGATGAAACAATGCGGAAAGATGAAAGATGAAACAATGCGGAAAGATGAAAGATGAAAGAATGCGGAAAGATGAAAGATGAAAGAATGCGGAAAGATGAAAGATGAAAGAATGCGGAAAGATGAAAGATGAAACAATGCGGAAAGATGAAAGATGAAACAATGCGGAAAGATGAAAGATGAAACAATGCGGAAAGATGAAAGATGAAAGAATGCGGAAAGATGAAAGATGAAACAATGCGGAAAGATGAAAGATGAAAGAATGCGGAAGATGAAAGATGAAACAATGCGGAAAGATGAAAGATGAAACAATGCGGAAAGATGAAAGATGAAACAATGCGGAAAGATGAAAGATGAAAGAATGCGGAAAGATGAAAGATGAAACAATGCGGAAAGATGAAAGATGAAACAATGCGGAAAGATGAAAGATGAAACAATGCGGAAAGATGAAAGATGGAAGAATGCGGAAAGAAGAAAGATGAAACAATGCGGAAGGATGAAAGATGAAAAAATGCGGAAAGATGAAAGATGAAACAATGCGGAAAGATGAAACAATGCGGAAAGATGAAACAATGCGGAAAGATGAAAGATGAAACAATGCGAAAAGATGAAAGATGAAAAAATGCGGAAAGATGAAAGATGAAACAATGCGGAAAGATTAAAGATGAAAGAATGCGGAAGATGAAAGATGAAACAATGCGGAAAGATGAAACAATGCGGAAAGATGAAAGATGAAGCAATGCGGAAAGATGAAAGATGAAAGAATGCGGAAAGATGAAAGATGAAACAATGCGGAAAGATGAAAGATGAAACAATGCGGAAAGATGAAAGATGAAACAATGCGGAAAGATGAAAGATGAAAGAATGCGGAAAGATGAAAGATGAAACAATGCGGAAAGATGAAAGATGAAAAAATGCGGAAAGATGAAAGATGAAACAATGCGGTAAGATGAAACAATGAGGAAAGATGAAACAATGCGGAAAGATGAAACAATGCGGAAAGATGAAAGATGAAACAATGCGGAAAGATGAAAGATGAAAAAATGCGGAAAGATGAAAGATGAAACAATGCGGAAAGATGAAAGATGAAACAATGCGGAAAGATGAAAGATGAAACAATGCGGAAAGATGAAAGATGAAAGAATGCGGAAAGATGAAAGATGAAACAATGCGGAAAGATGAAAGATGAAACAATGCGGAAAGATGAAAGATGAAAGAATGCGGAAAGATGAAAGATGAAACAATGCGGAAAGATGAAATATGAAACAATGCGGAAAGATGAAAGATGAAACAATGCGGAAAGATGAAAGATGAAACAATGCGGAAAGATGAAAGATGAAACAATGCGGAAAGATGAAAGATGAAAGAATGCGGAAGATGAAAGATGAAACAATGCGGAAAGATGAAAGATGAAAGATGAAACAATGCGGAAAGATGAAAGATGAAAAAATGCGGAAAGATGAAAGATGAAACAATGCGGAAAGATGAAAGATGAAACAATGCGGAAAGATGAAAGATGAAAGAATGCGGAAAGATGAAAGATGAAAGAATGCGGAAAGATGAAAGATGAAACAATGCGGAAAGATGAAAGATGAAACAATGCGGAAAGATGAAAGATGAAACAATGCGTAAAGATGAAAGATGAAAGAATGCGGAAGATGAAAGATGAAACAATGCGGAAAGATGAAACAATGCGGAAAGATGAAAAATGAAACAATGCGGAAAGATGAAAGATGAAAGAATGCGGAAAGATGAAAGATGAAACAATGCGGAAAGATGAAAGATGAAACATTGCGGAAAGATAAAAGATGAAACATTGCGGAAAGATGAAAGATGAAACAATGCGGAAAGATGAAAGATGAAAGAATGCGGAAAGATGAAAGATGAAAGAATGCGGAAAGATGAAAGATGAAACAATGCGGAAAGATGAAAGATGAAACAATGCGGAAAGATGAAAGATGAAACAATGCGTAAAGATGAAAGATGAAACAATGCGGAAAGATGAAAGATGAAACAATGCGGAAAGATGAAAGATGAAACAATGCGGAAAGATGAAAGATGAAAGAATGCGGAAAGATGAAAGATGAAAGAATGCGGAAAGATGAAAGATGAAACAATGCGGAAAGATGAAAGATGAAACAATGCGGAAAGATGAAAGATGAAAGAATGCCGAAAGATGAAAGATGAAAAAATGCGGAAAGATGAAAGATGAAACAATGCGGAAAGATGAAAGATGAAAGAATGCGGAAAGATGAAAGGATGAAACAATGCGGAAAGATGAAAGATGAAACAATGCGGAAAGATGAAAGATGAAAGAATGCGGAAAGATGAAAGATGAAAGATGAAACAATGCGGAAAGATGAAAGATGAAAGATGAAACAATGCGGAAAGATGAAAGATGAAAGAATGCGGAAAGATGAAAAATGAAACAATGCGGAAAGATGAAAGATGAAACAATGCGGAAAGATGAAAGATGAAACAATGCGGAAAGATGAAAGATGAAAGAATGCGGAAAGATGAAAGATGAAACAATGCGGAAAGATGAAAGATGAAAAAATGCGGAAAGATGAAAGATGAAACAATGCGGTAAGATGAAACAATGAGGAAAGATGAAACAATGCGGAAAGATGAAACAATGCGGAAAGATGAAAGATGAAACAATGCGGAAAGATGAAAGATGAAAAAATGCGGAAAGATGAAAGATGAAACAATGCGGAAAGATGAAAGATGAAACAATGCGGAAAGATGAAAGATGAAACAATGCGGAAAGATGAAAGATGAAAGAATGCGGAAAGATGAAAGATGAAACAATGCGGAAAGATGAAAGATGAAACAATGCGGAAAGATGAAAGATGAAAGAATGCGGAAAGATGAAAGATGAAACAATGCGGAAAGATGAAATATGAAACAATGCGGAATGATGAAAGATGAAACAATGCGGAAAGATGAAAGATGAAACAATGCGGAAAGATGAAAGATGAAACAATGCGGAAAGATGAAAGATGAAAGAATGCGGAAGATGAAAGATGAAACAATGCGGAAAGATGAAAGATGAAAGATGAAACAATGCGGAAAGATGAAAGATGAAAGATGAAACAATGCGGAAAGATGAAAGATGAAAAAATGCTGAAAGATGAAAGATGAAACAATGCGGAAAGATGAAAGATGAAAGAATGCGGAAGATGAAAGATGAAACAATGCGGAAAGATGAAACAATGCGGAAAGATGAAAAATGAAACAATGCGGAAAGATGAAAGATGAAAGAATGCGGAAAGATGAAAGATGAAACAATGCGGAAAGATGAAAGATGAAACATTGCGGAAAGATAAAAGATGAAACATTGCGGAAAGATGAAAGATGAAACAATGCGGAAAGATGAAAGATGAAAGAATGCGGAAAGATGAAAGATGAAAGAATGTGGAAAAATGAAAGATGAAACAATGCGGAAAGATGAAAGATGAAACAATGCGGAAAGATGAAAGATGAAACAATGCGTAAAGATGAAAGATGAAACAATGCGGAAAGATGAAAGATGAAACAATGCGGAAAGATGAAAGATGAAACAATGCGGAAAGATGAAAGATGAAAGAATGCGGAAAGATGAAAGATGAAAGAATGCGGAAAGATGAAAGATGAAACAATGCGGAAAGATGAAAGATGAAACAATGCGGAAAGATGAAAGATGAAAGAATGCCGAAAGATGAAAGATGAAAAAATGCGGAAAGATGAAAGATGAAACAATGCGGAAAGATGAAAGATGAAAGAATGCGGAAAGATGAAAGGATGAAACAATGCGGAAAGATGAAAGATGAAACAATGCGGAAAGATGAAAGATGAAAGAATGCGGAAAGATGAAAGATGAAACAATGCGGAAAGATGAAACAATGCGTAAAGATGAAACAATGCGGAAAGATGAAACAATGCGGAAAGATGAAACAATGCGGAAAGATGAAACAATGCGGAAAGATGAAACAATGCGGAAAGATGAAACAATGCGGAAAGATGAAACAATGCGGAAAGATGAAACAATGGGGAAAGATGAAAGATGAAACAATGCGGAAAGATGAAAGATCAAAGAATGCGGAAGATGAAAGATGAAACAATGCGGAAAGATGAAAGATGAAACAATGCGGAAAGATGAAAGATGAAACAATGCGGAAAGATGAAAGATGAAACAATGCGGAAAGATGAAAGATGAAACAATGCGGAAAGATGAAAGATGAAACAATGCGGAAAGATGAAAGATGAAACAATGCGGAAAGATGAAAGATGAAAGAATGCGGAAAGATGAAAGATGAAACAATGCGGAAAGATGAAAGATGAAACAATGCGGAAAGATGAAAGATGAAAGAATGCGGAAAGATGAAAGATGAAACAATGCGGAAAGATGAAATATGAAACAATGCGGAAAGATGAAAGATGAAACAATGCGGAAAGATGAAAGATGAAACAATGCGGAAAGATGAAAGATGAAACAATGCGGAAAGATGAAAGATGAAAGAATGCGGAAGATGAAAGATGAAACAATGCGGAAAGATGAAAGATGAAACAATGCGGAAAGATGAAAGATGAAAGAATGCGGAAAGATGAAAGATGAAACAATGCGGAAAGATGAAAGATGAAACAATGCGGAAAGATGAAAGATGAAACAATGCGGAAAGATGAAACATGAAAGAATGCGGAAAGATGAAAGATGAAACAATGCGGAAAGATGAAAGATGAAAGAATGCGGAAAGATGAAAGATGAAACAATGCGGAAAGATGAAAGATGAAAGAATGCGGAAGATGAAAGATGAAACAATGCGGAAAGATGAAAGATGAAACAATGCGGAAAGATGAAAGATGAAACAATGCGGAAAGATGAAACATGAAAGAATGCGGAAAGATGAAAGATGAAACAATGCGGAAAGATGAAAGATGAAAGATGAAACAATGCGGAAAGATGAAAGATGAAAGAATGCGGAAAGATGAAAGATGAAACAATGCGGAAAGATGAAAGATGAAACAATGCGGAAAGATGAAACAATGCGGAAAGATGAAACAATGCGGAAAGATGAAACAATGCGGAAAGAAAAAAGATGAAACAATGCGGAAAGATGAAAGATGAAAAAATGCGGAAAGATGAGAGATGAAACAATGCGGAAAGATGAAAGATGAAAGAATGCGGAAGATGAAAGATGAAACAATGCGGAAAGATGAAAGATGAAACAATGCGGAAAGATGAAAGATGAAAGAATGCGGAAAGTTGAAAGATGAAACAATGCGGAAAGATGAAAGATGAAACATTGCGGAAAGATGAAAGATGAAACAATGCGGAAAGATGAAAGATGAAAGAATGCGGAAAGATGAAAGATGAAACAATGCGGAAAGATGAAACAATGGGGAAAGATGAAACAATGCGGAAAGATGAAAGATGAAAAAATGCGGAAAGATGAAAGATGAAACAATGCGGAAAGATGAAAGATGAAAGAATGCGGAAGATGAAAGATGAAACAATGCGGAAAGATGAAACAATGCGGAAAGATGAAAGATGAAACAATGCGGAAAGATGAAAGATGAAAGAATGCGGAAAGATGAAAGATGAAACAATGCGGAAAGATGAAAGATGAAACAATGCGGAAAGATGAAAGATGAAAGAATGAGGAAGATGAAAGATGAAACAATGCGGAAAGATGAAACAATGCGGAAAGATGAAACAATGCGGAAAGATGAAACAATGCGGAAAGATGAAACAATGCGGAAAGATGAAACAATGCGGAAAGATGAAACAATGCGGAAAGATGAAACAATGCGGAAAGATGAAACAATGCGGAAAGATGAAACAATGCGGAAAGATGAAAGATGAAACAATGCGGAAAGATGAAAGATGAAACAATGCGGAAAGATGAAAGATGAAACAATGCGGAAAGATGAAAGATGAAACAATGCGGAAAGATGAAAGATGAAACAATGCGGAAAGATGAAAGATGAAAGAATGCGGAAAGATGAAAGATGAAACAATGCGGAAAGATGAAAGATGAAAGAATGCGGAAAGATGAAAGATGAAACAATGCGGAAAGATGAAACATGAAAGAATGCGGAAAGATGAAAGATGAAACAATGCGGAAAGATCAAAGATGAAAGAATGCGGAAAGATGAAAGATGAAACAATGCGGAAAGATGAAAGATGAAAGAATGCGGAAGATGAAAGATGAAACAATGCGGAAAGATGAAAGATGAAAGATGAAACAATGCGGAAAGATGAAAGATGAAACAATGCGGAAAGATGAAAGATGAAACAATGCGGAAAGATGAAACAATGCGGAAAGATGAAACAATGCGGAAAGATGAAACAATGCGGAAAGAAAAAAGATGAAACAATGCGGAAAGATGAAAGATGAAAAAATGCGGAAAGATGAGAGATGAAACAATGCGGAAAGATGAAAGATGAAAGAATGCGGAAGATGAAAGATGAAACAATGCGGAAAGATGAAAGATGAAACAATGCGGAAAGATGAAAGATGAAAGAATGCGGAAAGTTGAAAGATGAAACAATGCGGAAAGATGAAAGATGAAACATTGCGGAAAGATGAAAGATGAAACAATGCGGAAAGATGAAAGATGAAAGAATGCGGAAAGATGAAAGATGAAACAATGCGGAAAGATGAAACAATGGGGAAAGATGAAACAATGCGGAAAGATGAAAGATGAAAAAATGCGGAAAGATGAAAGATGAAACAATGCGGAAAGATGAAAGATGAAAGAATGCGGAAGATGAAAGATGAAACAATGCGGAAAGATGAAACAATGCGGAAAGATGAAACAATGCGGAAAGATGAAACAATGCGGAAAGATGAAACAATGCGGAAAGATGAAACAATGCGGAAAGATGAAACAATGCGGAAAGATGAAACAATGCGGAAAGATGAAAGATGAAACAATGCGGAAAGATGAAAGATGAAACAATGCGGAAAGATGAAAGATGAAACAATGCGGAAAGATGAAAGATGAAACAATGCGGAAAGATGAAAGATGAAACAGTGCGGAAAGATGAAAGATGAAAGAATGCGGAAAGATGAAAGATGAAACAATGCGGAAAGATGAAAGATGAAAGAATGCGGAAAGATGAAAGATGAAACAATGCGGAAAGATGAAAGATGAAAGAATGCGGAAAGATGGAAGATGAAACAATGCGGAAAGATGAAAGATGAAACAATGCGGAAAGATGAAACAATGCGGAAAGATGAAAGATGAAACAATGCGGAAAGATGAAAGATGAAACAATGCGGAAAGATGAAAGATGAAAGAATGCGGAAAGATGAAAGATGAAAGAATGCGGAAAGATGAAAGATGAAAGAATGCGGAAAGATGAAAGATGAAACAATGCGGAAAGATGAAAGATGAAACAATGCGGAAAGATGAAAGATGAAACAATGCGGAAAGATGAAAGATTGAAGAATGCGGAAAGATGAAAGATGAAACAATGCGGAAAGATGAAAGATGAAAGAATGCGGAAGATGAAAGATGAAACAATGCGGAAAGATGAAAGATGAAACAATGCGGAAAGATGAAAGATGAAACAATGCGGAAAGATGAAAGATGAAAGAATGCGGAAAGATGAAAGATGAAACAATGCGGAAAGATGAAAGATGAAACAATGCGGAAAGATGAAAGATGAAACAATGCGGAAAGATGAAAGATGGAAGAATGCGGAAAGAAGAAAGATGAAACAATGCGGAAAGATGAAAGATGAAAAAATGCGGAAAGATGAAAGATGAAACAATGCGGAAAGATGAAACAATGCGGAAAGTTGAAACAATGCGGAAAGATGAAAGATGAAACAATGCGAAAAGATGAAAGATGAAAAAATGCGGAAAGATGAAAGATGAAACAATGCGGAAAGATTAAAGATGAAAGAATGCGGAAGATGAAAGATGAAACAATGCGGAAAGATGAAACAATGCGGAAAGATGAAAGATGAAGCAATGCGGAAAGATGAAAGATGAAAGAATGCGGAAAGATGAAAGATGAAACAATGCGGAAAGGTGAAAGATGAAACATTGCGGAAAGATGAAAGATGAAACATTGCGGAAAGATGAAAGATGAAACAATGCGGAAAGATGAAAGATGAAAGAATGCGGAAAGATGAAAGATGAAAGAATGCGGAAAGATGAAAGATGAAACAATGCGGAAAGATGAAAGATGAAAGAATGCGGAAAGATGAAAGATGAAACAATGCGGAAAGATGAAAGATGAAAGAATGCGGAAGATGAAAGATGAAACAATGCGGAAAGATGAAAGATGAAACAATGCGGAAAGATGAAAGATGAAAGATGAAACAATGCGGAAAGATGAAAGATGAAAGAATGCGGAAAGATGAAAGATGAAACAATGCGGAAAGATGAAAGATGAAACAATGCGGAAAGATGAAAGATGAAACAATGCGGAAAGATGAAAGATGAAAGAATGCGGAAAGATGAAAGATGAAACAATGCGGAAAGATGAAAGATGAAAAAATGCGGAAAGATGAAAGATGAAACAATGCGGTAAGATGAAACAATGAGGAAAGATGAAACAATGCGGAAAGATGAAACAATGCGGAAAGATGAAAGATGAAAAAATGCGGAAAGATGAAAGATGAAATAATGCGGAAAGATGAAAGATGAAACAATGCGGAAAGATGAAAGATGAAACAATGCGGAAAGATGAAAGATGGAAGAATGCGGAAAGATGAAAGATGAAACAATGCGGAAAGATGAAAGATGAAACAATGCGGAAAGATGAAAGATGAAAGAATGCGGAAAGATGAAAGATGAAACAATGCGGAAAGATGAAATATGAAACAATGCGGAAAGATGAAAGATGAAACAATGCGGAAAGATGAAAGATGAAACAATGCGGAAAGATGAAAGATGAAACAATGCGGAAAGATGAAAGATGAAAGAATGCGGAAGATGAAAGATGAAACAATGCGGAAAGATGAAAGATGAAAGATGAAACAATGCGGAAAGATGAAAGATGAAAAAATGCGGAAAGATGAAAGATGAAACAATGCGGAAAGATGAAAGATGAAAGAATGCGGAAGATGAAAGATGAAACATTGCGGAAAGATGAAACAATGCGGAAAGATGAAAAATGAAACAATGCGGAAAGATGAAAGATGAAAGAATGCGGAAAGATGAAAGATGAAACAATGCGGAAAGATGAAAGATGAAACATTGCGGAAAGATAAAAGATGAAACATTGCGGAAAGATGAAAGATGAAACAATGCGGAAAGATGAAAGATGAAAGAATGCGGAAAGATGAAAGATGAAAGAATGCGGAAAGATGAAAGATGAAACAATGCGGAAAGATGAAAGATGAAACAATGCGGAAAGATGAAAGATGAAACAATGCGTAAAGATGAAAGATGAAACAATGCGGAAAGATGAAAGATGAAACAATGCGGAAAGATGAAAGATGAAACAATGCGGAAAGATGAAAGATGAAAGAATGCGGAAAGATGAAAGATGAAAGAATGCGGAAAGATGAAAGATGAAACAATGCGGAAAGATGAAAGATGAAACAATGCGGAAAGATGAAAGATGAAAAAATGCGGAAAGATGAAAGATGAAACAATGCGGAAAGATGAAAGATGAAAGAATGCGGAAAGATGAAAGGATGAAACAATGCGGAAAGATGAAAGATGAAACAATGCGGAAAGATGAAAGATGAAAGAATGCGGAAAGATGAAAGATGAAACAATGCGGAAAGATGAAACAATGCGGAAAGATGAAACAATGCGGAAAGATGAAACAATGCGGAAAGATGAAACAATGCGGAAAGATGAAACAATGCGGAAAGATGAAACAATGCGGAAAGATGAAACAATGCGGAAAGATGAAACAATGCGGAAAGATGAAACAATGCGGAAAGATGAAACAATGCGGAAAGATGAAACAATGCGGAAAGATGAAACAATGCGGAAAGATGAAACAATGCGGAAAGATGAAACAATGCGGAAAGATGAAACAATGCGGAAAGATGAAACAATGCGGAAAGATGAAACAATGCGGAAAGATGAAACAATGCGGAAAGATGAAAGATGAAAAAATGGGGAAAGATGAAAGATGAAACAATGCGGAAAGATGAAAGATGAAATAATGCGGAAGATGAAAGATGAAACAATGCGGAAAGATGAAAGATGAAAGAATGCGGAAAGATGAAAGATGAAACAATGCGGAAAGATGAAAGATGAAAGAATGCGGAAAGATGAAAGATGAAAGATGAGAGATGAAACAATGCGGAAAGATGAAAGATGAAAGAATGCGGAAGATGAAAGATGAAACAATGCGGAAAGATGAAACAATGCAGAAAGATGAAAGATGAAACAATGCGGAAAGATGAAGGATGAAAGAATGCGGAAAGATGAAAGGATGAAACAATGCGGAAAGATGAAAGATGAAACAATGCGGAAAGATGAAAGATGAAAGAATGCGGAAAGATGAAAGATGAAACAATGCGGAAAGATGAAAGATGAAACAATGCGGAAAGATGAAACAATGCGGAAAGATGAAACACTGCGGAAAGATGAAACAATGCGGAAAGATGAAAGATGAAAAAATGCGGAAAGATGAAAGATGAAACAATGCGGAAAGATGAAAGATGAAAGAATGCGGAAGATGAAAGATGAAACAATGCGGAAAGATGAAACAATGCGGAAAGATGAAAAATGAAACAATGCGGAAAGATGAAAGATGAAAGAATGCGGAAAGATGAAAGATGAAACAATGCGGAAAGATGAAAGATGAAACATTGCGGAAAGATGAAAGATGAAACATTGCGGAAAGATGGAAGATGAAACAATGCGGAAAGATGAAAGATGAAAGAATGCGGAAAGATGAAAGATGAAAGAATGCGGAAAGATGAAAGATGAAACAATGCGGAAAGATCAAAGATGAAACAATGCGGAAAGATGAAAGATGAAACAATGCGGAAAGATGAAAGATGAAACAATGCGGAAAGATGAAAGATGAAACAATGCGGAAAGATGAAAGATGAAACAATGCGGAAAGATGAAAGATGAAAGAATGCGGAAAGATGAAAGATGAAAGAATGCGGAAAGATGAAAGATGAAACAATGCGGAAAGATGAAAGATGAAACAATGCGGAAAGATGAAAGATGAAAGAATGCGGAAAGATGAAAGATGAAAAAATGCGGAAAGATGAAAGATGAAACAATGCGGAAAGATGAAAGATGAAAGAATGCGGAAAGATGAAAGGATGAAACAATGCGGAAAGATGAAAGATGAAACAATGCGGAAAGATGAAAGATGAAAGAATGCGGAAAGATGAAAGATGAAACAATGCGGAAAGATGAAACAATGCGGAAAGATGAAACAATGCGGAAAGATGAAACAATGCGGAAAGATGAAACAATGCGGAAAGATGAAACAATGCGGAAAGATGAAACAATGCGGAAAGATGAAACAATGCGGAAAGATGAAACAATGCGGAAAGATGAAACAATGCGGAAAGATGAAACAATGCGGAAAGATGAAACAATGCGGAAAGATGAAACAATGCGGAAAGATGAAACAATGCGGAAAGATGAAACAATGCGGAAAGATGAAACAATGCGGAAAGATGAAACAATGCGGAAAGATGAAACAATGCGGAAAGATGAAAGATGAAAAAATGGGGAAAGATGAAAGATGAAACAATGCGGAAAGATGAAAGATGAAAGAATGCGGAAGATGAAAGATGAAACAATGCGGAAAGATGAAAGATGAAACAATGCGGAAAGATGAAAGATGAAACAATGCGGAAAGATGAAAGATGAAACAATGCGGAAAGATGAAAGATGAAACAATGCGGAAAGATGAAAGATGAAAGAATGCGGAAAGATGAAAGATGAAACAATGCGGAAAGATGAAAGATGAAAGAATGCGGAAAGATGAAAGATGAAACAATGCGGAAAGATGAAAGATGAAAGAATGCGGAAAGATGAAAGATGAAACAATGCGGAAAGATGAAATATGAAACAATGCGGAAAGATGAAAGATGAAACAATGCGGAAAGATGAAAGATGAAACAATGCGGAAAGATGAAAGATGAAAGAATGCGGAAGATGAAAGATGAAACAATGCGGAAAGATGAAAGATGAAACAATGCGGAAAGATGAAAGATGAAAGAATGCGGAAAGATGAAAGATGAAACAATGCGGAAAGATGAAAGATGAAACAATGCGGAAAGATGAAAGATGAAACAATGCGGAAAGATGAAACATGAAAGAATGCGGAAAGATGAAAGATGAAACAATGCGGAAAGATGAAAGATGAAAGAATGCGGAAAGATGAAAGATGAAACAATGCGGAAAGATGAAAGATGAAAGAATGCGGAAAGATGAAAGATGAAACAATGCGGAAAGATGAAACAATGCGGAAAGATGAAACAATGCGGAAAGATGAAACAATGCGGAAAGATGAAACAATGCGGAAAGATGAAAGATGAAACAATGCGGAAAGATGAAAGATGAAAAAATGCGGAAAGATGAGAGATGAAACAATGCGGAAAGATGAAAGATGAAAGAATGCGGAAGATGAAAGATGAAACAATGCGGAAAGATGAAACAATGCGGAAAGATGAAAGATGAAACAATGCGGAAAGATGAAAGATGAAAGAATGCGGAAAGTTGAAAGATGAAACAATGCGGAAAGATGAAAGATGAAACATTGCGGAAAGATGAAAGATGAAACAATGCGGAAAGATGAAAGATGAAAGAATGCGGAAAGATGAAAGATGAAACAATGCCGAAAGATGAAACAATGCGGAAAGATGAAACAATGCGGAAAGATGAAACAATGCGGAAAGATGAAAGATGAAAAAATGCGGAAAGATGAAAGATGAAACAATGCGGAAAGATGAAAGATGAAAGAATGCGGAAGATGAAAGATGAAACAATGCGGAAAGATGAAACAATGCGGAAAGATGAAAGATGAAACAATGCGGAAAGATGAAAGATGAAAGAATGCGGAAAGATGAAAGATGAAACAATGCGGAAAGATGAAAGATGAAACAATGCGGAAAGATGAAAGATGAAAGAATGCGGAAGATGAAAGATGAAACAATGCGGAAAGATGAAACAATGCGGAAAGATGAAACAATGCGGAAAGATGAAACAATGCGGAAAGATGAAACAATGCGGAAAGATGAAACAATGCGGAAAGATGAAAGATGAAAAAATGCGGAAAGATGAAAGATGAAACAATGCGGAAAGATGAAAGATGAAAGAATGCGGAAGATGAAAGATGAAACAATGCGGAAAGATGAAACAATGCGGAAAGATGAAAGATGAAAGAATGCGGAAAGATGAAAGATGAAACAATGCGGAAAGATGAAAGATGAAACAATGCGGAAAGATGAAAGATGAAAGAATGCGGAAGATGAAAGATGAAACAATGCGGAAAGATGAAACAATGCGGAAAGATGAACCAATGCGGAAAGATGAAACAATGCGGAAAGATGAAACAATGCGGAAAGATGAAACAATGCGGAAAGATGAAACAATGCGGAAAGATGAAACAATGCGGAAAGATGAAAGATGAAACAATGCGGAAAGATGAAAGATGAAACAATGCGGAAAGATGAAAGATGAAACAATGCGGAAAGATGAAAGATGAAACAATGCGGAAAGATGAAAGATGAAACAATGCGGAAAGATGAAAGATGAAAGAATGCGGAAAGATGAAAGATGAAACAATGCGGAAAGATGAAAGATGAAAGAATGCGGAAAGATGAAAGATGAAACAATGCGGAAAGATGAAAGATGAAAGAATGCGGAAAGATGAAAGATGAAACAATGCGGAAAGATGAAAGATGAAACAATGCGGAAAGATGAAAGAATGCGGAAAGATGAAAGATGAAACAATGCGGAAAGATGAAAGATGAAACATTGCGGAAAGATGAAAGATGAAAGAATGCGGAAAGATGAAAGATGAAAGAATGCGGAAAGATGAAAGATGAAAGAATGCGGAAAGATGAAAGATGAAAGAATGCGGAAAGATGAAAGATGAAACAATGCGGAAAGATGAAAGATGAAACAATGCGGAAAGATGAAAGATGAAACAATGCGGAAAGATGAAAGATGAAAGAATGCGGAAAGATGAAAGATGAAAGAATGCGGAAAGATGAAAGATGAAACAATGCGGAAAGATGAAAGATGAAAGAATGCGGAAAGATGAAAGATGAAAGATGAGAGATGAAACAATGCGGAAAGATGAAAGATGAAAGAATGCGGAAGATGAAAGATGAAACAATGCGGAAAGATGAAACAATGCGGAAAGATGAAAGATGAAACAATGCGGAAAGATGAAGGATGAAAGAATGCGGAAAGATGAAAGGATGAAACAATGCGGAAAGATGAAAGATGAAACAATGCGGAAAGATGAAAGATGAAAGAATGCGGAAAGATGAAAGATGAAACAATGCGGAAAGATGAAAGATGAAACAATGCGGAAAGATGAAACAATGCGGAAAGATGAAACACTGCGGAAAGATGA